>MU864987.1:0-170238 GCA_033576145.1 Cladorrhinum samala
GGCGCAGAAAAAACACGTTACACACCGCGTTCACATCAACAAACCCCCCCCCCCCAATCAAATGCCCCCCCCCCTTCTTTTTTTATTTTTGTTGGTGGGGGGGGGGGGGGGTTTGGTTTTGGTTTGATCCGGCCCCCCCCCAAAAAATGGCTCTACCTACACAGTACATGCAATACCCAAGGCAGATACTTGTAGTTAGATCTCCGTACCTTTCAACGTCCCTAGTAGGCGGCACACAAAACCTCCCTCTTCCACCATTTTGGTTCTTGTCCCGACCTTGGCGATCCTGAACTTTTAATTGGGTACCTCTTTTTCCTTTTCCATATTTCAAAAATTGTGGCTTGTATATCTGATCCTGTCAGCAAACGAAACATGCACCGTGAATCTCGGAATTTCCCAATTTTATATCCGACCCTTGCATGTGAGTGTGTGTGTGTGTGTGTGTGTGTGTGTATGTGTGTCTCTATGCGTGCGCGTGCGTGCGCGTCGGCCCAGTTTTTGGTCGTCGATGATCAAGTGTTCTGGTTGATTGGTTAGTTACGGAGTCAAAATCAACTTTATGTCTCATAAAACTGCTTCCGTTCGCCCGATTTGCTGAAAAATATGCTTAAGTGAGAATAGGTACACAGGCCCATCTGTCGCCCTTCATTTGTTTTGCTGTGGCTAAAGGTAAGAAAACAAATCATGATTCACCGGAATCAAGGCGTTTGTGGAGTTGAAGCAGACAAACACATGGAGTGGGCACATGGCGTAAATACGATGGTCGAGAAAATGATGCCTGTTATGTACATACATACATATGCTCTTCTTTTTATTTTGGGTGTTTTGTGCGGGTGTTTACGGTAGGATTGGACAGAGGCGGGAAAGGAGGTGATGGTTGCACATGGCTTAATGAGTTCGGGATATATCACCTAGAGTGGATTATTATGCAAAATGTGGGAATACACAAGGTATTGATGTAAGTAACGGTGGTGGTAGAATAATTTCTAACGTGATTGAAACGGGGTTATATTTAATATGGTTCACGACATCGTATATGTCTAGTTTTCTTTTGATTAGTCTAGCCTAGTTAGTAATCGATGATAACTCCTCCGAGGCGCCCCGGTGATATTCAGTTGTGTTGTAAACATGAGCCGCCATAAAAGAGCTTCGGTCTCATCGAAAATTGTGTTGGCATGTGAAGACAACGTCTTTTCCTCGCCAAGCTGACTCGATCGACATTTTGATTAAAGTGCTGAACTAGGTCTCCAAGGGCCTGAGCTCGCGAGTGGGACGTGGCCTCGTCAATGACTACGATTCGGAGCGGAACTGAAGAGCATACGTTCCATCACACAACCCCCCCCCCCTAACGTCTTCCCTCAGAATCTCTTCTAGTTGACCGATGAGTTCAAGTGTACGAGCTGACGTCGATGCTGGGCCTTAATTACTGGATTATTCGCGTGACGTTAACTGTGGATCACAAACCACAATTCATCGAGAGCCTTAATTCAGGCACCAGAATTAAGCTCACTGAAGTGGCGCGCGTCGCTCACACATTTTCTCGGCCTTGTTGGCTGTTAGATACACCAACGTGAATACTGCCATGATTTTGACCGTTTAGACATATTATGCATGCTTCAAAGTTGTTGTCAAACGACCACGATCTAATGTTGACGGTGTGGAAACGCCAAACCTTGCGGTGCTGCGCAGGAACAAAAAGCTAATTCAGTCTCACCTAACCCACCAGAAAAAGCCCAACGGGCCACCCCGTTAGAGGCAACCGACTGGTATTTCTACGATTTTAATTAATGGGACTTCTGATTCAGACAACCCACTCCGAGATCGGGAAATACTTTCAGCAGAACCGTGTTTGATTCACGCCGGCCGTCGTGGTCATCATTTATTCCACCACCCCCCCTCCGTCAGTGTGTGCGGGAATGTCCGAACCCGTGTTAGCGTGCCAGGTTCAATCTGTCTTAAGCCCTCCGAGAAGCTTGGGAAAATTCCCCTCTTCTCCCCCAGCTTGCCGAGCTGGTAACTTCCCCAACAGGTGCCATTTTTTTTAAAACCACCGGGGAACAGGAAGAGGGTAGAGGCCCCCCCGGGCAGAGGCTGCTTTGGGAGGGATCGCATCATCTCGCCGCATCTGGCCCTACCTTCCACTCCTCATAACGGGGATGTTTAGGCTTGTGTCCCTTCCGATATTTATCGTCCGCTGCATAAGAAACGCTTTAGGTTATGCATATTCTACTTAGCACCTATACAAAATCATGAGATACAAGCATGGATTTCCGTGTTTTCGCATAAATTCAGAAAGCCGATAAGCAGGAAGCTCGATCGCTTATCATTCATCGTCTTAAAAAGATATTCATGGCATGCACGCCGCAAACGGGGATGATGATTAGGGATGGGTTAGGTGATTTTTGGGGCGGGTTTTCTGTTGCCTGGTTTTATGCGTCATGCTGACCGCTAGGGTCGTTTGTCCAAGGGTGCCTTTTTTTTTTTTTTTTTTTTTTTTTTTCCAAGAGGGGGGAGTGCGGTGGTTCTGGAAGCCTGGAAAGTTTGTTCGACATGAGATCCGATGAAATTGATTGATTACCTGACTACGCCATGTGTTTCAAGCAATTAAACCTCCAGATTAGAGATCGAATGCAACTAGGTTGGCCTTATTTGATGGAGACGCGCGCTGTATAATACATAAGGCGAGAGATGCCCACCCACGGGTGAAACCCAGTTTTGGTGTCCGAGTCTCGGATCGCCATCGAAAGCAAACAATTGCAACAGCCACTACGTATTCTACTTCCTTCTGTTGTATCTCTTCGACACCTTATCGATCTCCGAATCGCCGAGAATCTTAGTATACCCGGGCTGGCCTGATCGGACGGTACCCTCAATTTGGAGGTAATATGGTTCTTTGATTACAGTCCATCAAATAAGGTAGCTGTGCTGTCCCCGTGGGGTTGATGATAATACCGACATAGACACACCAAAGGAGCGAGCGAATGAACGGCGGGCAGGATGGTGGTGTGCCCAGACTCAGAACCGAACCCTTCTGTGCCTCTCCAGCAAGCCCCCTTGTTGTGGTTCTTCTTCAGCGCGTGCATTTGCTGCGCACTTATTTTCCGATGACGAGACCACACACACCGCACTATCGAACACCCCCCAATTACGGTGCCCCACCTCATTTGGCAACGATAGGGTTCTGCGTCGCAGTGTTGGTGACGGCCTGTGTGTGGGCCGCCCGGTTGGGGACGGGAGAGTGTGTGTGGAACCTAGGCACCCTTGTCCCCTTGTCTTCTGGTGCTGATGCGGGCGGGACGCATGTGGAGGCCGGCTCGTTGCACCGTCGCCACACTCTGCGGTCTTCCTGCGGTATCCACACACTAAAACGAAATGGCGTAGCCGCTTGCTCCGGAAACACCCTCCCCTGGAAGAGGTTGGGTCGAGGTGGGCGCGGTACCCCTTTGTACCAAGTACATGTTGACCCTTGGAATGGAACCCTGCGCAGTCGGGGAGGCACATCAGCCGCCGTCAGGCTGAGAGAACCTGTTTGGACACACCTCTTGGGATGAAGCGCATCTGTTACGAATATCTCATTGTCTGTATTTCATGATGCCTTCAATTTTTATCCCATAGTTCGAATTTTTTTTTTTTTGGCGGAATGCACTTATATCGCCATTATCCGGTGATAACCTAACATCTCATGTATTTGTTTCCGATGAGACGATCGTTGATCTGATATCTGAACAGCTTGAGAATTAGTGTACCTTCCTGTTCGTTCCAATTGCGGTGTGTGGGGGGGGCAATGGGACCTCTTATAAGCATGGATTAGTACTTGTATGGCACTAAGATTTTAAAGTGGCGGGTAGAGGCTCCAAAGCGGCAGGTTCTTGTGAGACGGCCTCGGCAGGCTGGTAGCTTTGTACCAGAAACCTCGCGACAGCCTGGGGCTACATTCCCATCCGTCTCCTGCGAGACATGAAAGTGTGGAACAGGCGAAAGGGCCATCCCTCCAAGTCGCTTCTCTGGGCAGGTCTTGGCAAGGGTTGGGTAACTTACTGCTGCGAAACCAAGTCGTACTCTTCCCATCCCGAGATTTCTTCCCGACCTTCTGTTCTCTTTTCCTTCCTTTCCCCCCTTTTGGATCCCGCCTTTGACTGAGCTGGGCCAAAGCCTGCCACCAATCCCGACCGGGGCTCACGACACCTTCACATCATCGAATTCCACCCCAACTCCTGGTGCCTCGTGCTTCCAGGCCATCGCAAAGAGCTCTGCTGGGCTGTATCTTTTTTTAAAACTCGCCTAGGCCACATTGGCAAATTGGCGAGGTCAAATTTCAACAGCGTTGTTGGCCGCCGCCGATTCCCGCCAAAAAGACTGCCAGACCGCATCACACCCAGAAACGTTTGATTTGCACAACAAGTCATCTCGAAAGAGAATTGAAGACACAAAAAAAAAAAAAAAAAAAAAAAAAACGGAAACACAATATAAACATATACACGCTTTGTTGCCGTCATCAACGGTTATTTTTCAAGGTTCATCATCATTGTGGCGCAAGCTTTGCATCCACACGCAACTGAACTCTTTAGTCCACGCTATCCACCGTAGCAACAGTGGCGCGAGGAAATATGGCAAACCACCATCCCTCCCCACCGGGGATGCAGATGCAAATGCATCATGGACCTCCGGGCCCCGTTGGACCGCCTGGTCCGCCTCCGGGTATCGCGTCGTCGCGTGCGACTTTGATCGGATTGAATGAACAAACTTGGATGCAGATTGGTATGGGCTTCGCTTGAAACGTCGCGCGATGGTCGTAGTTGGCAAAACACTAACCACTGTCGTAGGATCTCTCTCTGAATTGCTCAATGACCTGGACGAGGCGATGAGAGCATATGAGCGGGCGCTGAGGGCGAACCCCAACTCCATCCCTGCGATGAACGCCATCAGCATGATCCTCAGAACACGGGAAGATTTCCCCAAAGCCGCAGAATATTTGCAAGCAATTATTAAGCTTGATGAGAGAAATGGTGAAGCTTGGGGAAGTTTGGGTACGCGTAGCTTGCTAAATCTCTTAGAACGCCATGGACTTGATACTGACTAGGAGAAATCCACAGGCCACTGCTACCTAATGATGGATGACCTACAGCAAGCATATGCCGCGTATCAGTCTGCCCTAGTCAACCTTCCAAACCCCAAGGAACCGCGACTCTGGTACGGGATTGGTATTTTGTACGACCGATATGGATCGTTGGAGCATGCAGAGGAAGCCTTTTCGCAAGTAATGAGCATGGCGCCAGATTTTGACAAGGCCCACGAGATATATTTCCGGCTGGGCATAATCTACAAGCAACAGCAAAAATACGGGCAATCGCTTGAGGTATGTTGCCATCTCTGGACGACCCCTGAACACTCTGGTATCTAACCTTCTGGTTTGCAGTGCTTTAAGTACATTGTCAACTCGCCGCCCACGCCGCTCACCGAGGAGGACATATGGTTCCAGATTGGCCACGTGCACGAGCAGCAGAAAGATTTCGACAATGCAAAAGCAGCGTACCATAGAGTCCTTGACCAGGACCCAAACCACGCCAAGGTTTTGCAGCAGCTTGGTTGGCTGCATCACACTCAAAGCTCGAGTTTCGTCAGCCAGGATCGAGCCATTGAGTATCTTGAAAAATCCGTAGCAGCTGGTAAGACGAGGAGACTCCTCCGTGTTTTGTGATTTCGCATCTCTAACTTGTTCCAGATAATTCCGATGCCCAGAGCTGGTACCTTCTAGGCAGATGTTATATGCAGCAGCAAAAGTATCCTAAGGCATACGAAGCATACCAGCAAGCCGTTTATCGTGATGGCAGGAACCCCACGTTCTGGTGCTCGATTGGCGTGCTCTACTATCAAATCAACCAATACCGAGATGCTCTTGATGCGTACTCGCGTGCCATCCGTCTCAACCCATTCATCTCAGAAGTTTGGTATGACCTGGGCACTTTGGTATGTCATATTCAGTCCATGAAGGCCGACTATATAGCACAAAAACTAACTAGTCCGTTTTTGTAGTACGAATCTTGCAACAACCAGATCGCCGACGCGCTAGACGCATACCAACGCGCTGCCGAACTTGATCCGTCGAATGTTCATATCAAGACGCGTCTTCAGCTACTCCGGAACGGCGGCGCGAATGGTCAGACTCCTGGACAAGCGCCACCGATGCCGACTGATGTGCACCCGCAAGCGTATCAAGCTGCGGGTACAGTTGGCCCTCCGGGACCACAATGGGCTGGGTCGGGCTCTGCCCCACCCCAGCAACCACAGCAACCGCCAATGCTCAACGGAGGTGGTCCCGGTGGCCCTGCTCCCAACTCATGGTCTGGTCGGGTTGCTGAGATCAATCCTCCCCCGCAACCGCCGAACCCCTATGCATCTGAGCGTGGCGAGCCCTTTCGCGGCGGTCAAGCTCCCCCGATGCAACAGCGACCTCCCAGTCCGAGACAGGAGCAGCCGCCCATGAGAGCTTATCCCGAGCCGAATCGGGGACCGGAGCCGCACAGACGTGGCCCTCCTTCCCCTCCCCCTGGGCATTACCCGGCCCCGCCTCCGCCTCCACCTCAGCAGCAACCTCAGCAGCCACCTCAGGTGTCTCAACCTCCTCCTCGGATCCGAAATCCCAACTATGGAGGCCATACCCCCAATGTTCAGCTGCAGCCAAGCTCGGGCCCTTCGAATGGAGCACCTAATGGAGCGCCGAACCCACTCATGCCTTACCGCACCAATAGCCCCAGGAATGATGGCAGGCCTCCCATGCACGACAGCCGCATGCCGTCGCCTAAATCGGCATATCCCCAACACCAGACTCCGTATCCGTCACATCCTGAGCAAGCTGGTCCCAACGGCCCTGAGCCTCCCCACCCTCCCCAGCCGGGCATGCCTCTCGATGCTGCGTTGCATAGAGAGCAGCACGACCCTCGCCCGCCTTCGGTTGGACCGAAGAGGATGCGGGAGTGGGAGGATGAGCGCGAGGCAAAGAAGCCGGCAACAGAAGAGTCGCGTGGGCGCATGGAGGACATGCGTCATCGTCGTCCTTCAACCCCGCCTCCTCCTCGTCATGAGCCATATCGCCGGAACTCATCGGAGGCTCACCGTTTCGACGAGCGCCGAATGGAGGACCATCGTCGCGTCGAGGAGCAGCGCCGCGCTGAGGAGATGCGTAGGGCCGAGGAACAGCGCCACGGAAACGAGGGCTACCATCCATCAGAAGCTGCTCACCATCCCCAGTCTCACTCAGTTCCGGCTCACCTGCCGCCCATGCAGCAAGGCCCTTCCCCGATGCAGAATATCATGCATGACGGACCTGGACCTCAGCAAGGGCCGGGTCCTAAGGAATACCCACCAGCTCCGGAAGAAAGGCGGATTGACCATCCTCCTCCTTCTCACGCCCCTGTGATGAATGAGCCTGAGCGAGCTGCCCGCAAGATGGAAGTTGATGAGGACTACGACGACAGCGGTGAAGAAGATAAGAAGACCGGCATCCTTTCTGGGCCCGCGTCTGCCACGGCTGAAATGAAGAATGGAACGCCCACCAGTGCTAGCATCAATGGCATTATGGGTCAAAAAGTGGAAAGCAACTAAAAGCTCATGTCATTATTTGGCGCAGCCCTTCTGTCTGCCTGTCTGAATCATATACCAACAGCTGCTCACGCACCTCATGACCTTTTCTAACATCTACTTTTTTTTCACATAAGCGAGGAGCATCAACTGAGGTTGGTACTCGAGAACGACCCTTCGTTGTTTCATTGGTTCTGGGAAGGAGGTCGCGGAGGATTTGAAATTACTTTTTTTTTTTTTTTTCCTGGAGCGGAGGTGGAGTTTGGTGTGTTGATCGAGTTAGTGGTCGGATGAGGCAAACATTGCCTCGACAGCAGATGTATATGCGTGGGGGAATTGGGAGGGGAATAAGGGCGAACATAAACTGGTGGAACAGGGATGGTATTTTGACAGGAGCAGATTTTAGGTCGTGTTGAAATTATGCGCGGGAAACTTGCGAAGGAAACTCGGTTCCCGCACTTCACCCGAAGGGACGGGAGTGTTGGAGTGTAGGCGCGAGGCTGGCTGGACGTGCTTGTTTACTTCCACTTGTTGAAACTCGAATGTATCTACCTTTATGATTATATTGTAGCCTTTTTCAGAAAAGCGCAAGCGGTCATTTGAGTCAATTGTTCATGTTAACTGTATGAAGATGCGTTGGCATCATCCAACTTTAAGAAATTGTGGAATTGATTACATTTCTAACAAAGTGTACTGGTTAACACAGTGATGTTGTAAGCTGGAGGCTCAATTGCTAGATAGGCATTTAATGCAGTCATGCTGCCTCGAAAATGGTGATATGAAGCCAAGCAGCTTGGTTGAAGACATGGGAGTCACGTGATATTGCTCAAGCCTTGTCCTCAAAACTTCCAGCTTAGGCCAGCCACAAGTTTTTTTGATCAAAAGTGGGGCAGAGGATTGACCAATCCATGCGGCGTGGCTCGCAGTGGGGCTCCATGCGTTAGGGCTCCGCTGCCATAGGCCCAAGCACCCAAGCTCCATCTCACACAAAATTTCTCGACCCCAAATTCAGAGAAGGCTTTTTATTCTGCGACGGACCTGGGGGAATTTTTCCATTTCACATCACGGTCAACGGGAAAATCAGCAACCATGTCTCACCGCAGTGAGTATACGCCCTCGAGTCCATCTAATGTCCATTCGATTCAAAGCGACGAGTTCTTTTCTGGGCGAACTGCCTGCCTGCTCCTCCGGAAATGGACCGAACGTTGCGCTTTGAGAGTGGTCAGGAGAAGGGCGAAAATATCTTCGATTGGGATAGTTAACTGACGACGGATTCTAGAGTACGAGGCTCCCCGCCACGGCTCTTTGGCCTACCTTCCCCGCAAGCGTGCGGCCCGCCATAGAGGAAAGGTCAAGTCGTAAGTTGATCATATTGCGCCCTCTCTTCTGCTTCTGATCTCGAATTGGAGTTATCGGCATTGGGCTAGAAAATCTGATACTGACCACTTCTTTTCATGATGGCAGCTTCCCCAAGGATGACCCCAAGAAGCCCGTTCACCTTACCGCCGCCATGGGCTACAAGGCCGGCATGACCACGATCGTCCGCGACCTCGACCGCCCCGGTGCGAAGGCACACAAGAAGGAGGTTGTTGAGGCTGTGTCCATCATTGATACCCCACCTGTACGCGCAACTCAGCCCGCTTGGCTTTTGTGTCAATGGCTAACATCTTTCACAGATGATAGTTGTGGGTCTGGTTGGTGTAAGTCATTGCTGGCCCGCTGAGGAAGAAGAACGACAGTCGAGTCTAACACACAAATTAGTACATCGAGACTCCCCGCGGTCTCCGTTCCCTGACCACCGTCTGGGCCGAGCACTTGTCCGATGAGCTCAAGCGCCGCTTCTACAAGAACTGGTACAAGTCCAAGAAGAAGGCTTTCACCAAGTACGCCAAGAAGCACTCCGAGAACAGCGGTGCCTCCATCACCCGCGAGCTTGAGCGCATCAAGAAGTACTGCACCGTCGTCCGCATCCTTGCCCACACCCAAATCCGCAAGACCCCGCTTAAGCAGAAGAAGGCCCATCTCATGGAGATCCAGGTCAACGGCGGCTCCGTCGCTGACAAGGTCGAGTTCGGCCACGGCCTCTTCGAGAAGCCCGTCTCTATCGACTCCATCTTCGAGAAGGACGAGGTTATCGACGTGATTGCCGTCACCAGGGGTCACGGTTTCAGCGGTGTCACTGCTCGTTGGGGCACCAAGAAGCTTCCCCGCAAGACTCACAAGGGTCTCCGCAAGGTCGCTTGTATCGGTGCTTGGCATCCTTCCCACGTCCAGTGGACTGTTGCCCGTGCCGGTCAACAGGGTTACCACCACCGTACCTCGGTCAACCACAAGATCTACCGCATTGGCAAGGGCGATGCCGATGACAACGCGGCTACCGAGGTTGATGTTACCAAGAAGACCATCACTCCGTACGTATTTTCTGGCATCTTGACCTTGTACTGTTTGCTAACAAGTACTTCACAGTCTGGGTGGCTTCGTCCGCTATGGTGAGATCAAGAACGACTTCGTCATGGTCAAGGGTTCCATCCCTGGCACCAAGAAGCGTGTCATGACTCTCCGCAAGTCCATGTTCATCCACACCTCCCGCAAGGCCCTCGAGAAGGTTGAGCTCAAATGGATCGACACCTCCTCCGAGTTCGGTCACGGTGCTTTCCAAACCCCTGCCGAGAAGAAGCAGTACCAGGGTACCCTCAAGAAGGATCTCACCACCAGCGCATAAGTTGTTGGTTGCTGAGTTGCTTCTTTTCGTCGTTTTTTCTTCATTGGCATTGGTGTCACGGTTTCCCCTTTGATCTCTTGGGTCGGGTATCAGGAAGGCTAGATCATTTTTTCAGCTTAGTTTAGGGCTGCTATGAGAAAAGAGGAATGGGAAAATGAACCAATTGCCATTGACCTTCGGGTTTTGAGTGATACCATGGGAATTCAAAAGTACTGAGAATATTGGGCAATCTTGAGCTCGTGAGATCGTGGATGTGCACAGTCCTACTAATGTGCTGCCATCATTAACCATCCAGAGAAGGTATCTTTTTGTCTCTTTACCACAGGTAACCCTAACCCGTGATAGTTATACTAGAGACCGGGGGGGATTTCAAGTTTCTGGCCCCGCTTCTTCAGCTAGATGCAGCTTGATTTCTTGGCTGTTACATCATCGGTCATGCCCCCCAAATCTGTCAAACGCGGCATCTGGACATTTAATATCGTGA
Source organism: Cladorrhinum samala (assembly GCA_033576145.1). Classification (NCBI taxonomy): domain Eukaryota; kingdom Fungi; phylum Ascomycota; class Sordariomycetes; order Sordariales; family Podosporaceae; genus Cladorrhinum; species Cladorrhinum samala. The sequence continues at coordinate 10,785 of MU864987.1, forward strand.
CAATCCCACCACGCCACGACTGCTATGTCCCTGTGCAGCTCCTCCTTGCCCCTACAAGCCATTTCCAGCGCAGCGTCTATTCGTAGTTGCATCTCCAAATCGATTTCCGCTCGTCTCGTGTCTACTGCTCGATCCTCTCGTCCTGTCCCTCATCAACGAACGAATACCCCGCGATCCCCATCGACCCCACCACCACATCGTCGACGACTTTTGTGCTTGGACATAAGGTTAAGAAGAAGAGAGTTTTCTGTCACAAGGCGAGGCAAAATGTCAGACGAGGATTATTTGGCGTTTTTGGAAAAGGCGAACAAGAAGCCTTCGGAGGGCGGGGCGGCGGAAGCAAAGACGGAAGGGGCCAAGCAGGGGTTCAAGGCGACCACCGAAGGGGCTGAGGTCCCAAAGATTTTGAGGGAGGTTGTCAAGGATCAGTGGTACACCAGCGACGCCGATGAGAGGTTTGAGGGGGTGTCGCTCGGTTTGCCCGGTGGGGGGGATAGGCTACCTGATGAGGGTGAGTTTACTTTTCTTTTCTTTTTCTTTTTCTCTCCTCCTTTGGAGGGATGCTGTGGGTAGGAATCGTTTCGCATAAGGTTAAGGGAGAGAGTTAGTATGGGAGTTGGATATACGTGGGAGTATTAGCATAGGATATGGGCTGGTATCTGGGGATAGGGTGTATTGCCGGCTGAAGGAGTTTTAATAGGACATCTGGCTGACAAGACCTAACAGAGGAATTTGCGAAACTGATTGGGCATTGGGATCCCAAGAATGCAGAGGTTGAAATTATGGATCCTGTCGACTGGGATGCCAATGGACAGTATAATTCTGTGGTGGATGCTGTGAGGGAGGCTGGGGAGGGAGGGGACGTGAGGGTGTATAAAGTGAGCAGAGGGGACGGTGTGAGGTATGAGTATTGGGTTATTACTGTTAAAGGGGGCAAGGTTGTAGGTGCTAAGGTTTTGGCTGTTGAGAGCTGATGCGGCGTCATCCTGAAGAGGGTATGAGGGTTTTGGGAAATTTTTGTTGATCTAATATCGGTTTCTATTGGCTTTTGAGGCATAAGGTTACTATTTAATATACCTTGATGAGTATCCTGAGTTTAAAGATGTTGAGTTTTATCCATGGATGCACACGATGAGAAGCTTGAGAAATTCAAGCATGCAAAGACGCTTTCGGCCTCAAGAACTAAATATGAAGTGAGACGGCTTGCCCGTTTGCATGTCTTTATGGCCCACAGGGTCCCAATAGCCATGGAGACAAACGCCCAGGATGGTTACACTACTCTGATACGGACCAAACAGGCGACATTATTGTGCGTTAAGATTGCATGAGCAGAATGAATTGTGCAACACAAGCACGAAGAATGTGCGGGGAAACTGTTGTGTTCAAACAAAGAAACAATGGAAGCCATGTGTGTTGGTTTTCTTATTGGGCATGTCTCAGGAATCCCCTTATCCAAGACGACTTACCCGAATCCAGAATTGAGATGTGACAAGGCCATTGGATTTTTTTTGGGGGGATTTTTTTTTCTTGGTTTTGGAAAGTGAGAGCACCTCTCCAACGCCATTTCTTGTGGCGTGGTGGTCTGTTGTGATTCTCAAAATGGGTACAGTTGCCGTCCGGTGTTTGGATGCTGAGCCCGGGATTGCCCCACACACATTGCTTCGGGCATTCAGTTCTGTAGCTCTTGCAACCTGCACCTTCAATTTCCCACATTAGTACAAAACAGTTGGAGAGGTCCAACGCCTGCCTTACACAACCGAACGAGGAATACTCTTGCCCAACTAAATTCAACTCTCTCGAGATGGACCCCGGGAGCCCTTACGGGGCTTGGTCCGAGTACACCAGCGGCGGCCCCTCACATGCTTCATCAGGATTCTCCGGAACTGCAGCGGCCGACGATCGATTACACGCTTCACAATTTAGATCTTTCATGATGTCCCAGTCTCCGGCGGCGTCAGGCGAGAACTTTACTGCTCAGATGCGTGACCGTCAGGCCCGCGGAAAGGACCCATATACTTCAGGTAACGGCACAGATGACAGTGACATGAGCGATCACGACTTGCGTTTTGGCAGTGGCGGCAGGTAAGACCCAATTTCTCCATTCCTTTGCTTCTTACTTCCTCATTTATTTCAATCACGCTCGTTCCTGCATATTAGCGGCCATCAACTGACACAACCCTCGCCCGTACCCCAGAGTCCAAAAAGAAGACTTTGCAGAAGCAGAGCGTCGACGGACCGCCATATCTTATCTTGATAACCCTGAGATGCTTATGATTTGGGCCCAAAGCACGGGAGATGTGAGCATTTCATTCCCTTCTCACAGTTACGTGCATATGTAACAACCGCTGACCAAGTCGCCAGAGCATCGCTGGGGCGCGCCATCATTGGATGAAGATACTCTGTGGCTACGACAACGACCAGTCAGAATCTAGGAATAAGCACCATCACCATTCTTTCCAGTATCAACAAGGCTATCACCAACGAGACTATCGTCAACAGGCTCCACGTTACCAACCGAATCAAAAGAGGCGAGCTGGAGGATCCAGTGCGCACCAGTATTACGACGAGGATCTGTAACGCCGTGTTTAGACATCGTTGATCAGCCAGCAAACAGATAGCTTTGACAGAAGTATTTTTCAGCATATATATCATCAACCAAGCGCCTGCCCCTGATGTCTAACCTTCCCGGAATCCGTAATGGTGTACCAAGAAATTTCGCTCTCAGATATTGGCCCTTCGGCCTCGAACAACGTCCCCACCTCTACACCCTTCACCATGGACCTAGTTTGCAGAGAGTGAGCCTCGCAGACCCACCAACCGTCTTGGAGAATCGCACTCTCTAGAATAAGTGCACCGACTTTGCAGTCCGAGCATGGGTCAGCCTCAGATCCTTATTCGCCAACTGGAAGAAGGGGTTTTGCAAATTTATCGCAGCTATAGTTCCACAACGTTGGAAGACTTGGTTTCAAGAGTGGCGCAGAAAATGGGAAGCTGTGCGATGGTCTTTGGTTGAGTGGTTGGACCAGGTGGCTGAAAGGCTGCGAGTGTTTGACACTTTGCGAAGGGCTTTCATAGCGCGGTACGACGGAGAGGTAGCCGATAGCTTTCTGGATTTATTGGAATATCTTTGAGGCTGGGGTAGAGGACGGAAATCATGACGGACTCGGTTCTGATGCGCAGCGGGCGAGATAACGATGGAGGATTTGCCTGAGCCCCAAGCGCTCGAGGCGGTGCTTGCTGATGACATGTTTGATGAGGGAGCTGACGAGAATGAAGTGCCACTGAATTTGCACTGAAAGAGAAGCGTGGAAAAGTAGAAAAGTGTTCAGACAGCGTTGGCTTTTTTATATTTTGCATACTCTTATCTCAGACAACGCATATCGAGGGAAGCGATGCAGCTGATTAAGGATAATGATAACTGGAATTGAGAATGCGAAAAGTCCTCCCCGTTAGGGGAAGTGCTTTAAATGTACGAGTTTTTTTTTTTTTTTTTTTTTTTTTTTTTGGACAACACTAAACCTTATATCTCTTTTTAATTCTCTACGACATAAGTGGTTCTAATTGAAAGAGGCAGCTTCCAGGTATCTCTATAGGCACGTATTCATCGAGATTTTTCAAGTTGTGTCAAGTACTTAATTTTCGAAGAAACCAATCAACAAAAAGCAAAGCGTCAGTGGTTTAGTGGTAAAATCCATCGTTGCCATCGATGGGCCCCGCGTTCGATTCGCGGCTGACGCATTCTTTTTCTTTTTTTTTTTTCTTGTTAAAAATTTTCTTTTTGGGGACGGGACTTGGACTGGTGTTTTTGTTTTGCTGCTGATTTTACTACTGTATTGGGTTCCATTTTATTGTTTTGATACTCAACTGCCCATCAGTTTAATTGGGGTTGGAGGGGCGAGTAGGAGAGGGGCAAGGGGGGGGGGTGTTGGTTTGGATCATCATCTGTATCTTTTGCCAAGGCACCCAAAAAAAAAAATTAGGATAGTACTTGACAATATGAGAAAGGTCTTTTTTACATAGATTTATCAAATCTACGTAACCTAGATTTTAACATAGCCCCAGATCGCTTCGGTAGATGTTGTGTTCCCTGGTTCGGTGGCTATATGTGAGTGTTTGTTTAAGAAACAAAAGAGACTTCTGTTTTTGCGGATTTGAGAAGGGTGTTTGATGACCAAGTTCTGCCCTGGATGATTGCCAGATACGGAGAAGAGCAAGAAAAAAGGAAGGATAGGGAGAAGGAAAAAAAAAAAAAAGGGGGGGGGGGGGGAAGAGGGCCAGTTAGCCTTCGCCTCAACCAATCCATGAAATTACATGTAAGAGTTTTCCATTTCCTGACTGTAAGACAAAATATCGATCCCAAACATCACATATCATGTTCCAAACAGTGTAGAGGAAATCGTCTAGTCGGCTCATACACACAGGTTCTCGTGATCACACATAATATTGACCGCAAGCTAATCTTCTGGTTGGGTTTTTTTCCCCTCTTCACTCAACAATTCGGTGTCTGAGGCTTCTCTCATAAAGCTCACCCTCACTCAAAGTTGCTTCTATTGCTTTAAAAAGAGAAAGGAGCGCAAGGTAAATTTACAAAGTGTCGGTAAGAAGTTTGTTCATCTTGGCAAGCTTGGAGGAGACACTGAGGTCGATTGTCCTGTCGCCGACCTCGACGACGAGACCACCAATGATTTCGGGGTTGACCTGAGGAGAGAGAATTGTGTGAGTAACCCTTTGCATGCCATTTCCAGATGGGAAACATAGAACGTACCTGGTTCTTGACGGTAAGCTTCTTGCCAGCACCGACGTAGGGAGACTTGGAAACGGCAGACTCGAGACGGCCGAGGGTCTTGTTGTCCAGGGGCTGTGATATTTGATTACCCCGCGGTTAGCAAAATTTCCATCTCAACATCTCTCCCCTCGTCCCTCCCAGGATGCAGAATCCCCCATACCTGAGCGCTGGTAACAACCATCTCAACCTCGCCGCGAGAAGCACTGATGAGCTCAGCAAACTTGGCGCAGACACCGGGGAGGAGTCCGAGGCGGTTGTTCTCAGCGAGGGTGGCCAAGAAGTTCTTGACGGTGTCGTTGGAGCCGGCGTTCTTCTGGAGCTCGGCGACGATGGCGCTCTTGTCGGCGGGGCTGAGGGTGGGGGTCTCGAGGATGGAAACGAGCTTCGAGTCCTTCTGGATCACGTTGTTGAGGGCGGCGATGCCCTTGGAGGTTGGCTCGAGGGAAGAAGTCTTGACGGCGGCCGTGTACTATTGGAGAATTCAAAATGACGCAGGTTAGCCTATGCTAGCTATTCCTTGTCTTGCTTTGAAGGATCAATTGAACAGAGCAAGATCGCCCCCCTAAAACTGGTTCGACTTCAAGCTCCCCTCCATGTCCCCAATTGGATATAAATAGGTCGGGGGAGGCGTATTACCAAAGCAGTAGCATAGGTGCCGTCGAGGCCGAAGAGGGCGATGGGAGCCTTGACCTTCTCGCTCGAGGCGGGTGCAGCGAAGGTGCGGATCTGGCTGGCAATGGTGCGCTGAGGAGCAGCCGCCCGCGCGGTGCGGAGCACAGCCTGTCGCGAGAACATGGTGACGGTGGGATTGGGTGCGGTGATGGGGACCTCGAATGTTTGTGAACCTGAGCTTCCAGATTTTAGGAATGGGGTTTGGATGCTCGGCAAATCGGAGCGGCTGCCTGAGGCCGAAATATTCACCATGCCACAGCGCCCAAAGTCCCCAAAAGTCGGGTGGAACCGGACCAATGGGCGACACTCCCTGTTTTCGTTCACCCCAAAATTCAACAACAAGCTTTGATAGCTTCCAAGCTCTATGTAGGTTGCTTCTGCTCGCTTGGCTTGCAAATTCCAGACGCTTGTCCTCTGGTTTCTTTCTATTTTTTCTTTTCTTTTCTTTTTTTAATGTATTTTTCAATTGCATACCGTAAATAATCCTTGCTCTACGGAATATTTAATCCCCATAGCATGCTTTGCTATCCATATCCGTAATCCGAAACCTGGAAGAATCCCCATCAACCATACCGAGAAAACGCCATCATGCTAGAGGAAACAAAGCAATCCTGCTATACCTTATGCCACCGGAGAATATGAAGGAAAAAAAAAAGGACACATTACTAGTCGCTGCGTAACATGCTGTCAACCAAATCACCCAGAGGACCCCAAAAGTCTTTGCCGCTAGCCAGGTGGTGCTCGTCAATGAACAGCACATACTGCTTGAAGCTGGTGTTGAGATGGGGCTCTAAGCCGAGCTCACGAATTACTGGGTAGTGGTGGCAGTAAATATGGGCGTAGACGCGGTACATGCGCTTGAAAATCTGGCGAACAAGCGAGGGGAACGACTTGGGGAACGGCACGCCTGCGACACTATCAATATATAAATTTTGCGGCTTTGAATCACAAGGGTGTCATACCAATCCGGCTAGGCAGAACAGCCTCATTGTCAATATTGCTCTGAACCCAAGTCATAAGCTGCTCGATATAAGCCGGCGCAGGCATCTTTGTCGGCCGCTTAAAGTTCTCGTTGTCCTGCCACAGGTACTCGAATTCGTCTGTCGCCTTCATCTCGGGGCACGACTGCGGGGAGCAGAACTCGGTGATGGCGCCGTAGAGGAGGTTGATTTGGTTGTAAAAATCCACCATGTTGACCGCGAGCCACTCGTTCTCGTCCTCGCCCTCGGGCAGCTTGACCACCTTCCGCAGACTACCTCCGCCTAGTGTCGCCTCAGCATATTGACGAAGCTGGTAGCTGGTGGCGCCTCCCTTTCCTGTTGCCCGGGGTCGGAACTGATTCTTCGTCCGCTGATTGCTGTTTTGCGAGCAGGAGTCAGCTGATACCGATACTATACAAGCAGCGCGGCGCCCCCCCCCCCTTTATACCCAAAATATGATTACCCCACGCAGCAACTGCGCGCATGTGAAGATGCGATCGTTAGCAGAGAGGAAAACAGAATAGACTTACACAGTAGTCAAGAAGGAGCTCATGTCGATAACCAGCTACGGACCTCTTCTACTCCTTCTGCTGCGGTGTTCCGAGAAATAAAAAAAAATGGGGGCTGGAAGCTGAATGCTGTTCTACCAACTCAGTGTTAGCGGGGCGGTGGTGGAATGACGCAGCTAAATGGAGAAAGATCGCTCTCCACTGTCGCAATGCATGAGATTATAGTGGTTTTTAGGGGAAATGCAGCGTACATGGATAACAATGAACTGGTAGATGCTGATATACCAGATGTCTTGTGTGTTTTCTGAGCCGTCTGTGGTATGGTATGTTGTTTGGATTGTCGGATAGAAATCCCAGAAACTTTAAATGTCAACAACAATCAAATAAAATGCGGCATGTCGATAAGGTAACGGGCGCACAGTGGCAGGCACAGACAAAGCGCCGGCACAACACCAGCTGAGCCATGCAGGGATCTATGGAGCTAGTCTGTTTTTGGAACAAGTGCATTCCCTGACAGCAGGTGGGTGGTGCGTGCAACAACCTCCACATGGTCTGTTTATCAGATTGTAGGTACACAACACCAAATATTCCCCTTGTATGTTTATTCATTCCTGACCGAAGACAGATGCTATCAGAGGGAGCAGAGGATATGACGGAGGGAAGCATCCATGTGAACTGCGAGTCAGGTATAGTTGGAATACAATGAGATTCCATAACCAGAATACCAAAGCAATAATTACCGGTAATCAACCCTGCAAAGTGCAGACAGTTCTACCGGCGGAGCACAAACAAATGCGCCGGTGTTCCTGAAAAGCAGATCAATAGCAAACATTCCAATATGGGTTGCTATATATATGGACATTAATTGATACAAGAAACTCTCTCCTCAATTCAGGACTAAGTATCATGATCATCAATCATGATGGCGTTTGGCTGTAATTATATCATCTCCCATTTATGTTCTAAAACCACAAACCAGGTATCATCAGAATCTTCTTGTTGATCCAACCAAATGAAAATAGGTATAAAACAAAAACAAACCCCTTCTGCCAAGAATTTTTTTGTTAATCCCAGAAGCCAAACCTGAAATAAAACCCTCTTACTCTTCCTTCTGAGCAGACTCCTCATAACCCTCAGTCTTCATGTCGGCCAACCCCAAATCCTCCTCCTCCTCAGCCGTCCGCTCATACTCTTCCACAGTCATCTGGTCATCCGGCTGGCTCGGATCGTCAGCCATGCTCTGCACATAGCTTGCTGCGAGAGGGTCGGTCAACACGATGGAGAACTCCTTCTCTCCTGCAATGGCAGCGTTCAAGTCATCAAAGAATGCCTCCCATCTTGACTTCTCTTCGGCAGCAAGAGAATCGTTCTTGCGTGCCCCATTACCAGCATCCGCGTCAGCCTCGAAGATCTGGTTGTGCAGATCATCCCGGACCTGAGTGAGCAAACCCTCGACCGTAGTGAAACGGCCACCGAGGGTGCCAGGATTGACGGCCAAGCTGAGCTCGGGGCACTCGAGCGCGCAGCTTTCGCTCTTGAGGATGTCTCTAGCAAGATCCTCCTTGTTCCTGACTTTGAGGACCACTTTCCTTCCCTTTTCAGGAATCTCACCACCGGTCTTGACGTCGTTGGACTTGTAACCGCAGTCATCGCACGAGGTGTTCATGATAACCACCTGTCTAAAGTGGGGGATATCAACCATCTTCATGTTGGTTGTGCAGGGGTGCATGCAGCCTGGGCAGGATGCGGGAAACTGGTAGACCTGGTCGGGGACGATGTTGCCTTCGGGGTCGAGATCGGCGGTAGGACCGGCGGTATCGGCGAGACCCAGAGCCGCGTTCTGCTCAGGCGTCCGCAGGAACTCACGCTTCTCCCACTTGCCAACGCCGTCGCGCGGGTCAGGCGCAATGAAGCTGTTACCGGCCGGGTCGTCGACTGACACGCGGAAGGGGAAACCCTCACCCGCAAGCATCTGGCGGCCCTTGGTGATGATCTCGCCCACTTTAGCGGCTACCTCTGGGTCTTGTTCCTTGCGCTTCTCTTGGTCAAATGCAAGGTCGTCGATGATGGTGGTAAGAAGACCCTCGACGTTGGTAAGCTGACCCTTGCCGGCAGGAACTTCAACATCCAACTCAATGAACTTGACGGTAGCAGTGTCGGATTTGACTACCTGACGCTCGAAGTCGGCCATGGCGGTTAGACGGAGCTCGTAGTGAGCGCCCTTGAGCTGGAAGGTGCCTGCTGGCTGGATCTCATTGTTGTGGAAGCCGCAATGTGAGCAGTCGAAGGACATGATGATGATCTCGCGGAAGTATGGAATCTTGGTGAGAAACAAACGAGTCGTGCCCTACATGAAGGCAGTCGGTTAGCATCCGAGTTTAATGGGCGCAAGGGATTGTGCCGTGACTCGAGACTTACATTTTGCTCGCAGTTCATGCAGAGAGACTCAATCTCGTCAACCATCTTCTCGTCGTCTTTCTCGACGGAGGCGCCATTTGTGGTGACAGCCTTCTCAACTTTCTCCCCAATAGAATTAAATAATTGGTTGCTCATTTTGCCTGTGGGTGTCTTGGAATTCGAGGTGCTGAACTGGATATCGAGGAGTATCAGAAGAAAATTTTGGAGGGGCACATAGGCGACGATAAAATGCTGCTAAACTTTTTGGCGGGGTAATCGCCCCTAACCGCCTTCTCTGATTCATAGTGGGGTGTAACCGTCAGGCAGGCTACATTACCTTATGTCATGCCGCTACTGGACGCGGCCTGACGGTACCCCAAGCTTCCCGAACGTTCGGTGCAGCCCATTAAATTTTTTTTTTGCTGATGAAGCTCTCCATCACAAGGGCCCGAGGTGCTCAAGGTGACCCATAATTATCTCAGATCAGAAACTTTTATTTCGACATGAAGTCGGCGAGGCTCAACCCAAGGCCCGGTTTCGAGCTTTTGGACTGCTCTAACAATGCCTGAAGACCAGACTTTCGGGACTTGGCTCTCTTTTTGCTGTTTGCGTTCGACCTTGTCTTTGGGTCCTGTGAAGTTCCAGATAAAGAAGGGGTCCCGACTGTTGCTGTCGATCTCGGGGCCGCGGGCATTGTAGCGTTCTGGGATTTTATTTTGCGCCTCGATATCGGGGCTGGAGCCGGCAGCTTAATAAGAGTTTGGGATTCACAGAGACCGCAGGTGATTATTTTGGTAGGACCCGACTTTCGAGGTTCCTGTTTCTTCTTGGCGTTCTGCTTTTCTCGGCCGATTTTTACTGGTTTGAAGTTCAAGCTGCTCTGCTTTCCCATGACCATGATGTGCCCGCAGCGATCGCAGGCATGTTGCCTCTGAACATTCGATTGCGCCATTCCGTTTTCGAGCATCAAGCCATTGCGTCGGCTCATCAGATATGCTGAGCTCTCGGGAGCTGTTGTTGCCAAGATATGTCCCGCATCTGTAAGAAAGTTGAGCGTTGCTGTGACGGACTCCATGTTGGGCGCGCTTTTGGGTGATGGGAGGGTTGGCGATCGCGAAGTTGTGAAAGTTGTTGAACATACGATTCCATTGGGGACGAAATGTGGGGCTCAATGAGCTGGGAGAAATGTGCCCTTGTGAAAGCCATTCATGCTGCAAGGTTGGTCATTACAGTTTTGATATACGCTCGGTACTGCGCAAGCCATCAACGCCACCACTTCCTGGGTCGCGATATGCTCTCACAAATTCTTTTGCACGTAATCTGGCTCCGGCTCAGCAGTCTTACCAAACACAAGATAAACTTAGGGATTACAACCTAAAGAATTTCTATTGTTTGTGAGCAGCAGTGGGTCGACATGTGCGAGTATCAAATGCAGATGTAATTAGAATTCCTTGCTTCTTCTTAATTATCTTACATCTGTTCAGCTGGCCGTCTTATCTTGCCTGGCATTCGGCTGTATCGCATCTTCCGGATATCTGAAGTTGGTTGCTGCAAGGTAAAAATAGCTCAGAATCCCACGTTTTAGTTCCTCATGGATTACCGCAGAGTTGGCTCATGCCCTTGGGGGATATTCAGGGGAAAGTTGCATGGCACTGGCGCGTGCGCGTGGGCAGAGGCGTGTCACGAGACATCAATCAAAGTTGCTGGTTGGGTTCACTGCATTTCCGAGCTGAAGAACGGTCCCAGACAAGCGCATGGGCTGGAACTCAAGTCACGAGGCCTTCTGATAAGAGTATTTCCTCTCAAATTCTTCTGACGAGAGATTACAAACGAAGCGGTGAGCAGGCAAAGTTGCAGCAGCAATGGTGGGGTGTAGTGAAGGAGAAATGGAGAAGAGGCCGAAATAATGGATGGATTAACCTCGAATGTTTGGACGCAGTCATTAGTGCTGGGGTTTGTTTTTTTGTTCTCTCGTGTTCCCGAGAACTTGCTGTGTTTTATATTATGATGTGTCGGACCAGACAGTGCCGGATCGCCACCAGTTACCATGCTATACATCATCAGTCACCACCAAGTACCCAGTGATCAACAGTCAACGACGGGATTCGATGAGTTAGGGGAGGGGGGGTAGGCGGCATGAGCGATTGACCAATCAGAATTCCTCCAGCCGTCACCAGAACATCTCATTGGCTCTCGACGAAGGATGTTGACGGGCCATTTCGGATTGTGTGGTCTGTACTGTACACTACTTTCCAGGTATTTGAGTGATGTGTGCATGTCCACCAGCAATGAACTCGATCATGTTCTCAGTAAATTACACAGTTTGTTGCCTTTCGTCCCCGAATCCCCGGAGTCTGCAACCATTATCATATACTAGCTTCCCCGCTAAAAACGTGGCGGCCAGACCGCATAGGGTCCCACCACTCCGGGACGACAGTGACCCCTAGCTTGCTGCCATGCCCCAAGGTAAATCATCTACAACCTTTGAATCAAATACCCCTCGGTGCCCTCCCCCCCTTTCATTCTCTTTGTCCTTGGCGGTCCAACAAAAACATACATACTTCTTGAATATTGATTTTACTCCAAAAGATTATATTCTTCTAACAACAGCCCAAACTGCTGGCCATCCCATCTTCATCCACTTTGTTACCTAGACGCCCGGATCCAACGGTATGTGCTCCGTAGACCTATCTCTTCCCGTCTCTCGACACGGACCTCCCTTGCTTGTCACGGGCAGGTCTTACAAGATATCTGGGATACATACAACTTCGGGCTTGTTACTGGGAAATTAGTACCAATCAGTTACTTACGCGTTGCCCGCTTATAACACAGTCTCGCACTCTGTATCATTTGGCGCTCCCGGTATCTGGGCTCTAACTCAACACAGGCATCTTCATAATACCACGCAAACTAAACAAACATCACAACGACTAGGTAGCTCTGTCGGCTCGGGCTCTCAGTTAGTCACTACTCTGACATCTGTTCATCTGCTCAGCATGAAATTTGGTAAAAAGTAAACATCTCTGAGCTGTTACATATGAGATGGCACGCTGCTAACGCTGGTTGCAAAGTCTTCCAAGGAATCAAGTCCCGGAGTGGGCGGCCTTTTACATCGATTACAAAGGCCTTAAAAAGTTGATCAAGGCCGCTGCCGCGGCTGCTCAAAGTGGGGAACAGGTCGACTTGGCCGAATTCTTCTTTGCCCTCGACAGGAACCTGGAGGATGTCGACTCATTTTACAACAAAAAATTCGCCGAGACGACTAGGCGGCTCAAGGCGCTTCAGGACAGATACGGCACTAGCCCTGACGTTGTGACCAACCTAGACGATGATGAAATCGAGGAGCTGATGGGCGCCTTGCTCGAGCTCAGGAGTCAACTGAGAAACCTGCAGTGGTTCGGGGAGATCAACCGTCGAGGGTTTGTCAAGATTACCAAAAAGCTTGACAAGAAGGTCCCAGACACAATCACCCAGGACAGATATCTATCAACCAAAGTCGATCCGCGGCCTTTTGCCAAGGACACCGAAACCAGCCTCATCTTGGCCGAGATCAACAGGTGGCTCTCAGTGCTCGGAGATTCGAAAAACGCAGAAGATGCCAGGTCTGAGCGCTCAACGAGATCCTTGGGGCGGGCATCGGCGAAAGCTATGCTAAGTGTGCCAAAGGCCACGCTGGACAGGCTGGAACAGGCCATCAGGAAAGATGATGTGCTTGCCCTGAGGGATGGACTAGCTGAGGGAAGCCTCATTGGTTCAGACGTCGCCTCGCAGAGCATGCTTCTCAACCTGCTTCAGCGGTCCATTTCTGCAAGGTCGAGACGGTCGCTCGTGTTTCTTATTGAGCACATCACAACCCTTGACGAGCCCGATGATATCAACGGACGCAATTGTATCCACAGGTTAGTCATTCACATCGGCCGTACAAAGACTCTCTCTGCGAAGAAGGGCGAGCAAGACTCGGGTCAGAACTCGTTTCCTTTCCCGCCCGGTATCCAGTACGCCCAGAACTATATTACTCCAGCAACTTCACCTCTCCAAACTCCGCGTGTCGGCAACTTCAACGAATCGCACTTGCTAGGCAAAGATGACGAAGCCGTGCAGCTACTCATCTACCTGCTAGAGAAGCTTAGACCCAACCAAAGGACGGCGCTAAGCTCGAGGGACTCGTACGGCCGCATGCCACTGCACTACGCCGCCCAGTTCGGGTTCGTTGTAGTGTGCCAAATTTTGATGAGCAAAATGCAGCAGTGGGGCCAGTTCAATGTCGAAAACGGCATTGATGCTCCTGAATGGCAGGACAAGGAAGGCAATGCCCCGGTCCACCTTAGCGTCCTCGGTGGTCATGCTCTCACCACCAGGGCGCTTCTCCAGGGCGAGAACTGGAAGGGTGTGAACGACCACAAGGCCGAGATGAGACGGGCCATCTCCAAATCAAGTGCCGTCTTGGCCATTGCCACCAAAGCAAACTTCAAGCACATTGTCGAGATGCTCGTCGAGGCCGGCGTGGATATCAACTGGCAAGACAAGACAGGTGAGACCGCCCTGCATGTCGCTGCCAGGTTTGGGCACGACGAATGCGCCAGGGTGCTGCTGAAGGGCACTGCGGAACAAAAGGCGGACCCTGAGTTGACGGAGCACACATTTGCGTGGACGCCTCTTCACATCGCGGCGGTGGATGGGCACCTGTCAGTTGCTCAGTTGCTGGTGGAACATGGTGTGGATGTGGCCAAGACTGATTCCTCCGGGTGGACGGCGAAGGAGCACGCTGCGCTGAGAGGACACCTCGTGATTGCTGAGCTTCTTGCCCGACACAGCAAGGAAGGAGACGACACAAGCAACCATACCTCTGACGATGAGCGGTCGAGCGTTGAGTCTGGGGCTCGCGAAATTGCCTCTTTCCAGAACAAGCGGTCCACGCGCTCTCATCGCGCCGCGGACCCCGTCAAGTCTTTTGGCCATCGATACCTCAAAGACGAAAGTATGGTGCTGGTCAGCCTCGGGTCGATGGATATGCGAAAGAATGTCGACGCCGTCAAGCTGGACAAAGTGCCGCTTGCTGAAGCACACAACACGCAGCTGGACACTGCGCTCTCGATCGTAGTGTCAGCTCAGGGGGCACAGGGCGAGCCCACAATGATCGACCTGCCAGTCCACGAGAACATCTCAACCGAGCCAGTCATCTTCACTACGGCAGATATCTCCAAGGTCAAACTATTCTTCGATATCGTCCCTACATACTCTGGCAACGAGAAGAACAAGGTCGGGCGTGGAATCGCTCTGCTCTCCAGCGTCCGACCGACCATTGGAACCAAGAGGATGAACCTCCAAGGCGACGTCTGCGTGCCCATCATGGGAGCCAACTTTGAGGTCATCGGAGCCGTCAACTTTAACTTCCTCGTCATCACTCCCTTCTCCCACCCAAACATGGAAGTCAACTCTGAACACACCTACTGGAAGAAGATGACCTCCACCATGGTTATCGGCCACCGCGGCATGGGCAAGAATGTCATTTCTAACCGCTCCCTCCAGCTCGGCGAGAACACGGTCCCATCCTTCATCGCTGCCGCCAACCTTGGCGCTAATTACGTCGAGTTCGACGTCCAGCTAACCAAGGACCACGTCCCAGTCATCTACCACGACTTCTTAGTTAGCGAGACAGGCTTCGACGCCCCAGTTCACACCTTGACTCTTGAGCAGTTCCTTCACATCAACCCGGACAAGTCCCGCCAGGGCCAGCAGCCTTTCAACCCCCCCGAACACAAACAACTCAAGCTGGCGCGCAGTAGCAGTCCAGGCCCCCGCCAGCGCTCAATGTCGATGGACTGGCCTGACCATCAGAACCTTTCCTCCTCAAAGTATGCGATGGAGGAACGCATGAAGCACACCCGCGACTTCATGGAAAAGGGGTTCAAGGCCAATTCCCGCGGCAACTTTATCCAAGCGCCGTTCGCCACCCTCGAGGACCTTTTCCGTCAGCTGCCCGAGTCGGTGGGGTTCAACATCGAAATGAAGTACCCAATGCTTCACGAAAGCGAGGAGCACGAGATGGACACCTACGCCGTCGAGCTCAACTCGTTCTGCGACACCGTACTCGCCAAAGTCTACGATCTGGCAAAGAACCGCAACATCATCTTCAGCTCCTTCAACCCGGACATTTGCTTATGTCTGAGCTTCAAGCAGCCGAATTTCCCGATTCTGTTCTTGACCGACGCGGGCACGGCACCCGTGGGTGACATCCGGGCTAGCAGCTTGCAGGAGGCCATCCGGTTTGCGAGCAGGTGGAACCTTTTGGGCATCGTGAGCTCCGCGGAGCCGTTTGTGAATAGCCCGCGGCTGGTGAGGGTTGTGAAGCAGATGGGATTGGTCTGTGTCAGTTATGGGGTTCAGAATAACCAGGAGGCATTGGTCAAGGTATGTGGCTACAAAACAAAAATAAAGACATTCGAACGGAGATGGATGGAAGAGAGGATAAGTAAGTGCTAACAGTGTGCTGCAGAAACAAGTAAAGGAGGGCATCGATGCGGTTATTGTTGACAGCGTGTTGGCTATTCGGAAGGGCCTGACTGGGGCCCAGGGACAGCAGGAGAAGGAGAGTAATGGTAATTTGGCGAATGGGAACGGTGGTTCTGCTGAATTAGCTATCCGGGCTAATGGGGGCCAGCACGCAAAGGAAAATGGTAGTAATGATGCGGTGATAGTAGAAGAGTCTATGTGATATGGATCTGGGTTGAAGAGAGCGACGGACGGTTGGGCCCCTTTGGCTGGCTGATAGAGGGGGCCCATGATTGAAGACAGGGAACAATTGGGAATCGGGATAGAGAGCGGATTTGACGGCACTCAACACCGTCTTTTTGGGTTTGGCGTTTACAAATCACAAATGGTACTACTAGATGAGGAAATCATGATAATGATTTTGATAGACCAGCGTTATTGGCTACCTTTTTGCTGCAATGTCCTACCTATTTGCGTTGTTACTTGCATTGTAGGGAAAAAAAAAACATCGGCTGACTTGGACACATTGGAGGGAGGCAAAGGGGAAATCGAAAATCGCCATCTTTACTGAGGTGCTTCGGTAATGGAGCGCCGCCCAAAAATGCTGCGCGGTTTATCACTTTCTTTTACTGCCGGCATCATCGGTGATGCATGTGAGAGCATCCCGTTGGCGGCCTCCCATCAGGTAGTAGGTCGTCTGTCCCTCAGTGACATTGCAGCTTGTCTCCCGCGTGTGATCTATGTAACGCACCGGACGCGCCAGCTGTTGTGGCTTGTAATAGCATGGCTATCTGAAATTGGGCAGTTGGGGCTCGATATTTTCCACTTGTTTGCTGAGAATCGAGAGCTGTGTAAATGATGAGTCTTGGGGAGCCGACCCGTGAGAGAGTGACGAGCGGGGATCGGGGACTTTCTTTCAGATGCGATCGATCAACGTGACATTTGCTTGGCTGACAGCAGGTGATGGTGTTCGGCGCACTGATGGTGCAGTTAGACTATTGCTTCTACCCCAGCAAGTGGAGAGGATGGAAGCCGGGGGTTGTAATTATACATACAGCTAGGTAACCACGGTATTATTAGCAGTGCTTCATTCCGCGTCCATTCTTTGTCCCGAACAGCTTGCTGTGCTCAGAATGGAGCGGGTAAGGGGTTTTTAGTGAGAGTTGGAGGAGATGGGAATGAGCTAGGTTAGACCGGACTGGCTCGCCTCGCTGGCTACCTCTTTTGTTATCCTTGACTGGGAATTTTTTTTTTTTTTGAGTGACCCAGTTGAAAATGAAAATTCCCCAAAGGGAACGGGTGAAATCCCGGTTTCCAAAACGCAAAACTTTTGGTAGAGCTTTCGAAGATCTGCTGGTCCCCAAACTCGGCTTTCGTCAGAGCAGTGTGGTTTCGGTGGGTGTGTGACTCTGACAGTGGCCCGCTCTAAGGTAGGTCACTCACTGCAGCTGTCCCGGCTGGAGACGACCTTGTTACTTGCATTGTTGCTGCCCCGCCCTTCCAAACGCATCCACCCCGCCGAGCGCCACCCCGAGCGTACGCTGCGAGCCATTGCGCTCTCAGCTCAGCTTGTTGCGAGCACCGCACTCGCTTGGCCGCCGACACCTTTTTTTTTTTTTTCCTCTCGCCAACTTTTCCTCAGGCCCTGCGTGTGTTTACCAGGGGGCCATCGCGCTGCAAACGCGCACCCAACAAGACCTGGATATTTCGTGTCGGCGGAAGACATCTACTGCCTTCGATTAGAAAACCAATAGCAAACACCCACCACCCCGGTCGATAACATCATCCGTCGTCATTTGGAGTGCGCTGACGCAAGGAAACGAAACGAAAAAACGATGGCAGATACCTCCGCATCGCCAGGGCCGTCCTTCGGGCCACCACCTCTCCCCTCAGGATGGATCGCGCAGTGGGACGCTTCCTCGCAGAAGTATTACTTTGTGCAGCTCTCGACCGGCGTGTCGCAGTGGGACCTTCCGACCGAAGCAGCTCCAGTTGGCGGTGGTGAGACTCCGGCGCCGCGCCACGAGCACCCTTACGGTGCGCCGGGCAGCAATGGCGGCGCTGAGATCATTGTCCATCCGGATGGCTCGCAAACGGCACGGTACCCTGACGGACGACTCGAACCTGTGAATCCGCGCGAGGATGGTACCGCGGGAACGAGGGGTATCGATGGCGGAAGCAGCGAAAGGGGACTTGGTGTGAGTCTGGGTTAATTGGCATACCTCCGTCTGATGATAATCACTGACGTCTTTGTCTACTTCAGTCCTTCCTCGAAAGCACCCTGAGCAGTCTCAGCGGCGGCGGGAAACAAGGTGGCTCAGGTGGCGGCGGGCTGGCGGGAGCTCTCCTCAGCGGTCTGACATCATCGGGCAGCGGCTCTGGCGGCCACGGCGGCGGCGGCGGACTCGGAGGCAAGCTGGCATCACAGCTGGCTCAAAACGTCTTTTCTGGAGGCAGCAAGCCCTCGTCATCCCACGGCGGACAATCATCCGGTTCCGCCGGAGCAGGCGGCCTTGGAGGTGTAATTGGTGGCGTCGCCAACATGTTTGGCGGTAACAAGCCGTCGGTAAGCATATCAAACATATCCCCCTTCACAAGACGACACGTGAAACTGAGGCATTCATTTGTAGGGCTCAAACAACTTTGGATACTCAAACAGCGGATCAACCTCCTACTCAGGCCAGGCCCCTCCCATAGCTTATCAGCCACCTTCTCAGCCAGGAACCACACCTAAGCCATGTTACGGACAGGGTAGCAGCAGCGCTTCCCATTCATCTTACAACAGCCACAGCCAATCCAGCCAGTCAAGCCATGCACCATACGGCGGCAGCTCCCAATCATACAGCAGCGGGCCATCGTATGGTCAATCCACGCCCACTGCGAGCCAATCATATAGCCCATCTTACGGCTCTTCTACCTCAACCGGTCATTCGCAGTCAGGCTACGGCGGCGGCTCATACGGCTCACCCGCCGGCCAACACAGCTATGCGCCACCGGCTCCACACGGCGGTCATCAGTACGGTCAGCACGGCCAACCACAGTACGGCGGCGGCGGACACCAGCAACAGTACGGTGGTGGGGGTGGTGGATATGGAGGACAGCAGCAACCGCCATATGGCGGAGGCGGCGGTGGCGGACATCCGGGGTACGGTCAGCAGCCACCATCGCATCATGGTGGCTACGGCCAGCCACAGCATCATAGTCATCATCATCATCAGAGTGGTGGCGGCTACCCTGGGCAATACCGTTAAAAACCTAGGCACTAAGGTTGATGATAATTCAGTGAGAATGAGAAGTGGTGTGTTGTCAAAGTTGGTACACGACGTGGAGGGAATGGGGCAATAATAAACAACAAAGCCTCCTTCACGCAGAAGAATCGAAGGAATTACGGCAAGATGTTGGGTAAGAAGAAGAAAAATATTCGGGTAAATGGCCTTTTTTTTTTTTGCTCAGAAATAGGGCAAAAAAAAAGGGGGGTGGGGGGATGGATGATTGAGTTTATGCCAGCTTTTGTTAGCTGTTTTACTTTGTTTCTTTCTTTTTTCTTTTTAGCCTCCTTTTTTTTTTTAAACATGTAGATAGGTATTTGCCAATGAATGCCGGTTTTCTTCCTTTTTTTATGTATAATTATTTTCTTGTTTTCATTGATCATGATAGGCCCATGGCAAGTTCTTCGATCCTCTTTGATTTTTCCGATTTTTTTTTTCCGATTTTTTTTCGCATGGTTTCGGTTTGGCTAAAACTAGATTAGTAAAGGAACAAGGGGGTTTAAATAGTATATACAAAGGAATCTGCAAATTATTATCTATTAAAGTCATTTATTTTTTTCATATATAATTCCGGAAAGCTATAATTTTTGGGGGTAACTTCATTGCCGTTTCTTCTCATCACCATCATCATAATCCCCATCCTCTTCTTCCAGTGTGGTTGTTGCGAGCTCCTGAATCCATGTGGATATCCTCGAAGCCAAGTAAAATGATGTCAGCGCCACGAGAATGATGTAGGTTACGGTAGGTACCAGTGACCTGGGGAGGACATTGAACAAGAAAGGATCGAGAATGACATCGGCTTCCACTGGCGGCACTTGCGTCATGAGCGTGGCGTTGGAGGTGAAGTAGTCCGCGGCCGATTGGATGTGGAGCAGGAGGAGGGAGGTGGTGCGTTCTCCTTCTTGTTTTGTGGGGTTGGCGGTCCCAGCCTTTGCTGCCGGTGGCGGTGGGGGATGTTGAAAGCGGGTTACGGAGTAGTCGTTGAGTGAGGTTATCAGCTCGGGAGTGTCAAAGACGACCTCTAAGGGGTAGGTGGTTAGGATGAATGATGTTGGTTGCTGGACTTTGTGTTAGTAAAAGTGTCATAAACAGGAGAAGGGAAGAAAAAAACCCCCCCCAAAAAAAAAAAAAAAAAAAAAAACAAGGGAGGATGGGGGAATGGGGGGTGGTAAGGGGGGGGGGGACTTTACTGTCGCAGCCCAGCAGATACGGACTTCATAACGTTGAGAGGGGGTTAGATTGTCGAGGATGAGCCAGGTTGAGGTGCCCAGTGGGGAGGAATGGGATGGAAATGAGGCGGAGAGTTTGGTGCGGAGTGTTGAAAAGTTGGGTGTGAGGGTTGGGAGGTTGAGGTCTGTTATGGTTGGAGGTGTGAGGGGGACGTTGATTTCTTCGGGGCCGAGGAAGATGACTTTTTCGGTGTTTGCGTGGGCTGGGGTCGGTGAGAGGAGGATAAGGAGGGATGAGAGGATGAGGTAGGTGAGAGGTGCCATTGCGGATTGATGGTGATGTGAGTGTAAGAGGCCTGGTTGCTGTGGTGGTAAGCCGGGGATGAGTCCCACTAAAATTGACTGGCTTCCGGATCAGAGATCTCCAATTCCCGGGTTCCTGGATGCCGGGTGCCGGCGTCCAAGACGGATGAAAGTGGATCAGCAGGTTCGGGGATATTCGGTGGGATAGAGCAGGTGAAATGCTTGTGAACATGCACCAATGCAAGATGCATGAAATGGGCGACCCCCTTACCCCAGTATTTTCCCCGGGTTTTACGCCCAATTCCGAGGTGGGGGGTTTTACCCGTAACCCCATAAGCCGCGACTGGCCAAGCCTATAAAACAGCGATCACATGCTGGTCTCTCAGTTTGCCAACGCCAGTCCATCCCGATTGCCGTGCCCATTCCAGCAAGCGCGGTGACGCAAAGGGCCGAGGAAATAATATTGGACGGCCGTATCTCTTTCGCTCACCTCAACCAAAACTGTGGAGCTAAGAAAGAGAGGAACCTAAAAGCCCCATGAGAGCTTACCAAATTTTGAACAATCCAACCTTGGTTGTTTCGCATTCTGGCCACGCCGGTCGTTCATCATCACAGGCCCCACGAAACCTCCCGGAGCATTAGGCGTGGTGGGAAGCTCCAAGTCCCATTCCCCTCAGTATCTAGGAAACCATCACCCGACCCCAAGTTTCGACATTCCCGTCAAGTCGACCACCACCCCTTTCCGCCCACTCCCTCTAGCTGCGAACTTCAGTTCCCTGGTTCTCGATGATTCCCGCGACGTCGTTGTGATCATTTCTTCTGTCCAGTTCTGGCACCCCGCTCTCGCCTCTCTCGTCCTCCAACAATGGCGCCGTCACTATCGAAGCCGGTCGCGGGGGTGACAAGCAGCACCGCCCTCCGCGACCGCACCGTTCGCGGCATCATAACACAGTTGACGTCCATGTATCTCGCCAATCGCACCAGAATCTCGCGCGCCGTATACATCACACTCTTTCTGGCACTCATAAATCGAGTCAAGCATGCGATTGCCGAACAAAAAGCCGCTTCGGTGCGCGAGGCCCAGAAACGCGCAGAGAAGGTTGGGACGACGTCGACCGCGGGAGACGACCCTGTGAAGAAGAAGAAGAAGATTGAGCTGAATCGCGAATTCTTCCGGTCCTTGCTGAGATTGCTGCGCATTGTAGTACCGGGATGGCGGAGTAAGGAGACGAGGCTGTTGATCAGCCACAGTTTCTTCCTTGTGGTCCGGACGCTCATCAGTCTGAAGGTGGCGGCGATGGATGGTGCTATTGTGAAGGCGCTGGTCAAGGGGAACGGAAAGGAGTTTTTGATGCGTATTGTGTGGTGGATGTTGATTGCCGTACCTGCTACCTTCACAAACTCCATGGTATGTGAACGGACCCCTTACCCCAAAAATTGAAGGTGAGGTGTTGACGACTCAATGTGATTACAGCTTTCATACCACCAAGCGGAACTTTCGTTGCGATACAGAACGCGGCTGACGCAGTACATTCATGACAAATATCTTTCGCAACTGACATTCTATGGCATTTCCGCACTTGACGACCGGATCAAAAATCCGGATCAGCTCATCGCCGTTGATGTAGCCAAGTTCTCAAACAGTTTGGCGGAGCTGTACAGCAATCTGGCCAAGCCGATATTGGATATGGTGAGTTTTGAACTGCCCTTTAACCCTTAGACACAAAAGACATGCTAACTAGGCGTTAGACGATATACACCTTCTCTCTGTCAAAGAGCGTTGGCGGAGAAGGAGTCATGTTCATGTCCCTTCTCGTACAGCTGTCAGCGAACGTCATGCGCGCGTTAACACCACCGTTTGGCAAATTCGTGGCCGACGAAGCTAGATTGGAAGGAGAGTTCCGTTTCCAGCACTCGAGATTAATTGATCACAGTGAAGAAGTCGCGCTCTATGCCGGCCATGAAGCAGAGAAGGACACCCTAGACAAGGGCTACTTTACATTGATCAAGCACGTCAACTACATCCTCCGAAGACGGTTTTACCACGGCTTCATGGAGGACTTTGTTATCAAGTACTTCTGGGGTGCGCTGGGTCTGCTGCTGTGCAGCGTGCCGGTGTTTGTGAAGCTACCAGGCCAGGCGGTCATGAACATGGGTGACAGAACCGAGAGCTTTGTCACCAACAGAAGAATGCTTCTGTCAGCATCTGATGCCTTCGGCCGTATCATGTTCTCGTACAAAGAGAT
This sequence comes from Cladorrhinum samala, assembly GCA_033576145.1. Classification (NCBI taxonomy): domain Eukaryota; kingdom Fungi; phylum Ascomycota; class Sordariomycetes; order Sordariales; family Podosporaceae; genus Cladorrhinum; species Cladorrhinum samala. The sequence continues at coordinate 33,608 of MU864987.1, forward strand.
CATGGAGTTGGCGGGTTATACCTCTCGTGTGTCATCCCTCTTGGAGGTTATGGATGACATCCAGAACGGCCACTTCGAGAAGAAGCTTGTGTCAAGCTCAGGCACCGAAAATAACGAGGCAGTTCTGAAGGGCAGGGGTAAAGTGGTGGAGAGCGAAATCATCGAATTCATCGACGTGTGAGTGTTATTTTCCCGCATCCCTATCTAAGAGTATTGCTTACTGAACTCATACAGACCTATCATCTCTCCAAACGGCGACGTGCTAGTCAAGGCCCTCTCTTTCCGCCTTGGCATGGGAGACCACCTCCTCGTCTTCGGTCCTAATGGCTGCGGAAAGTCTTCTCTCTTTCGCATCCTTGGCGGTCTCTGGCCGGCATATGGTGGTACCGTCTACAAGCCACCCTTTACCGACATCTTTTACATCCCGCAACGCCCATACCTCTCCCGCGGCTCGCTTCGCCAGCAAATCATTTATCCCGACGGTCTACGAACCATGCGCGCCAAGGGTGTCACTGATTCTGATCTGCTCAACATACTTCGTATCCTCAAACTCGAGCATTTGATCGACATGTACCCCGAAGGGTGGGATGCCGAAGCAGAGTGGCGTGATGTGTTGACGGGCGGCCTGCAGCAGCGTGTGGCCATGGCTCGCTTGTTTTACCATAAGCCGCGGTACGCTATTCTTGACGAGTGCACCTCGTCAGTGACGCTCGACACCGAAAAGGTCATGTACGATAACGCCAAGGCTCTCGGTATCACTCTCATGACTGTGAGCCACAGGAGAAGCTTGTGGAAGTACCACACGCACATTCTGCAGTTTGATGGGCAGGGGCAGTATGTATTTACTAGGTTGGATGCCGAGAAACGGTTGAAGTTGGAGGATGAGAAGGAGGACTTGGATGTATTGCTCAGACAAGTGCCCGAGATTGAGAGGAGGATTGAGGAGTTGGAGAAGGGTCGGGTAAAGGACGAGGAATAAGATGAATGGATCCTGGATTTTTGGGTGGCAACTGCTACAATATTATGTAACCTACAGAGGATATTTTTTTTAAAAAAAAATATCTAGACCATGGGGGTTGTACAGAGAAGCCAAGCCTGTAAGAGATGACGGGAAGGAATCTCGTCTCGTGCGACTAGACAACAACAATTAATATGACGCTCGTTGAAGCGTCTTTGTGTGTAAGGCTGGCAATTTGATGATATTTGGGATAGTTGATTTGTTTAATGATAATTCTGAGCGGACGGAGTTATGATATTTTACTGGAGAGTTATGGACTGGCTGGAAGAATATAAGAAACGAGTCGGATCTGACTTGTAGGCTATGAGGACAGGTGCTCGAAACGAGATGATTAGATAGACCATAACTTCTTCCGCATGAAAGTCGTTAAAACCTGTTTGTGGGGAAGCTCTAACGTGAGAGCAAAGGGGTTTATGTCATGGGGAATATAACTGCATTCCATTACATTATAACATGGTATGTGGAATTTAAGATAATATTAACCCTGAAGCGTTTTCTTTTTTCTTTCTTTTTTCTTCTTTTTTATGCTCTCACAATTTCCCACTTCAATTCCTTGATATTCACTTCGTCGCCTGCCTTCTCGTCGTAATCGTACCACTCCCCTTCAGACAAGTCGATCCCTTCGAATTTAGTGTTTGATTCGGCTCCGTCTACTTGCCATTCACCCTATTATTTTTTTTTTAAAAAAAATTATTATTGTTTTAGTTTTTGATTTTCTTCCCGTCAGCGATTCCGGGTTTCAGGGTCTCCCCCTTCCCCACCCCCCTAGTTACGGTCAACATACCTCTGGAACGAACTCGACGAATTCAAGTCCTCTACAGTCAAAGGTAAGGATCTTTTGGGGAGGTTTGGACGGGGCGTCATATGCGGTTGGGGCGGCGAGGATGGAGGCTGACGATTCGCGCTTGCAGTTTTTGCACTTCCAGACGAAGTTGGCTTCACCACGAGAACCGGAGATTTCCTCTTGTGACTTTTTTTTTCCGGTTGTTAATTTTGTGTGTGAGGGTAGCGAAGTGAGTGAGGCGAGGGAGGTGAGAATGAGGATGAGGATGAGGATGAGGATAGAAAATAGGGAAAAGGTGGGTAAAGGAGATATGGCGTAAATGGCAGGGAGGTTGTGAGGTTGGGCAGAAGGGGGTTGATGAAGAAGAAACACCTACGAATCGGCTGACGCCCACGGGCTTGGGATGAGTCTCGCGGCAGGAGGTGCATTGGACCTTGAAGGTGTACCAGAAGGGGTTCTCCGCCGTGTCAGAGGGGCGGAGGTTGGTTACTCTAATTATCGGGGGTTTGTCAGTGAATACTTTGTTACACACCAGAGTCCTGGTGAGATCGAGGAAGAATTGTTGAGGATTGTTTATTTACCCTGCGAGTTCTGCTGTCAGTTGGAGTGCGTACATGGTGGCAGGGGTGGGATCTGAGAAATGAGGCTTGAACAATGTACAAGACGGGCGCTTCAAGTCTTTAGGAAAAGAGATGGATTGGAGGGGTCAAGGTACCCCGCGATATGTAAGTATAGTATGGGGTTACGTTATCGGTAATTAATTACACACTGGTCCAAGGTAATAATACGCTCGCGCCCAGCGGTTACGTTCGTCTGAGCTCGGCCCAGAGCTTCAGAGAGCCCCACATGGACTTTTTGATAATTGCTCAGAGGATGGGTTCAACAACAACTTCGAAATACCAGCCGATCCTCCCACCAGGCCTTCAATCCGCCCCGATCCGTAGGCTCACGTTGGCCGATATGCCCAGAGGATGCAGGGGCTTTGGTCAATGGCAGCCCAGCTGCAGGGCTGCCACTGCCGAGCATGTTTTCGACCCGCAAATATAAGAAGCCATCTCTCCCGGCGCCGACTGACCACGACCGCCGCGACGAAACGCGCCACAGGAAGTGCTGCCACCGCCAATCCGCGCCGGAGGAAGGTCCTCGCCAGCGATGTCTTTACCGCCTGTTACACGGCCATTATGGCGACCGCCGCCGTGATCGACGCCGGGAGGAAGGACGAACGAAGACGGAACCTCGACCGGAGGATCGACCAGACCAGGCAGAACCTCTCCAGACTCATGAACGAGTCGGAAAAGGTGACTAGTAATGAGGGAGCGTCAGGCCTGCACTTGCGTCCGGGTCCTTTCTATGACTATAGGCAAACGAGCTTTGAGGTGTTGGGGACCATCTGCAACAAACGGCCGGGCCAGCTGTTGGACTTGGAACGCAAGATATCAGAAAGGATGAATGAGGTGGAACAACTTCGGTACAACCTTGGTCTGGAGTGGTACGGTCAAAAACCATTGGGGACGGGTGCGACGACGCTGTCCATAGTGGACGAGGTCCTGTTGGATGAGGAGGCAGCCCCTTCTTTGGGCCGTGAAGCCTTTACCGAGCATCATATGGACAGGATCACCGCAATGGTCAATAAACTTGTCGATGACCTTCTAAAGGTCGCCTACACAATATCCGAAGCAGAAGCTCCCGGAACCAACCCCGCTCCCGACAGCCTCGACTCGGCTGACACGCTCATCCGGTTGCTGCGATCAGACGGCTATCCTCGCTACACCTTCGCTCAGCTCAATCCCGAGCAAGTATTCAACACGCGAGCTCAGATGGACAGGCTGAATAAAGAGATCTTATCCAACTTCCACGTCCCTTATAGAGTGCGCAATGTAGCCAAGATTTGCTACAATCTCCTCGTTTGCCCCTTTCCCCCGTCCATAGAAACTTACAACACTCTGATCTGGGGCTTCACCCAGCTCGGCGAGCACGACCTAGCCTGGGTCGTGGTAGAGTCCTTCCTTTACCATAGCCACCTCAAACCCACCCAAGGCACCATGCTCTGCCTGCTCCAGCACTTCCGGCTCAAGAGAGACATTTTGGGATTCTTTGAAATTATCAAGCGCATGATTGGAAAAGACCCACGGGGGATTGGCCTGATGCGCAAGAAAGCATCCGACCCCGTGGGCAAGTTCTTTCTCCTCCGCCAGGCGGCGGACTCAGCCGACGGAGTAGCCCTTATAGACAACTACCTGGTCGTGCGAGCCAAACTCAGCCGCCCGGTGCTGGAAACCATCGCCGAGGGCCTAATAGACTTTGGCATGCTGCAGCAGGCGGCCAAGGTGGTCTTGCTCTGCCTCAACCAAGGATTCGTCATGAAGTCGAACATTCTGCGCCGCCTGCTCCACGCCTGCATTGAAATCCTTGACCGCGCAGCAGCTACTTATATTATCCAAGGCCTCTTAGCTCACATCGACCAAGCTACTTCCCTCATTGACCAGCTCAGTACAAGCTTAGCCCGCAAAATCCGCAGGGTGCTCTGCATCTGGCACGTCAAATCGCCCTATACCATCCGAGACCGGTTGGCCAATTCCGGCTGGGCAGAGTCGCCGGAACAGGCATTCGATTACTTGACTACCGCGCTATGGATAAGTGAGACCATTACCTGCGTCAACGTAGTCAATCACGGGCTCGAGCGTGCCGTAAAGGCTTTGCAGAGAAAGCGTAACCCACTCCACCTCCGTCTCGACCTGGCCATCTCGATCCTCGACCACGCCACGAAACGACAGAACCACGATTCAGCCCGCGCAGCGGATATCATGTGGCTCGGCAAAATCGATTGGGTGCAGCAGCAGATCCACGAAACCGAGCTGCTGATCGGATCGGCCGAGTACATGATTGTCAATGCTATAACAAAACAATCAACGCCCAAGGGGATGAGGACTTGGATGCATTTCCAGCCCCATGTGCCGATTGCTCAGAGGATAAAGCTGCACCGAGACGCGAACACAAAGGGGACCTTCTTGCATGAGTGCGCCCAAATGTTTTCTATCAAAAGGGAACTGGATTTTCAGCTCAAGGTCACGCTAATGGAGGCCTTGCCGGATGATTGGGTTGATAAGCTTTGGGAGAAGAGAAACATAAACGGGGATTTGGGGCTGGACGCGACCATGATTTATTTCAAAAAGTGGTTGAGGAGGTTGATAAATGAGAGGATGTGGGGTGAGGCGGCGCAACAAATCGAGGAGAAATTTGACGACGTAGAAGGAATCCTAGCAACTAGAAAGTGGGAGGGTAGCAAGTTCCCGCGCCTGCCCGAGCCGCTACCGGAGGACGCGGTCGTGGATGAGGTGGAGGGAGAAGATGAGGCGAAGGCGATACAAGAAGTGGAGGGGAAGAAGGAGAAGAAATCCAAGAGTAAGAATAAGAAGAAGGAACTTGGGTATGAGGAGAACGAACCGGAGGAGTTCATGGATGCTGCTGAGTTTCAAGTTCAGATGGCTGCTCTCGCTGCTGCCGAGCAAGCGAAATCGAGGATTAATACGAGGAGCAAAAAGAATTAAAGCAAAATGAGAAGGGGGGGGGGGGGGGTTCGCGGTGGTGGCTAAAAGTTATCATAAGCTGGTATGATTTCCAGTGAAAACATTCCCTATTGTTCGGGAAGGGTAGAGTGTATTAGGAGTGCAAGTGTACATGTATATATAGGTAGAAACTATGGCATAGAATGGCGCACGTTTACATGATGTATGTAACATACATTATAGGAAAAGAAAAAGGGCAAAAAGGGGGGATAGGTCTTGGAAAGAATTGGATATTTATTCTGGTCACAATCACGGGCGTTTATATGTTATTACTGTTCCATAGAAGCCGATGCCATTTGGAATATAAGTTGTGATCAAAATCAGTATTTTTTGTGACTACCTTTTTCACCAGCACACATACAAGTAAGACAGACATCGCATCCTGAATCGCAGGGTTAACTACATGCCAAATCATATAAAAAAAAAAAAGCTACTTATCTAGGTGGCACGAAATAATATCATATCCCACACGTCGAAGCAGAAAGAGATGCAGTAAAGTCCATGTTCCAAACCAGATAAACATGCCATTTTGTGTCTATCTAATCTAGTAAACCCGCCCAAAAAGGGTGCTTCCCATCAACAAAGAATCGAAAGATTTTGAATAATATACAGCAAAATAAAATTGATAAACAGATGAATCTCTTCTTTCCCTTCTTCTACTGGATTTCACCCCGGTATGAGTTACTTTCCCCTCTCTTTTCCAGACACGAACAAACCAAAAATAGCAAAATTTCCCCTCCACGACTTTTAATCCAACCAACCTCATGGGTATCAACTGTTTAACGCCTCAAGGGCGACGTGCAACTTTCAAGTTTGATATAAACGAATCCAGTAAGCGGGGCTTATGCGGCCCCCTAGGATTGATTTATACAAATTTTAAGCAGAAGCAGTCGAAGTGACAGTCACCGTCTCATCGGTGGGACAGGCGCTGTCTTCCGCATCATCAACTACTGCAGCAGCGGTGGTGGTAACGGCCGCGGCATCAGTAGTGGTAGCAGCAGCCTCGGAGGCAGTGGAAGTGATGGTGACGGTCTCGTCAGTGGGGCAGGCGGAGTCCTCCGCATCGGCATCAGCCGAGCTAGTAGCGTCAGCAGCAGCGGCCTCAGTAGAAGTAGCGGTGGTAGCCACGGTGGTGGCAGTGTTGGCGGCGCCGCCAGCAGTGACGGTGACAAAGACAGTGGAAGCACCCTCTGTGACGGTAACGGCAGCGGCGGTCTCGGTGACGGTCACGGCGGCGGCGGTGACAGTGACAGGGACGCAGTCAGCAGCGGCCTGAGTAATGGTCACGGCAGCAGGGCACTCGGAAGCACCGTTTCCATTTCCATTGCCCTTGCCGTTACCGTTGCCGTTGCCGTTGCCGTTACCCTTGCCGTTGCCGTTACCTTTGCCGCTACCATTGCCAGCACCAACGGTGACGGTGGTGGTGTCAGGCTTCCCGATGGTCACGGTGCGAGTGCCGGTGGAGGTGATGGTGGCAGTAGTGGTGGTATCCTCCTCAGCACCGCCGGCAGGGGTTGTAGCAACGGGTGAGACGGCGGTGGTCGAAACAACAACACCGTTAGAGACTGTGTGGGTAACGACGTTGACAATGGTGGACTTGACGACAGTCTTGATGGTGCTGGTGACAACACGAGTGGTACCAGCGGCACCACCACCGCCGAGCGTGATGGTGACCGCCTTGGTAGTGGTGTGGTTCTCAACCGAGGTGGAAGTCTCAAGAACGGTCGAGACGACCTCCGAAACCACGGCAGAGGCTGCAGCAGTGGCGGTGGTGGAAGCAACAGGCGCAGTCAAAGTGCTACCGGTAATGAGGCCCCGGGAGGCTTCAGATAGAACGCTGGACGAGATGGAGGGAACAGCCGTGACGGGGCAGACAACCTCGGTGAGCACGATGGTGTCGGTGACAACGACGGTCTGAAGAGCCTCGGAGGGGAAAGTAGACAAGTCCTGGGTCCTGGCAGGGCAGTCGATAACCTCGGGAGCGCAAGAGGTGATGGTGCGGACGGAGGTGGTGGCAATAGTCACAGTAGTGATGCCGGCACCAGTGCCATTGTTGGTAGGGAAGGGAGCAGCGCTGGTGATGAGGGGGTCGGCGGCAGAGGCGACGCCAGTGCTCAGGATAATCGATGTGGAGCTCTCCTCGGCTGCCACCCCGGTGCTGAGAAGGACAGAGGTTGAAGAATCGGCAATGCCGGTGGCCAGGGTCGAGTCAGTCGAAGACTCAACAGCGCTCGAGCTCGAGGAAGCAATCGCGGTAGTGTTCGACCTTCTGAGGTGCAGGTTATATCTGGGATGAGAGTAGGCGGTGGTAAGGGCGGCGAAGAGGCCGAGAGTAAGGGTGGCGGTCTTCATCTTGGCGGTTGTTTTCTGTTATTGTTTGTCTGTGATGGTTCAAATCTTCTCGTCGTTTTCTTGAGATTCCAGGTCTTTGCCTTGTGTAGTAAAAATGCCAAAAAGTGGTAGAATAAGCGAAACTCGACTTCGCAGAAGAGAATGTAGATACAGTTGGAATAAAAGTAGCGAAGTTGATAGATGGGACAAGCAAAAGGAATGGTGCTTGACCGTTAACGAAAGAAACACTGACTAGCAGGAGGACAAGGTGAAGGGAAGAACTTGAGGAGAGAGAAAGAAAGGGAGTAGGACCTGACCATCGTGAAGCTCGGTGACTGCATCTTTATGAGTACGATATGGGGGTTCCATCAGAGCCTGAGCAGGGCCTACGAACAGGGAATCATTGGCTACTGGAGCCTTGCAGGCGCCGGCCTTGACGCCCCCACAAAGACTGGCAAGTGTCCGTAACGGCGTGGGGACCCTTAATCAACAGGGCCTCCACCCGGGGCCTCCAGAAGGGTGATGGTGACGAGGGCCGATAGAGAAATCCAGGAGTTGTCGTTGCATGGGGCTCTTCTGTGAGACAGGCAGGGGAGTGCCTGGCCAAGGAGCTAGGGGGAGATGCAGGAACACAAAACCTGAGACACGCTCTGAGCCAATCGCTCCGTGCCGCAGCACACCTTTCTGGGAAAGGGGCTTGAGAGGCTTCCTTGACAAGGCAGCATCAAGATTGAACCCCCATCGTTCGAGCCGTTCGAAGGAGTGTTCGGATGCTGGGGTGATGACGCGAGAAGTCTGAGTGATGGATCCCAGATCTCAGGCTAGGAGTTTCCTAGCTCTTTTTTTTTTTTTTGCCTCCATATTTTTTTTTTTGGGTCTTCAGACTTTGTTCATCACGAAATGACGAGAAGAGAGATGACTTGTTGGTTGATGATCAATGCTGTTGAAGATCACAGCCATCAGTTGCGTGCTCTTGTTCGGACGAGCATCAATGATCCACGAGGCACAAGCGAGGATCCTCTCTCCCGCAATGTCGCCCGTACACAGTAGTCGTCAAACCAGGACCATGGGATGCTTCTGAGACAAGTGATCGTCAGAAGATTTTGTATTCGCCCAAGCAACAACGAGGTAATACCTAAGCTTCTGATAATAGACCTAGACCAAACAAGATTGTTTATGCGTTGAGTCCGAAGCGCCTCGTTTGGTTTCCTTCGCCTGCGCGCTACCAGGTAACAGTGTGGCGGATACCGAGACAAACATGAGAATATTGGCATACCATTCAACTGAAACTGGTGAGGTTGAAATTCTCCGAAGCGGTCCGCGCTACCAATTGGCAGCCCAGATGTGATCTTGGAAGCAATATCGGCCTGAGAAGCAGAATTTTACCTCATTTGACTGACCACCCACGGGGGGTGGTTTGACGCACCGCGGAATGTCAATCTCGGCCGTGCAACCGCAAACGCCACCCACTGAATTTGATTCGATTCCATGGTAGGTGATTTGATGCATCAATCTAAAAACTTGCACAGCCAGCTGCGATAGTACCAGGGTTTCGGTTCCATGGGAGCGGGGGTGATGGAAAGATGAGACAGAACAAGTGGAAATGGGACTGGTTTCACCAGGCGACTCCCACTGGAGCTTGGAAAGAGTCGGAGGTTGTCGTCGGTCTTTGAGATGATTGGCCAGCGCTTCCCAGGAACCCACACCGTGGAGAAGCGGGATGGTTCATGCGATACGCACCGCCAAGTTCTCTTCTGCGCTTCGACGAGGGTGGGCTGGGAAAGAAGTTTCTTGCATTGAAAATCCACCCACGGACATGATCTGTTAACATTAAAGACTCAGCCTGCTTGCTTGTTGTTGTGTGCATTTGTTTCGTCGATTGTTTGCCGTCTTACCGTTCCCGCATGTATGTATGTCCGTGTCCAGGAGGACCATGCTCTTGAATTTGTTTGAGAGAAATTAAAAACCCTCAACAGCATAACCCCAAGATGTGCACTGCCCGTCTACATCGCAAGCAAGCCCGGTACAAACTTTTCAGGGATGACTAATAAAGCACATGTTTCGAGCTGCATCTTGATGCAGGAAGTTTATCGAAGACAAAATAGGTCACCTCAGTTCCAGGGTTTGAGGTGAGCTTATCCGAAAATATCCTCCGGCCACCTCTTCGCCACGGCATTCATCCCAGCTCTAAAAAAGACTCAGGTTGATCGAGAGGTTGTTGGCGACATATTTAACTGGTATAATCATGTCTCCATCAGCGGCTGGCCGTATTTCCCAACCGCCGTAGAAGATAAATCCAGAAAACCAGCCAATCGACTGCTCATCTTGAAACCAAGTTGGGAAGGTAAAATGCAATTAGCCTATGCTATGTGCATTTCCATGAGCGTCAAAATCCAGAATCCGGTTACTCAAGAGCCAAGAACCGGATTACACTGTCTTCAAGGCCGTGATCAACACATCGCAACTTCTTTTGGAATTTTTTTGTAGTTACGCAATTGGCAGGAGCAAAGAGGAACCAATCACTTCCACCGGCCATGTTATTGACCTTCCAGTCCTGTCCACAACCTGGTCAAACGATCCATGTGGGTTAGGGTTCAAGCAGCACGGCTTTGGGAGCAGGTGACCGTGACAGCTTGGCCGCCCACTTCAACCATCTTCCCTATCAGCTTTTGTATTTAAAACACAAAATGTGCAAAGTCTAGTTTCTAACTTTTTTTCGTGATCAGTGGGTGCTTCATGATCTAACTGGGCATGTTGATGATTATCATTTGTCACGGCGACCAGCGGTGAACTTCTTGCCCTCTCCGTCGCTCAAGCTGTCGGCCTCACCGCTCGGATATACGGCGAGGTAGTTATCGGTGCTAATAAGGATCATCACGGGCCCAAAATAGCAGACTTATCACATAAAGATGCGTGAGTTTTCAATCTCCAAAAAAAAATTAAAAAAATTATCACCTTATTATTGACCGAAAACTAACGATGCTCTCTGCAGCTCGCTCGTCCCAGCTTATATGCTGGTTGCCGCTCCTAGGTTTCGGCTTGGCATTCCCCGCCCCTTACCGGAATCAACAGCAATGTATACTCTCAATCCCAAAGCCCAATGGCATCGACACCAACGGAGCGGTGGCTAGCGAAAGCGACATATGCTCGAGGATTGGGACCAAGATTATTGCCGTTGGCGTGAGTATCTCTTCCCGCTCGTATTGGCGATGTCTTACTGATAGGGGGTACCAGGGTTCCGCAGCTGACGCCATGGTAGCTACCACCCTTTGCGTAGGTGTGGTAGGCATGTACCACTCCGGCATTGGGGGAGGAGGCTTCATGTTGGTCCGCGACGAGATGGGGCGGTATGAGGCTATCGATTACCGAGAAACGGCACCGGCAGCTGCGACCGTTGATATGTACCAAGGTAATCCCACCGGCAGTACACACGGGGGCCTTGCTGTTGGAGTGCCTGGCGAATTGAGGGGTTTGGATTATATTCATAAGCAATATGGTGTAAGTCTACTGTTTTAACAAGCATTGGTCTGTAAGTGCCGATCTAACCAGCTCGTGTAGCGGCTACCTTGGAAAGATGTGGTGATGCCCGCCGTGGGTGTTGCGCGGGACGGATTCCGGGGTAAGTCTACAGACTGCTCGAGAGGCCCTCGGCGTTATGTACTAACTAGCTGTGAAGTTAACGAAGATCTGGTCCGGTACATGAAGTCAGCCACAGCGAGTGACAACTTTCTCGTTAACGATCCCACGTGGGCCATCGACTTTGCACCGAACGGTAGGACACCGTTTAAAAACATAACCTATCATTATACTAATAAAAGAAATCACAGGGACTTTGCTTGAGCTCGGCGACTTGATCACCAGAAAACGCTTTGCAAAGTAAGTCGTTTCCTGGAGTTCCTCAAAAACTACTACTAACACCCTTGAAGCACTCTCGAAAAGATCGCCAACCAAGGAGCCGAAGCATTCTATCAAGGTGAAATCGGTAAGCTTACTCTTCCTCGGACTGAACCTGACTTGTCTAAACATCCCTAACCTCCTGTCGCAGCTAAATCAATCATCACCACCATCCGCAACTCAAACGGCACCATGACTCTTTCCGACCTGTCCTCCTACTCCATCCTAACTAAACCCGCCATCTCCATCAAACACGGCCCATTCAACCTCTACTCAACCCCAGCCCCCAGTTCCGGCTCCATAATGCTCTCCATCATTTCCACCTTTGGACAATTCCTTCGCTCCGCAAATCCAAACATCACAACCCATCGCCTTGCCGAGTCAATGAAGTTCGCATATGGAGCGCGTCAAGAACTCGGGGACCCCCTCTTCATCCCGAACCTAACCTCTTACCAGCGTCATCTACTTTCGCCCTCCTACAACTCCAAAATCCATTCTCTTATCCTGGACAACACCACCCAGCCCCTTTCAGTCTACAACCCATCAGCCTACTACACCCCCCCAACAGCAGGAACATCGCACATCGTCACCTCCGACGCGTCAGGTATGACCTTAACCTCCACAACAACCATCAACCTACTCTTCGGGGCCAAACTGATGGACCCAACCACCGGAATAATCCTAAACAACGAAATGGATGACTTCTCTCAGCCGGGCAAGAAAAACAGCTTCGGGTACGAACCATCCCCGTCAAACTTTATTGCCCCGAACAAGAGGCCGCTCAGTTCCATTACCCCCCTGATAGTCGAGCACGCCGACAACAAAACTCTGTACTTCGCCACGGGCGCAGCGGGGGGCAGCAGGATCATCACTTCCACCGCGCAGGTTGCGCTGCATTTGCTTTCAGGGGAGTCGGGGTTATATGATGCGATTAGGCTCCCGAGAATCCATCACCAGCTCATGCCCGAGGTGCTAAATCTCGAAGAAGGCTTTGACAAAAGCCTCTACGAGAGTTTGGTATCAAAAGGTCACAATGTTAGCTGGGTCGCCCCGGGCCAGAGCGCCGCGCAGGGAATCCTGAGGTTAGGGAATGGTACCTTCCAAGCGGTTGGGGAGACGAGGCAGGTGAATAGCGGTGGGTTTGCTGTCTAAATGCTGGCGAGGAATGGTGTATTATATATCTTGGAGAAGAAGACAAGGGATACAAGAGCAAACAGGTCAGCAAGTATATATGATTCTGTGGTATATATACCAAGGCAAGTAGAAAACTCACCCAAGAGGAGCATTATGACGACCTATTGTGAGGCAAATTTTTGTTGCTATATTGTATCTTGCGAGGTGCACAATCGAATTCCTCAATTACCGAGAGCCAACAGAGTCACAGGAGCGATCCTCAAGTACGGGTTATTTTCAGGTCCAGAAGCTACTCCAATCCCGAGTTTCATTCCAATCTAGCCTTTAGACCCCATCTTCTTGCTCCTCTTCCCCGGTATGCTTCTATCTTCGGCATGTGTTACTTTTTACTCATCCATAACGCCCGAGACGCTGCCGCCACGTTCTCAAGCAGTCAAGAAACTATAAGTAGTAATAGGAGCCGACAAGATCATGAACCCCTTTATTGTAACTGAGAAATGTCCATCAATCCACGCGAACCTTCCTCCCACCCTGAGCAACAGGTCCGGTCTCACCTAATCTGGACATCACACACAAAGGCTCCCTTTCATTCGAGCCCATCGAGGCAACCGCAAACGAGTCCGTATTGTGCGCAAAATAAAAGTATGTCCCTGTGCGATCCTTCTTCACAGCCATAACTCCAATCGCCCCGGCTGACGGTTGACTCCTCACACTAGGATGACCCATGAAATCGTCCAGCACAAACGAATCCATGATCGTGTGCTCATCCAGCTCCTCAACGTCCCTGCCCCCGGGACCACGGCGAGTATTATGGAACAATCTCTCAGCACACCTCGCCGACGCAATAGAGGTGGCCATATGCTCGCCCGTACCGCTGGTGACGGCGGCCACAGCAGTGGCCATGTCGTCGTCTGGGTCCTCTGGGACGACAGCAGTGCCAATCCCAACTAGGGCAGCCGGTCCGATGCGTCCTCTATGTTTCATGCCAATGCCTCCAGAGGAGGATCCCGCTGCGATCCGCCCCTTCGAATCAATGGCAATGGCGCCAACCGTATCGGTGATCAGGTCGATGTCTTCTAACTCACTGTCCCGACGACGCTTAGCGCCTGCAGGAGTGGATGGGCCAGAATAACGCCGGTCCTTAGCAGCGTCCAAACCATAAGGGATTTCGGAGAAAAGATGGTCCTCAGCCACCTTATCTGCGCTAATAGAACCATCATTCCCCGACGTTGTTGACGGGGAGGGGCCCTTGTCTGTTCCTCCTACGTGCGGCACAAGATAAACCGAATCATCACTAACACTTTTCCGAACTTTAGGTCGCTTCGATGCAGGCCTTCTCGTGCGTGACTGGAAGGCACTACTGACAAAGCTTAATGGGCTGTGACCGGCAGAGCTCGTGGCGTTTGAGGGTGTCTTTGAGCTTCCACTAGCGGCGGTGGATCGAGCAGCGGTCGTCGGGCCGGACACAAGTGCGGGTGATCCATTTTCTCCAAGCGGCGAGCCGGGGTTGCAGGGAGAGTCTGGCTGGCCTTCGTTCCAAGTTCCCGTGAGAATTGCGGTGGTATGGTCACGCCTCTGACCGTGGCCCGCTGGGTTTGCGGCTTTCTCGTACTCACCACCTGGCGAAGAGACTGTGGACTCTTTCCCCTCAGGGTAATTGCACTGAAAGTTTGAGGCTGAGCTCAGTTTTGCCTCCGCTCTTCTTAGATCCTCGGTCCACCGGAGGAATCTGTCCTTGGCGTTTTTGGATGTGAGGTTTTCATTGAGAGTTGTGTTCATGCCGTGTTCCTCGGCGAACTCTTTGGCTCCCATCCCAACAAGAATATTGGGCGGGACACGACGAAGGGACAGGGGCTGACTGCTCGTATCTAAAATCAACTTGGCTAGCGAAATGGGATTTTTGACTCCTGCACGCAAATACCATCAGATTATAGTCTTGTGAGAGAAGAGAGGAAAAAAAGGTCATTCTTACCAGGAACAGCACCACAAGCACCGCTTCTTCCCAGATGATCGACGATAGTTGCGTCACACTCGACAACACCGTCTATATTCAGGTTGCTGCCGAATCCTGCGTTGGTGATTTCCTTGTCCTCGAGACATTTGATGGCAGCCTCGACGGCCTCTGTAGCAGTCGCGCCAGCTTTCAGGAATTTTATTCCCATGCGAGCAGCTCTGCAATATGCGTGTAAGCTTCTTCATCTTTTCCGTAGTAACCTGACAAAAACTCACTCGCTACATGCCTCAAGATGCACTTTTTCGTTGGCTAGGCTATGGTATCCCGCTCCGGCGTGGACAAAGATTGCAGCAACGGGCGGTTTGGACTTCCTCCACACCCTGTCGACCGGACCATCCTGCGAAGGTATGGGAGAAAGCTCAGGGCTGCTAGAGCTTCGAAGCATGGTTGCGTGGCCTCGAAAGTCCACCTCTCTAATGCCACCGAGTCTGCGAGGCGAGACGGATCGTAGGTATTCCTAGGTGAGTGGCGATGAGTGTTGTAGCAGTCCGGGGCGAAAAGAGGACGACAAGCGCTATGCGAATATCATGAGCATTGCTTCGGGAGGATATATGGTGCAATATATGTTTTGCAGAAACAATGTTTGTCGGATGAGAAGCGAGTTGGGGAGAGGCTCCGAGATGGCAATCCAAATGGAATAGCGAGTGAATACAAACGATGTTTCTGTAAGAATATCTCCAGTGTACGTGTGTGGAGAGATTCACATAGGAATTGGGCAAATACCCAAGTGCTGGATGGGGGTTTGATCAAACTCTCAGGGCAAGGGGGGATGAAGAAATTTGAGGTTGAGAAAGATGATGAATTTCAAGGTCGGCGATTTCCAAAAGAAAAAAAAAAAGGCAATGACAAGACCGTCAGTGTCCTCACTGCAGTGACCAAACCGAGAGTTCAGGATGAGATGCCGGGGCAGGTGCCACTTCCGCGGTGTTTCCCGGGACGATAACCAGTTGGATTGATGGTGAGAGCTTCAATGCTCCTACCGTTTGTTTTCTAATTGGGGAAACCTAGGTACATGTACCTTGTCTTGGGTAGTCTCCGGGATCGCCTTAGCTCACAGAGAATTCTGCAAAGAGCAAAAAAGCTCGCCGACTTTCGCGTCATGATTTCAATGAACAGTCGTCAAATGGAACAAGTCCCTTTGGAATGCAGCTTTTCATCCTGTTAGATGTTTAAAGGGCCCTTGATCTCTGCCTTTCCCAGCCTGAGATGGCGTGGGGTTGAGTGCGTTGCCGCTGTTATTGCGGCCGGCAGAAGCAAGCAGCCAGCACTGAACACTCACCAAAGTATGTACCTTCAACTAATTCTGCACAGATGGGCCTTTTGACTACCGTATCTGGCAGGGCTGCTTTTCTTGGCGCACAGCCGCAACTTGGATGGATCCCCTACCCACCACCTCTCCACTAGGGGAGCTCGCGAGACGTAATCTTGGACTTCAACCTCCCTACCGCCTGAGCGTCCAACCTTGGAAAGCCACCGACTGTTGCTCTGCTTGCAATTCGAACAACGTCTCGAGCTGCCGACAGCAGCATAATTTCTTTGCAATGGCCAACCAAACCCCCGCCGTTGTCATGGACAAGTAAGTCCATCGTCCCCTGAACCGGGAGTCCCAAGCCCCGCTCTCCCGCCATTAGTAGCGGTCGTCATCCGCCAACTTTCCGAGACATCATCAACTGACACGATGCACCCAGCGGCACGGGCTTCTCTAAACTAGGTTCGTGACTACACATCTCAACTGCAGCTCGATCTAGCTTCTGACCCGGCTCCTTCCAGGTTTTGCCGGCAACGATTCCCCATCTTTCGTCTTCCCGACCGCGATCGCGACCAAGGGCCCAGCTGCGGGCAGCGGCGGATCCGGCTCTGGCCGTCCTGCCGTAGCGAACAAGCCCTCTTTCCTCACGGGCGGCGCCGGCCCAACCGGCCACTTGTCGGCAAAGCGCGGAACCGAGGATCTCGACTTCTTCATTGGTGATGAGGCTATTGCGGCCTCATCAGGCCCCGGCTACGGGCTGCACTACCCGATTAGGCACGGTCAAATAGAAAACTGGGATCACATGGAAAGGTTTTGGTCCAATTCCATCTTCAAGTATCTGAGAGTTGAACCCGAAGATCACCACTTTCTTCTCACTGAGCCGGTTAGATGCGCTGCTGATTGTCCATCTGGAGATGCGGTCAAGACCCCATGCTAACACGAGATCCAGCCCCTGAACCCACCCGAGAACCGTGAAAACACGGCCGAGATCTTCTTCGAATCCTTCAACTGCGCCGGTCTATACATTGCCGTCCAGGCCGTTTTGGCACTTGCCGCCTCCTGGACCTCATCCAAGGTCACCGACAGATCCCTCACCGGCACAGTTATCGACTCTGGCGATGGTGTCACGCACGTCATCCCCGTAGCTGAGGGTTACGTTATTGGGTCGTCCATCAAGTCGATCCCGATTGCTGGACGCGACATTACCTACTTTGTTCAGTCCCTCCTCAGAGACCGCGGCGAGCCCGATTCATCCCTCAAGACCGCCCAAGAAATCAAGGAGGAATACTGCTATGTCTGCCCAGACATCGTCAAGGAGTTTAGCCGTTTCGATCGCGACCGCAGCCGGTTCCTGAAGCACGTTGTTTCCCAGCCCGGTGGCCGTCAAGTAACCGTTGATATCGGTTATGAACGATTCCTTGCCCCCGAGATCTTTTTCAACCCCGAAATTTACTCATCCGACTTCCTAACACCTCTCCCAGTGGTGGTCGACGGTGTCATTCAGTCTTCCCCCATTGATGTGCGCCGTGGTCTGTACAAGAACATTGTGCTTTCCGGTGGCAGCACGCTATATAAGGACTTTGGCCGCAGGTTACAGCGCGACATTAAGCAATTGGTTGATGCCAGAATCAAGGCCAGCGAGGCCCGCAGCGGTGGAGCCAAGAGCGGCGGCCTCGACGTTCAGGTTATCACGCACAAGAGACAACGACACGGCCCATGGTTTGGCGGCAGCTTGCTTGGTCAGACGCCCGAGTTCCGGTCATACTGCCATACGAAGGCGGAGGTAGGATATTCCATGTTAAGTGATTCATAACATTGAGCTGACAGCTTTTTTAGTACCAAGAATATGGTCCCGGTATTGTCCGGAGATTTGCACTGCTGGGTGGCCCTGGCGGTTCTTAAAAGTTTAGAACAGTTGGGTTTTGTTTTGTGGAAAAAGCAAGCAACATGTTGGTTTTTGTCGGAGAAAGAGATGGAAGAGAGGGCGACGGGGTTGGCGCCTAAAAGGGAAGATATAGGAATTGATACTTTTTTTCAAAGTTTTGGCTTATTGCGGTATCCTACAAAATGAACCCTGGTGATAAAGTGCGGAGTAAACAATGGGGGGGGGGGGGGGAGGGGTTGGCCGAGTTCCGGGACGGAGGCGTACGCCAAGCCCCGTCAATGGTGTCTCCACTTCTCGGGCTGTCCGGACGCAAGAGGGCTTAATCCGTAAAAATATCCGGGAGAAGCTCTTCCTTTCTTTGAATGAATTTCCTCGGTATCATCTGCAACACCGACGGGGCATCTTGGTAACGGGACATGTTCTTGCTAATATGGGCCTGGATAGAGAATAGTGTTGCCTAGCCGGCTTGTGAATTTGTTTGTTTCAACGCTTTCCTGCATTGTATACAATGAACGATTCGTCAACTTTATAGCTTGAAACCGCCCTACCTCAGTCCTTTTATCCTTTTTTTTTTCTTTTCTTTTTTTCTTCTTTTTCTTTTCTTTTTTTGCTAGGACAATATCAACTATAAGCTCGCTCCTTCGAGGCAGTCTAACCTGGGGGAAGGGAGCTGAGTATTGTGGGGAAGATTGGGCCCTGGGAGTTTGAAAGTCTGGGGAAAAAAAAAAAGGGTTCTATCTGCTCGGTATACCAAGCAAAAACTCCACTTTGACTCTCCGCTTTTGATAAAGGATCTTGGAAATTGAACTGATCCTAAAATAAATGGGATGCTTTTAGTTCTAGACTCGACAATTTTTTTTTTAAAATTTTTTTTTTTTAAAAAAAAATACTCTCCTTGGCAGTTTCATGATCTAGACTAGTAGTTGGGATTTTTGAAAATGTTACCGTGAACCTTGAACCCGCGTCATGGTTGTGGTACGTGTAAGGTATGGGTGTGGTACGTTTGTGTTTTTGTATGTATGTACATGCATACACATCCTCGGGTTTGAAGGTGAGGTTCGTCGGCGTTCCTCCGCTTGAACGGATGTGAGTTGCGGGGGTGCCTGGATGGGTGTGCTGCGCCTTTTCTTACTGGGTAGCTTTGGTTGAGGTGGTTACGTTTGCCTTCACGGGTGATAAAGATTTCCCGGCCCTCCGTTGACGGGTCCGGGGCAGCGGAGGAGAAGTGATAATGCGGGGGTGGAGCAGCATTGCAGGTGTTTGACAGCGCCGCGTGGGTGGTGGTGGGGTTTGGTCATGAAAGAGTTCGGGGCCGGGTTCTCGATGCTTTTTACATTTGGCTTTTTCGGAAAGCCGTCCGCTTTTGATGGGTTGGAGGGACGAAAGGAAGGGGGAGAGGGTTGTTGGGGGGGGGGGTGTTTCAGAGACAGAGACATAGATGGGTTAACAGGTGATGAGGAAGCATAGCCACAGGTATCAAGCTCGTGTTTAATCGTAAACTTGTGGTTGATCATGATAATATGACCACTAAATTGAATTCCAATGAAGTTCGGCCTTGGTGGTGGGTAGGCAGAAACGGCCCGTTAGGAAGGTGGCGTCCTGCGGAAGTTCTGACCGGCGGGCTTGGGCTAGACCATGGGTTCCGTGGTTGTCAGTGGTTGTGCACTTCACTCACTCAGCTTCTTCTGCTTGAGTGGAGTGATGAGTGACGAGCAGAGCGCTTGCGACCGGAACTTTTTGCGCTCGGTTCCGCCCTTGGCCAATGGACGGCCAACAACCGCATCAGATCATGTTCAGAGGGCACCTGCATCGAGCTTGGAAGCTCTTATCATATCTCATGAACCAACTAACTCAATCAGGAGTGATTATCGAGGAGAGAGGTATTTGCGCGAGCAAAGAAGCTCAAAGTCTATATGTCAATCGCCGCTTATCTCGTCGTTGTTGGTCGCAATTATGACGTTGGGACTGGATGCTCAATCGGTGATCCTCCGTCCAAAGCCCGAGATGGCACGTACCATGAATCTTTAACCAAGCAAAACCCCAATTCTCAAGCGTGAGCCATGGGGAACACCCAATTGACTCTCCCGGCCCTTTTTTTTTTTTTTTTTTTTTTGGGGGGGGGGGTTGAAACGGATGCCAATTGGTAGCTTGCAAAGGTTGAATGTTCATCGGCAACAGGTGCACAGGTGAGTGGCAAAGGCTTGTTCGAAGAATCATACGACTGGTGCCTGCCTAGGATCTGCATGACCAGATCGTACGTCTTTACAACAGTATGTAATGCAACCTTAGGTACGTACACTATCACCACCTCCCAAAGAATCTGGCAGAACTCAGCATCCATTGTTTAGTCTAGGCACATTTGAGTTACACTTCCGATCCCCATTCCTTCCCTGATAAGGAAGTATCTCCTTTGTCCTCTCGTGGTTTCCATGCATCCGATGCGAGTCGAGAACTCGCTGCAAGCGACAGTTTGCAGTAGGTAGCTTCCAATTTCTTGCCGGTTTGTGGAAGATGGTCTTTCCTGGGCGGTACTCCCAGGGAAGATATAAAGAGTTTTGGTTACCCCCGAGGGATTGTGTTACAGAAAGAACTTCAATCCTTTTCATCAACATCACAACTTTTTGTAAAGGACATCACAACTCTTGTCTCATACCATTAACAAGATAAACGTTACCCAAAACCCAAAATCCAAAACTATATCTTTATTCCTTTTATAAAAAAAAAAAAAAAAAACCCATACGTAGGCGGACATCATGGCAGCAGCCGTTGACAACATTCCAAAGGAGCAATGGGCCCAAGTGGTCGAGCAAAAAGGCGGCCGTACGTCACACCTCCAGTTACCCCCATTTCATATCTTGTAATTACCATCCACTAACATCGCCGCTCCTCTAGCTGCTGTCTACAAACAAATCCCCGTCCAGACCCCCGGGCCAGATGAAGTCCTGGTCAACGTCAAGTACTCGGGCGTCTGTCACACAGACCTGCACGCAATGATGGGCGACTGGCCCATCCCGACCAAACTGCCGCTGGTAGGAGGTCACGAGGGTGCCGGAGTGGTAGTGGCCAAGGGCTCAGCAGTCTCAGAGCTAGAGCTAGGCGACCACGTCGGCATCAAGTGGCTGAACGGCTCCTGCTTAGCTTGCACATTCTGCATGCAAGCTGATGAACCTTTGTGCCCCCACGCGTTACTGTCTGGCTACACTGTCGATGGCTCGTTCCAGCAGTATGCCATCGCCAAGGCTGCGCATGTGGCGCGTATCCCCAAGGAAGTGGACTTGGAGGCCGTTGCGCCTGTTTTGTGTGCGGGCATTACCGTCTATAAAGGTTTGAAGGAGAGCGGCGCGAGGCCGGGCCAGTGGGTTGCCATCGTTGGTGCCGGCGGTGGGTTGGGAAGCATGGCTGTGCAGTATGCAAAGGCGATGGGGCTGCATGTGATTGGTATCGATGGCGGTGACGAGAAGGGGGAGAGCGTCAGGAGCCTGGGCGGCAGCGCGTATGTGGACTACACTGCGACCAAGGACCTGGTTGCTGATGTCAAGGCTGCCACGCCTGATGGGTTGGGACCTCATGCAGTTCTGTTGCTGGCTGTTTCCGAGACGCCGTTCCAGCAGGCGACCGCGTACGTGAGGAGCAGGGGCGCCGTCATTTGCATCGGCATGCCGGCAAATGCCTATTTCAGGGCACCGGTATTTGATACGGTGGTGAGGATGATTACCATCAAGGGAAGCTATGTGGGCAATCGCCAAGATACCCAGGAGGCGTTGGATTTCTTCGCCAGGGGCCTGGTCAAGGTACCGTACAAGACTGTCGGATTGAGCAAGTTGCAGGAGGTGTACGATTTGATGCACCAGGGCAAGATTGTGGGACGGTATGTTGTTGATACTAGTAAATAGATGGGGCAAAAAGGGAAAAAAAAAAAAAAAAAAAAAAAAGAGGGAGGGGGGGGGGGGGAACCGGCGTGCGGCGGTGTTTATGATTAGAGGTGAACTGAGTTTCTGGTGTGTAATATGTAAAAAGCAATTCGGGGGTTATGATAACTTGTGACTTTTGGCTTGTAGTAATGAAACCACAATTCACTATGTCTCTTTAATGGCAGCTTATTATTTTTTATTTGTATTTGCTCGATAATCAATCTTGAAGACATAAAAGTAGATCATCCAATCTCTTCCTCTCCAAACGCCGGTGCTTTTAACTCAGTTTCCCTGACTTCAGTAACCCCCAAAGCAAAAACTCCAGCTCGTTGTTCACATCCGATGTCTAAATGCTTTTCAAAAACTCTGTTCCATCTTTCTATCCCTTAAGCATCTCCATTCGCATCCAGCTTCCTTTTGACCCTCTTGGAATTCGGTGATGCCCCTAATCCCCCCTTGCCATGACCGGCATTCGTGATTGGTACCCTCTTATAATTCCCCAGAGTCAACTTCGTCCCGCAAGTCAGGCACTCTCCTCCCTCGGGCACCTCACAAAATATGCACAGGCAGATACTACACACGAACCCCATGTCCACCACGTTCCTATGACAGAAACATGCAGCCCGGAAATCCACACTGTCAGCGCTGGGCGCGTAAAGAAAATCGGCCACGCCCTTTTTACTAGCCGGGCCCGAGTTCGAAGCGACAGGTGTGATAGCTTTGCCTTTCGTGAGAGGCGCTCCTCCCTTTGAGTTTTCGGCAGCCGAGGATGATGGTGCGTTGCCCCTGCCGAACCCAAACATGAGGTGCTGGAGCAGTCCTCGCGGCTCAGTGGCACGAATGAAGGTGCCCCGAGTAATGAACGACGCTTGCTGTAGAAACATGGCGCTGCCGCGGAGCGAGAGGGTGTCAATCGCTATGCGGGCGTGTGCAGCGGCGAAGACCGCGTTCATTGTTGGGATGTACTGCGCCGGCGAGGAGTCAGACACTGACAGAACGAGGATGCGTGCGTGTAAGCCGGCGAGACCGCCCGAAGAAGAGGCTGTGGGATCCGGAGCGGGGCCTCGGCCGGTCGTGGTCGCTGGGTTTGGAGCTTGAGCGGCGACGAGCGAGAGAGCTGTCTTGTTGATATGGGCGAGGGCGAGGGTAAGTGCGCCAGATATTTGTGAGGTTGGGGAGGACAGGTCGCCGCTCGTGGACTCATCCATGAGGGCGCGGAGGGAGCTCAAAAGGGAGTGCTCGACCTGGGCGAACTGGGGGTATTTCGTTGCTGAATGGAGAGGGGGCGGTTTCTTCGTCTTGCTGCCATTGCTGGGAGCGTCGGCGTCACTCATCTCGACATCTTCTGGTGGAGGTTTTGGCGGGGACGGATAGAGCCACACGGCGCGGTTCGTGTGTGAGGCTACTATTGCGACCTGGTTCGCATTGCTACATGCCAGGTGGGCATTGACGAAGATGAGGATGTTGGCTATCGCCTTCGAGACGGGAAGCACTTCGGAGAGGGCTGCCCAGGCGCGCGGGTTGGTGTCGATGATGATGGTGCATAGGGATGGCACTTCCTCTGATTTGACTTCAAAGTGATCTGATGCGTCCACCGCATCCTGGGCGCTCATCTTGACAAGAGCCCGGCGTTCTGATGCCCGGTATTGATTGCACTGTGCAAGCAGGTATGTATGTATGTGGGATGACGAGGGATCAGGGAATCGGTTTCAATGGTTGCAATCTTGCTCGTCAACCACTAACAACTGGCCCACCGTTAAGGCTAGGTTGTTGTTCCCCATCTAAATCACCAATTTCGCTGGCGATCTGCCGCGCTCTGCAAACCGGTCGGGCTTGCCGCCAATCGCTCCTCGGCCGGGTGTCGCGTTTCTCAAGAGGTGAGCAGTGGAACGCGTCGTCGCAAAAATTGACAAGATCGAGTCCCCAGCAGTTTTGACAAACCAGTCGCGCTGCCACGTGAGGCTAAGGACATTCGCTAGGCAAAGCTGACAGCCACGGCAGTGAGACAGACGCCTGGACCCGTCAGCAGGTATTAACCCCCAGCTCCAGGGGTTCCAGGGTGGTCCCTCCAAGCAAGCAGACCACGCTAAGTACACAGATTGCCGTTAGCATGAGTCGGGACGGAGTAACGTGGGGGTTAGTTGGAGTTCCCCTCGATTGTTCAAATGCCCCTCAGTCCCGGATTTTAGTTCAGGATACCTTCCGTTCCACCCTAATCTCATGTTTGATCAAGATTGTTTCCTAAGAACCTATCTAATACCGCCTTGCAAGATAATTTCAACTCTAATTAAAACTTACCTCTGACCTATCCACTTTTTTTTTTTTTTCCCCTCCTCTTTCACTCCGCGAGGCTCTTCCTTGACACAGTCGCGCACGAACCACACAAACCGCCCTCACCTTCGGGATCGACAGAGATCTACAGACACAGAGACATCATGGCTACCGTCGCCGGCTCGAAGCGACGGCCGTCAGAGCCCCTCGGGAGACGGGACCAGACCCTGCTCATCTTTGCTGGGCTAATGGAGGGCGGCAAGGAGGACGATGAGACGGTACGAGACTTGGGCCAGATGACACGGCTTCTCAATGACGATCCCGAGATGACCAAGAAGGGTGAGCCTTCTATCACAACCATCATCGACAGCGACTGCATTGATACACTACTATGCTACCTCGACATGAGGCAGCCCGATATAGTGCGAGGCCACGCCGCGCTCTGCATCTCGGCGTACCTCAAGGCCGCCGGCGATGATGGCGGCAAGAAACTAGCTGAATTCTTCCACGACAGGGTCCGTCGCAGTACCTACGACGATTACATCGTTGCCTTTTGCGTCGCCGCCACCATTTTCCCTATCGTTCCCGATCTTACATCCGAGCTGTTCCTCAGCGAAGGCTTCCTAAGCAGTCTAGGTCCGCTTATGAGACGGAAATGGAAGAGCAGGAAAGTCGAAACTGCGTGCCTGGAGATGCTCAACGCCGCCTGCATGCACAAAGCCTGCCGCGAGGCGGTTCAGAAATACTGTGTTGAGTGGCTCGAGGAAATAGTTGACCAGGATCCCGAGGATGTCGTCAAATCCATGCATACCGTCGACCCCGACATGCACCTCCAAGAAGGGTCGATATCTATGAGGCGGCACTCTCTGCAGGTCCAGAACCTGGCGGCAGTGGTATTAGCAAAACTCAGGGTTAGCATCCACGTCCACACTCCCCCAACCGTTTCCAGCTGCGCTTTCACGCTGATGATGTCTGGCTGACATCGAGCTTGAAGGCAGTACAATCGATTCAGCCACCACAGCCTGGTAACGGCCCCGAGCCTCGGATTCAGCCCGCCTCCAGTAGTATCGAAGATTTATCTAAGAGGTTTACCAAGATGCTTCTCGAGGAGGACACCGATTACGTTCAGTCGTCGATAGAAGGGCTCGCATATGCGTCTTTACAGGGAAAGGTGAAGGAAGAGCTAGCAAGAGACAGTGCACTCCTGAAACGTTTAGTCAAGACCCTCGACGACGCCCCTCCACGGTCACCTATTATCTACGGCGCTCTCAGCATCTTTTCTAACATCACAAAGTACCTGCCATTCGAGTCGGAAGAGGACAAGAGGATGAGACAGCTCAAAGCATATGCAAATGCGTCCGGAAAACTTCAGCATGACCCGTTGAACGACCCCGACCGTGTAGCCGAGAGGTGTAAGCTCGTCTACGAATCCGGAATCACGCCAATTCTTGTCAAACAAAGCAAGAAGGGGTCCGTGGCCTCCCTGGGAATCATTATTTCCATCATCTCCTCGCTCTCCGTATCATCAACCCTCCGCGGCCCACTTGCACAGCAGGGTGTAGTCAGATTACTCATCGCAGTTTGGGCGGCCCTTCCAGAAACAGAAGACAAGTCCCGCCGTGCTGCCGCCCAAGCGTTGGCTCGTATCCTCATCTCTACCGACCCGGCGCTCGTCTTCGGTGGCACCAACCCAACACCACAAAGCACTGCCATCCGCCCGTTGACAGCCATCATCAATCCCGACCCGTCAGCTGATAGGCGGGATCTACTGCCTACTTTTGAGGCACTCATGGCTCTCACGAACCTGGCTTCAACGGACGACGACACCCGCCGAGCGATCTTCCGCACGGCTTGGGACGATATCGAGGAGCAGCTGTTCAACACTAACAGCCGGGTAGCAACCGCCGCCATCGAGCTTGTGTGTAATCTTGTACAAAACCCGGAGGAAACGATTGCGCTGTTTGGGGATGGGACCTGCAAATCGGAAAACCGCATCAAGGTTATCGTTGCGCTGTGCGATGCGGAAGATGCTAAAACGAGAAGCGCGGCGGGAGGCGCGCTGGCTAGTTTGACTGGTCATGATGCTGTGGTCAAAGGTGTCGCGGCGCTGCCTAGGGGTCCAGAAATTGTTTTGGGTATGTGCCGGGATGATGATGAGGGGATGAGGCATAGAGGGGCTGTGGTAGTAAGGAACATGCTGGCTGCCGAGGGGGAGGCAGGCAAGCTGGCGCAGAAGAAGTTGCTGGATAAGGGGGCGGCGAACGTCCTGATGGATTGCGCTCGCAAAAGTAAGAATCAGGAGGTGATTAGCATCACGGTGCAGGCTGCCCAGTTGTTGATGCAGAAAGCTGAGTGATATAGTTTGGTAATTGGATTGATATGGAGGAACAGAAAGAGTACCATGATTAGTTATAAACATTGGAGCGAAACTGAGGGTTGGGGGGTGGTGAGGGGGGAATGACCTCTGCATTCTAGCGTTTTTGCCCTCGCAAGTTAGTCTATCTAGGCTCCTAAGGCATTGTTATTTTTAGGAATGTAGCATTTATTAGAGCAAACTAATGATACTTTTCTTGGATTTACCCTATGGTTGTTGTGTGATAGGATAAACGCTCTGTACATACAGTACGTAATCTGATAAGAAGTATTTTTGGGGGATGGTATACCAGCTGGGCCATGCCATTGAGCGATGAGACGTTGATAAGTTTTGAATATCTATCATCTGTTAAAGGAGAAAAGCCACTCCTGGTAATAATAAACCCGCTTGCGTTGCTTGGTCTACCTACAAATACACAAAATTTGTGACACATATCCAAGCAAAGCCCCCAGTTCCAATCCCCTCCTTCCGAAGACCAAAAATATGCAAAGACAGATATAAATGTAGGTATTCATCGCCCAGAGATTGCCCAGTCTCTTTACCAGATACTTGACTAAAAAGAATTTCATGTCCTCAATACTCCCAAATCCAAAACACCCTTTGGGGGGAAACAGCATGGGCAAATATCCTAACCCTCACTGCTTTAGCTATATAGTTGCCGTCAAAGAAAACACAAAACGCCAACCCAATGCAAAGTGAAGAAAAAAAAAAGGGGGGGGAGGAAAAAGGAAAAGGTATATATGTGCGCAGCCCTTATAAAACCCGTTCCTGGTTTTCAAAACACAGAATTTTCTTTTATCAAGCATACCGGAAACTTCTCGTCCGCATCGGTTCCCACCTCCCATTGTTTTCCGGACCAACAGGACCGCTCATAGCCGGCATTTGGCCATAAGGTGTGTACCCCGGGGGTGGTGGTGGCATCGAGCGAATTTTCTGACGCTTGTTTCTTCGGCAGCAACTGCAGCAGCAACTCCAGATACAACTGATAAGCGCTAAAAACAACAGACCGCCAACCACACAAGCAACTGGGATGAAGATCTGCTTGTTATCATTGATCCATTCCACGATCTCCTTCCACACGGACGTGTCCTGGCAATTCCCGGCCCGGCACTTGCCACCGCCCTGGCAAGGGGTTCCGTCGAGGAAGAATTGCTGTCCCATGTTTGCACAGTTCCATTCCGCAGGAATGGTCGGGGACTTGCAAGACACAATGCAACCTCTATTAGAGCAAGAGTATGTGTCGTTGCTGCCTAGCGCGGCGCCCATCATGGTCTTGCATTGCAGGTCGCGGGATGTGCACCGGCCCGAAGCGCAAACCAAGTTGCTAGCGCCAGGAAGGCTGCACGTCTGACCATCAGGGGCGCTCTGATCGGGGGGACACAAAGCAGAAGTGCCTGTGCATGTTTCCTGGGGATCGCAGGGCCCAGTGCTGGAGCGACAGACGGTCCCCTGCGACTGGAAGGTGCACTGCCGGGTACAGCATTCGTCGTTCGCGAAGTCGCATTGGCTTCCGGTGGTGAATTTGCAGGTCTGTGGGTTGCAGCAAGGATTTCCGGCGCAGTTCTCGGATCCTCCGCAGTCGCATTCCTCTCCATCCTCGACGATTCCATTACCACACTGGCTGCCAGTAAATGTCCGAAGGCCTCTGTTGCTACTCAGGCAGCTTCCGCGCTGAGGGCTTCGTCCAAGGAAGCTGCAGACATTACCGATCGTGCAGGCGGAGAACCTAGTGATGCCGTTGCCGGTTGATGGGTTCATGATGAACTGGGCCTGTGCATCGCAGGTACTCCCTCCCAAAGGGCAGCATTGCTGCCTCGTAACGGAACCATCCGCGCATGAATTTTGAGTGCAGTCGTGGACGGCACCGAAGGTATGGCCAGTTTCGTGTGCAAAAACAAGCCATTCAGTCGAAGTCCGTACGACAACATTTGCAGATGCGGTCGTCTCGTTGTCGCCCTGTTTCTGAGAACCTTGCTGACATATGGCGCCGAGCCAAGCCAGACCGACAGCATTTCCCGAGGCACATGTAGTGAGTAAGGTCCAGTAGGCATTGGTATCTTTCCACTGGCCACGCCATTGCGAGAACTGGCTGAGGCGTTGTTCAATCGTGGTGCTACCGCAGTTGGTATTCCAAGGCGCGGATGGAGGGGGCGAGCTGGGGCACTCAGCCTCACTGATGGTGAGGTTCTGAATGGCTAGCGTAATGTTGAAGCTGTCCTCGTACAGTCGCGAAGCTTTGTTTATCATGTCGATGACGCTGTCTTGCAGTGACTTTTTGTCACTGAACTTACTCGTATAGGTACAGTCGGTAGCGATGCCGATCAAGGCAACCTTCCTGGTGGTTGGACAGCCCGCAGTTGATCCGATTGAATTAGCCAAGTTGACACCAGCACCATTGCCACCCGGGATGATGTCCTGTCGTCCGAAGATAGCCCGCGGACTAAGAGCCCAGGGCGTCACTTGTTCGGCTGCTGCAGGCTCCATGAATGAACGATACACATGATGACTCTCGTCCCGGTTGTAGAGGAGCGCATCTGAAGCGCAATCCGCACTGCTGGCCAGATCGCGCTTCAGTTCCTCGTGAGAGAAGGCGCCGATGTCAGTGTCTCGCCAGACAACCAGAATATCCTCATCATCCTCATCAAGAATAGGATCCCCAGGCACAGCAAGGTCGCGATAGTTTTTCAAAGTCTGAACGTGATGGTGGTTGTTGGCGATAGTGAAGGCTCCTTCCAATACAGGGTTCTCCCCATCACGCCTCACACTGATTCGGGCCCAACCTGCGTGCATCCATCCATCGTCGTTGGAGTCCCTGACAAAAGCATCACCCTTGAAGATTTTGTGGGCTCCTCTG
The DNA here is from genome assembly GCA_033576145.1 of Cladorrhinum samala. Classification (NCBI taxonomy): domain Eukaryota; kingdom Fungi; phylum Ascomycota; class Sordariomycetes; order Sordariales; family Podosporaceae; genus Cladorrhinum; species Cladorrhinum samala. The sequence continues at coordinate 62,893 of MU864987.1, forward strand.
TCAACTGCTTCGGCTCTGCGCACGGTGCCATCGGGACCGATGTAATTAATGATTGCATCTTCGCTGAAGATGTCATGGCTCGGTTCAAGCGTAAGCCGCACAGGTTGTTCTCGACCGTGCAGGAGAAATGTGACGGCGAATGATGAGTGGGCATGTACCCGGTGTGAAGGCGTCTCGATATTGACATCGTCTATGCGCGATACGTATGACAGCGGACTTCGTTGTACGGAGTGTGCTTATGGGGGGGGAAGGACTTGTTAGTCGTGTGGTTGGAGTCAAACCATTGGAGAGATTGGTATGTAGGTAATTACCTATTGCGTTTTGTAACAGAATACCAGTGCCTGTGAGAACGGCCGCGAAGGCCTTTTTAAGAAGCATTATTTAGTGGTTTCGAAGCGCCGTGCCCATGTGTATGTATAATATATACTGTAAACTAAGACAAAGAAATTAGGGAATGAAGGTATCGCCAATTGCCAGCCACTCGATCAACAAGTAAACGTTGAACGTTTGAAATTGGGACGAAAAACGATCGGCTGGGAAATCCGAATAAAATGAATGGAAACGAAAAGGAGGGCGGGTCCTGCTTATGGGTGGGCAGGATGTCTTTTCTTTGAGAGAGAAAGAGAGGAAAAGCGAAGGGAACTGGTGGCTGTGCAGCACTTTGTTTTTGTCCGTTTGTCAGATCGGGTGGGTGGGTGTAGGGGACCAGCCGGCGAATGGATGAGCGAGTGTCAGGGGTGGTGAAGGAAGGCGGGGGAGCACGTTGAAGGCCGGCAAATGGAAAGCCTGTTCCTTCCCAAGAAAGAGAACCAAGAGAAAAATGCCATGCGCTGTATGCACCGTGCGAACGCTCAGGCTGTTGCCAAAATGGGGGATGCATGGAAGGGCGACGTCAGCTGCTGCAAGCTGCGGGCTGTTCCCGCTCCTCTTTCGCCGTGCTGCACCGTGTGTTAGATGACGAGCGAGGATTGAGGCTTCTTGATGCATGGAATACGTGCCTAACTGCCTTAGCTTTTCTACATGGTTATCTTCAACAGGGGCTTTTTCTTCAATCAAAACAGAGAGGCAAATCATTCCCTTGGACAATGTAATCAAAATCAACAACATGGCCAAGGCATGGCAGGCCGGCCCTGTTGGAACCCCTGGTTCTCTTCTTTGGGGTTTCAGGACTGCACTCAAACAACCCCATGAACATCTTGGCCCCTCGTCGTGCTGGCGGCCGCAACCCCTCGGCCCCTCGCACAGTCGCAGCCTTGAGGGGCTCGACGGGGGTGAGCTACCAGCCTCACAGCGTCAGTAATCTCAGTTTATCCCTGACTTGCTAGCTTCAGCTCAAAAGGGTGGAGCCGCCTTAATTAACTTTTGGCGGGATAGCCTTGTTTTCTTCGGACTGTTTTTTGACGTTTGTCGTTTCTTCAATTCGCTTGCCAACTTTATCTCGACTTTCTTCCACAGTGACTTTGTGACCTGAGAATCCTCTCTTAATACTGCTACGCCCATATTCAATAGAGATAACATTGAAGACAGCACATTCATTAGGCCGACACACTAGTGTATTCATACATGTTGCCCTTTTGCCGATCGAGCCGTTTTTGCCCCGTTTACTTCGTATTTTTTTTGTCTCTCTCGCACTGTCCAAGCCTTTCCGGGCTTGCCAGCTTCGGGCTTTAATTATAAGCAAGACTGGATTCGCCTGCGGCAAAGTCGGCCCCGAGTGGAATGAAGGAGCAGCACATCAAAAGACAGACTTCACCCGGCAACCGTCTCAGAATCCTGAGCACTCTCTGATATCTCGCACGTATTGGACCACCGCCGGAGAGCTCTCCTTCCTCGACGTTTCTTTTATTTTACTTTGAGGCTTTTCCACAGAATGTGAACCTAACTCAAGACGCCGGTCTAAAGTCGCCGAACGAACACACACACACACACAGCCCCCGGATCGTCTTCCACTCACCGCTTGGCAAGCGACCTAAGGAAAAACAGAAACCAGTTGTACATACATACGTATATACAACAGCTTAAGCCGTCGTCGCCAAGATATATCTATGTCATTTGCGTACGCGTTCACCCACACCCAAGAGATGTCCTTGTTGATCTTTTACTCATCCCTTCGGTCTCTCTTATACTTGGCTTGTCCGTACGGTAAAAATATGTACAATAACGCTCGCGCTCCGGAGTTTATTCGCTCTTTTCTCCGACGCCGAACTATTTCCAAATAGTATAGTCAATATGTAGGAAAGCTGACGGCATCCCGCTTCTCCACTTGTCAGTCACCCAAGAAGATTTAATCACCAAAGTAGAACCAATGCAACAACTTTGTAGCTGCAATTTCTAAGTAATTCCAATAAAAACTCGGAACTCGGAAATATCACTTTTAGGTCTTAAACGCCCTTTTTTTTTTTTGGGTGCCATTTATATCCACCCAACAATTTTTTTTTTAAAAAATTTTTTTTTTATTTATTTTTCTCGCGTTGGTTGGTTGACGCTTGCCGCTTGTCGCTTGCCGCCCGAAAACAAGTACTTGGTCCCAATAATGACAAAGGAATTTATAAACTGGGTCAGCTTGACAATCACAGCAATCCTTTGGAACCCAAGCCACACGCGATACGCGCGCCAACGGAGCCTCGTGTAGCTGAAATAACTGTCCCAGAAAAAGAGATTTTTTTTTAAAAAAAAAAAAAAATAATAATAAATTTCACCAAAATCACTTTGGTTCCTTTCAACCACTGCCACAGTTGCTCCGGTGGACTCCGTGGGGGGTTGGGGTCGCGAGGGGGGGGAGGGGGGTCGTTGAGGATACTTACAGTGAGTGATAAAAATAAACTCATTAGATAGACTACACAGTATATCTAGAAACATCCAAAAAAAAATTTAAAAAATTTACTTGGGTCAGAAATGGTAAGACTTTTTGCGCATTCAATAGTTTTCTTGAACCAACATCGTTATTTGTCGACTCGCCGCCTCTCGTGTACACAAGTGAACAACAGGTAATAAGTCTTGTCTTCAAAAAGAGAGAGCAGTTGTCGCAGATACAAGTAGTATCTATTTTGTGAGACCTGGTAGTTCGTCATTTTCACCAGCCAAACTTGAGCAAGGCCCCCAAAAAAAAGCATTTTAACAAAAATAAAGAATCTTGTATTTTAATAACAATTTCGTTAGACGGTATCCTACCTACAGAAAAGAGGCTATAATGATATTTTGTGTATAAGATAAAAGGGCTCAAAGCAAATCAGCAATCTCAGAACCCTCCTCAATGTAGATATCATCATCGCATTCCAAGTCATTTGCCAAACAAAGATATAAAAAAAACCTTAGGCTCTTGCCTCAACATCTGAAGCTGCTGAGCTTGAAGTCAGCGAGCAAAAACAACTTCGACTGTGATATATCCCTCGAAGACTCTTCAACCTCCCGGCCCCCCCCCTTTTCTTTCCCTCCAACAAAAAAAGCGGATCTTTTCTTTGTCTGATTATTTATTTCTTCTTGGCCTCGTGCACGACATCAATGATCTTTTCCACAACTGATGGGTCCGAAAGCTGTTTGGGTTTGTTAGTAAAATCGACCTTTTTTTTTCTTCTCTCTTTCAAGCGAAGGGAGGAGATGGGAACTCACAGTGCTAATATCGCCAAGCTGATCCTCCTCGCCCGCCAAGATCTTTCTCAAAATTCTCCTCATAATCTTACCGCTCCTCGTCTTGGGAAGATCAGCAACGATATAAACTGCTTTTGGTGCTGCGAAAGGACCAATGCTTCTCCGGACCTGGAGGATAAACTCTTTCCTCAAAGCGTCTGAGGTCTCCACACCGTTCTTCACGGCGACAAAAGCATTGACTGCCTGACCGGTAAGCTCATCCGCGACACCGACGACAGCCGCCTCAGCGACTGAGGCGTGTTCGATGAGGGCGGCCTCAATTTCAGCTGTTGAAAGGCGGTGGCCGGAGACGTTGACTACGTCGTCGACACGTCCGCGGATCCAATAAAAGCCTTCGTGGTCGCGGCCGGCGCCGTCGCCCGTGAACTAAAAGGGGGGTTGTTAGTGCAAGAATTCTTTTTTTTTTTTTTTTTTTTTTTTAGAAAAAAAATTTAAAAATGAGCTTACGTAGAGCCCCTTGTACACATGGAGGTAAGTGTCCAGATAACGCTTGTGAGCTCCCCAGACGGTGCGGGCCATTGAAGGCCATGGCTGCTTGAAGGCCAGGACACCCTCGACATCATTGCCGTGGATCTCTTCGCCCGAGACGGGATCAACAATCGCGGGCTCGATGCCGAAGAAGGGGAGAGTAGCGCAACCGGGCTTCGTCGGTGTGACACCGGCAAGTGGTGTGATAGCGTTGGAGCCAGTCTCGGTTTGCCAGTATGTCTGTTTAATTTTGGAATTAGATCAGTAAAACGAGGTCTCAGGTGGTTATTCTGGCACTCACGTCAACGATCTGAGCCTTCTCCTTGCCGACAACTTCATAGTACCACTTCCAGACCTCAGCAGCGATGGGCTCGCCGACGGATCCGAGAACTCTGAGGTGTTTCATCTCGTTGCGGACGTGCTGGTCGCCTGCCCTCTTCAACAAACGCAGAGCAGTGGGAGCAACATAGAACTGGGTGACCTTGTGCTCCTCAATAATGTCCCAGTAACGGGAGAAGTTAGGGTATGCGGGAGTACCCTCGAACACGACGGTAGAGACACCGAGAAGGAGTGGCGCATAAACAACGTAGGTATGGCCGGTAATCCAACCGACGTCACCACCGCAGAAGTATCTATCACTGTCGTGAATGTCAAAGACGTACTTGCCTGTTGCTGCGGCACCAAGCAGATAGCCACCAGTGGTGTGCATAACGCCCTTGGGCTTGCCCGTCGATCCGGAGGTGTAGAGCAGGAAGAGGGGATCTTCGGAGTTGACTGGCGTGGGAGGAATGTACGCAGGCCATTTCTCGACTTCCTCGTGCCACCAAAAATCACGACCAGGCTTCATGGGGATATCAGCGCCAGTGCGCTTGAAGACGACGACGTGGCCGACATCAGGGCACTGCTTGAGCGCCTCATCCACAATCTTCTTGGTGCCAATCAACTTTCCACCACGTTTTCCCTCGTCGGTGGTGATGACGACCTTGGAACCGCCATCGATGACTCGGTCGCGCAAGGAATCTGCCGAGAAACCGGCGAAAACCACCGAGTGGACGGCACCGATTCTGCTGCAGGCGAGAAGGGCCACGACGGCCTCGGGAATCATGGGCAGGTAAATAGCTACGGTGTCTCCCTTGCGCACACCCATGTTTGTGAGGACGTGAGCAAGCTTGGAGACCTCGCGAAGGAGTTCGCCATAGGTAACGTTGCGGCCCTGGCCGGGCTCGTCGGCTTCGTAGATAATGGCGACCTTGTTGGGGTCCTTGAACGCATGGCGATCGATGCAATTATATGAGGCGTTGAGCTCGCCCTCGAGGAACCAGGCGTTGTCACCGCTGGCCAACGAACCGCTGTGAACAGTCTGGAAATCCTTATGCCAAGTCAAGAGCTCGCGGGCCAACCTTCCCCAGAACTTGTTAGGCTCTGTGATGGACTCCTTGTACAGTTGTTGGTATTCCTCGAGACCTACAGTTAGAAGAAACGAGTCAGCGAGGATCTAGCTGGACAGCCGTAGGGGGCTTCTCTTCTCCCCACCGCCCAGCGCAATGCGTGCTTGGGCGCTCGAAAAGAGAGTTGCTGCTGTGGTGGGGTCTTTGGGGATTTTGGGGTGGTTTTTCTTACCGCTCAAGTGAGGTTTGCTCGGGTGCTCTGGCGCAAACGACGTTAGCCCGATTCCCTTCCCTTCGTCCATATGCGTTCCACAACACAATACTGAGCCCTTGGCGCAGAGCTCGGGGTGTCACACGTACTTGCAAACATCTTCTCGGGAGGTTCTGTCGAGGGGGAAAGCGTCAGGTTAGTTTTGCAATACAATAATTTCTCATCCTTCTTCCCCCGAATCAGAGACACTTACGGAAAGTCGCGACCTCATGGGCCTCAACCACCACGGGCGACTTTGGGGGTGAGGGTTCTCCCATCGTATGGAGGGGTAGTCGGAGAGGATTGGTTGGTAACGGAAAAGGCCACGGAGAGAGGTCTAGAATCAGCTCCAAAAGGGAAAGAGGAGAGCGTAAGAAAGGGACGAGACAGCGAGAGTTTGGCCAAGATTAAGCAGGGCCGGAGGACGGTTGGAAGGGGGGAGCAGGCAGTTTTTGTATTACCGGTATGAACAGAGCACAAAACGAAGCATACCCGCCTGGATGGACACGGTGCATGGATGATGGATGCTTGCTCATTTAGGGGGTGAGGGGTGAGGGGTGAGTGGGTATTTTCCCTCCATCCCACCGATCGGACCAGACTTGTACCGCTACATCACTAAAGATGCCCTTGACTGGCGTTCCATCCCTCCGCCCGGAGGAACGGGGAACTGGAAGCGCGTCTTTTTCCCACATGGGACTGCAACTATTGGCGCGGACCTACTGGATCCCGCCATGGTCAAGGGCCAAAGGCTGAGAGAGGGCAACCGACTGCCAACCAATTATATCATCATTGGGGGAAGGTTGACGATGGAAAGGCAGTCCAAAAGGTCTGGGTGTCCTAACCTCGCGAGTACAGATGCAAGTGAATAGAGTAGGCATCACACAGTGCACTTGGGGGCAGGGTGGGGATGTTTCTTCGGGACAGCAACCGCAGGGCAATGTCGTATCAAGACAGTTGGATGCGGTAAATCGCCCGCGTTCCCGGGCACGCTGGACGTTGCATCGTGAACCCTTCTTTTCTGTCCAGACACGCGGCGCTAGGTGATGAGTGTGAGAAGGACTGTTCACTGGCCTGCCGATAATTTGGAGTTCTAGGTTCAAGGACATGCCTTCCTGCCAGTCCCACCTTCGGCACATATTGGTGGGAGACTAGCGGCCCCAACTTCTGCGCTGGCCATATTTTCCCTCATCAGCGGGTGATTAGATAAAGGTCGAGGTCCGCCAAGGCAGGTGTCAATCAACTGACGGACATTGATCGGGGTATTTACTCAGGGTGTCGAAATTGGAAGCAAGTGTCAGCGGCCTACTTTAGGCCACCGGGAATCACGCTCGTTTGGAAGAATTCAAACGAATTGTGCCACCTGCCGTTGAGTATAATGTACCTGTCACGAACTCCTGCAGGCTGCCCGCAACCATCGGGTTTCGGCTAGGCGGGCTCCCAACCTCGTGGTGCGATATTGAGGCGAGTCTACTAGTTTTGCGGGACGCTCGTAGTTGGTGGCTTGGAACACCAACGGCAGATGCAATGCTTAATTCGCCCGCATTCACAGCCTCTTTACCCGTAACCCGGCATTCTCAGCGAAGATAAATAATAGTGATGCCAAGTGGCTGACAAAGATACTTTGGCCAAAATGGCTAACAGAACTCGAGAAAAGTGGCAAGTATTTCTGTCGCCGGCATCGAAAGCAATGCTATAAGGGGACCATCTGCCTCCCACTGTAGATGTGGATGCAACGTCTGTCGAGGGGGGCAGGCCCCACATCGAGAGCCTGTTCGCAATGCGATCTCAAAGAAAAGGCCAAAGGATTCATTCTGATTTCGCACATATGACCATACCTCAGTGTCGCCTTCTGATCGGCAATGTCGCGTGCACCAGTACAGTGACAAGGCCCTGTTCCGCGAAGAGTAAAAATGATGATCGATGATGGAAGACAAGCTCAACCTTCTCTACCCCACACCAGCTTGCTGAACCCCTCATGCCTTTTTAAGCTTTAGACCAGGACTATGGCTTGGCGTTGCCGGTGCCGGATCGGATCGCGGTGGAGCTCGCCCAATCATGGCGAGACGACCCAGCGTTCCCCGCATTGATCCTGAACCGCAGCTCATAATTCACAGCAATCACCAACCAGCCGTGGTCGTCCCCGGCAGGCTGCCATGGAGAGCCGAAACAGCCTTTATTTTATTTTATTTTATTTTTTTAAAAAAAAAAAGAAAAAGCAACAACAAAGAAATGCAATGCAAAAGGGTGGTCATTTCTCTCAAGAACGGGATTCACTGAACCTGTGAAACGATGCAGCCCCCAATCCCCTGCCGTACTTACAGTGTTTCATCATCCTTTGGGGAGAAGATATCCACGGCCCAGCCTTTTGCTCAGTGCTCTTCTTCTTCGTATCTGTAAGCCGGGCACCGGAAGAGCGAAACGCGTGGGTATGGTCACCGGCATAACGCCTTGTTAACCGTTCGGGGGACCAGGTACACGCCGGCTTCTTCATAACGGCTGGGTCCGCCAGGGATTTGGTAACCTGGGGACAAAAGGAAAAGAAGCCTCTCGACCTCGGGTATGATCACAACTATCTGAACATTGGATTCATCCACGGGTTCCCCTGTAACCCATAGCTTTTCTTGTTGTAGCGTACTGTGCAGTTGGCCAGTCACCATCTTTGGTATTTGGCCACTTCCCCGCGTTTCCGCACGCCCGGAGCAATGGATGGAGGCTTTCAACCATGAGGAAACTAGCGGCTCGGCGGGTCACATTACCGCAGAACCTCTCCAGACACTTATAGAATTACACAGACCAAGTTGCAGAGCTAGAACCAACCAGACCTGCTGTATAACAAGACAAGTAAGGCAGGCCCACTTGCCGCCCACTCCGCCAGTGATAGTGGACAGCCTAGGGTGGTCTTTGCCAATCCTCTTTCTCAAGAGACTCTCTGGTATGTACGGAATACAGTACATACAGATCACGTATCATACCCGTAACAGCTCCACTGAGGAAGTCTGGACCGACCAACGTCATTACCAAAGGGAAAACAGCCCCAGCATTCACCCAGGTTGAAGATCACATCACATGTTGCTGATCTTTCCTTCAACCTTTCGCTGTTCCCCTGTTTTCATCAACTTTGACCCCACCCATCCTCACTTTCATCATTTTCGCACTCCCTCACCCAACAACAACGCCCTCCCCCCCTTGCTCCCATAGACCCCCCGGTGATCTCTTCAACCACATTATTCTTCATCCCATAATTACAACATTGTCCTCATCAATTTTACCTCTCCACACGCTAGCGCAATCCAAGTATATACTTTGATGAAGTTTATACTACTTACTAACCCCCATACACGCAGAGACACGCTTCCCCCCCCCCCCCCCCCCCCCCCCAATTCTGTAATTTCGACAGCATCAAAGATTACGCAAGGTTTGTCGCTGCTTGTCGCAAGAGAGCTTCGAAACTTGCATCCGATGCACCGAAACAACAAATTTGAAACACGGGGGAGATAATTAGAACGTTTGAATTGGGAAAACCAAAATTAAGATTAAGCAAGTTCAAAAAAAAAAAAAAGAATTTTGGAGCCGCATTTATAAATCATATGGCCACAGGTGCGTAAGTATACTTACTACATGTGTATACCATCATTCAAGTAGTGTAACATTAGTGTGCTGTGTAAAATGTCAACATTTACTATCAAAAAGGGAATAAATAAATAATATATATATATATATATATATAAAGGGAAGATTCCTGTTCTCGCCGCAGTTTTTGTCTCAGCCTACTGTTATATATATATATATATATATAAGTATGTATACTTCATCTTCACACTGTCGCCAAACACAAATCCATAACAACACCTCTTTTGCCTTCCAACCTTTGGCCCTCTATGGTATCTAATAGAAAGAATCTCTGATTACTTTGTCACCGACTTTTATACCTTTTATGGATTTATATATGTGGTTGAAAATATTGAGACGATTTTAGGCGAGACTCTTTTTTCGGTGGGGGATATGGATGAGGATTACGGTGGGGTGAGACAAGCACTACGGCTGTGAAACGAGATCTGAATATGAAAGCAACAATTTTCTTCTTTCTTTCTCTCTCTATTTGCTACCTCACCATATCTTTCCTCCCCCTCGACCATTCTCTCCAATCCAATCAGCATCAGCCAAACCAACACAAATACCTCAAAACATGTAAAAAAATAAATAAAAAAATAAAATGGGGTGTGGGGGAATCAGAAGAGGAAGAATTGGAGTTTGAAAAAGAAAAATAAGTAACAGGAGAAGAAAATAAGGCATTGTGAGAAAGTTAAATAAATAAGAAAGTGAAAAATGAAGAAGAGAAGGAAAAAAAAAAAGTCCTCGGATCGTACGTCTCTCCCTCTGTCTTTTTCCTCCTTGTTCTTTCTCTGTGTTCATCCGGTGGGCCGTATATCATTTCATCTTCAATAATAACATGAACAAGACAAAGGAGAGCAAAATCAAACATCAACAGCGACAGCGAGGGTATGAAACCGTGGCAGCAGAGTAAACCGCCAATCCACCGCCATCATCCCCCACTCTTGCACTCTCTCCCCCATTATCGTTAACCACTCTTCCCTCCAAATCATCCCAATTCCCTGCTGCTGTTTCCTCTTATCCAGAGCGATCACAGCCACAAAAAGACCTAGGATCGCCCCAACGAGAAAAACGATTCCCACTCCCCACCCGCAACCACAATCCCAAGCAGTGAACAAGCCCCCTTTCCCCCTCTAAAAGCAATTAAGGCTGCCCTTCTTCTTCTTCTTCGAGCTATTGATAGTATTCATCCTCTCCTCGAGGTGTGCCCTGGCAATCTCTGCGTCCCTCCTCTTCCTCCGCTCCTCTTCGACCTGCTGCAAGCTCCACCTATTATCCTGCTGCGGCTTCTCCTTTATCTCTTTCAGCTCAGTCTCGAGGTCGTTGGCTCTCCGCCTCCAGGCTTCACAGTCGGCTCTAATAGCATTCTGCTGCCTTTCCAAATCTGTCAATGCCTCCTCCAGCGTAGCGGTCAACTGTTTCTCTGCTTTGAGGTGCTTCTCGATCAAGCGGATACGGGCTTCCTGATCTTCTTGAATCTGCGAGATGGAGCCACCAATATCTTTGCTCGGTGGCCGAGGGGTCGGTGAGGTTGTGCCAGAGTTGTTAGAGGAAGTGCCGTTCGGTAAAGGAGGGAGAGGGATAGCGGGTGGTGGTGAAGGTAGGGAGGTGACTGAGGGTGATTTGCGGACTGCATGGCCCTTTTGGGAATTTGAACGTTGAGGGTCGTCATTATGATTAGGGTCGAGGATGGTGTCGTATTTGGCCTATGAAGCAACGTTAGTCAAGATTCTGGAAATTGGAGGGCGCGATCAAGCACATACCTGTAGCGTGGCGTACTCCTCCTTGATTGCCTCCAACTCTGATTGCAACCGAGCCTGAGCAGCGTTCGCCTCCTCCAGCTGCTGATTGCGCTCGGTCTGTAAAGTAGACAGACGGTTGCTGGCAAGCTGCACCTGGTCGTAGTTGCTCTGCAACTGCTCCTCAAGTTCCTCAACGATCTGCGAGCTCTTCTTGTTCTTGGACTCAAGATCAACCACCTTCTTCTTGACCATGGCGACCTGCTCCTTAATGACCATGGGGGCTTGCGCCTTCTGGTTCTCAGCAGCGAGGACCTCAGCTAAACTGGCTCTAACAGTCTCGAGGTCACGCATGATAGTATCGTTGATGCTCGAGAGCTCCATGACGGTATGCTCCAGTTCTACACGTCTATCTTGCGCCTGAGCTAGAGCCTGCCGTGCGGTAACGAGTTCCTCAATGCGCTCGCCGATCTTCTCAACGCTAACGTCCAGTCCAAGAGCGAAGGCAACCTGTGTCGCCACCTTCATGAGATCCTCACGAGCCTCGGTGAGATCGCCCTCAAGCTGCTTGACCTTGTCGGCATGCTCCGACTTGAGAGTCGCGAGCTGATTCTCGTAGTCTCTGTTAGAAGAGGCCACAATCTCATCAACATCCTGGAAGTGATTCGACTGAAGCTCGTGCAAGCTCTCCTGGTGTGCCTTGATAGTCTGTTCATGGTTAGCGATCTGTGCCTCGAGCTTCCCAACAAGCTCCTTGTGGGCGGCGGCTTCGGCGGTAGCCTCATCGCGCTCCTTGGTGGCGATTTCGAGAAGCTTCTTGGCAGCCAATTGCTGTTCCTCAGCCTCAGCAAGTCTGGATTGGCTGCTATTGACAAGCGCCTTATACTCATCAACTTCGCTTCGGAGGAAATCGACCAGTTGCTTATGCTTGACATCACTGTCCTTTGGAGACTCCGCAAGAGCCCTCTGGTCCGCCGGCTTTCCTCCTTCAACTTGGGCGAGTTGCGCTGTGACCGAAGCGACCTGCGCCTCAAGGTCCTCAATCGTTCTCTTGAGCTGATCTTCGCTCTCCTGCAGGCTTTGAAGCGCAGCCCTATGTCTGTCTTCCCAGCCGGCGAGCTCAGACTCAAGCTCCAGAATCCTTTGCTCGCGTTCCTTCAGTTGGAGTGCTGACTCCGCCTTGGCCGCTGCACTTGCGGCTGCGTCGGACAAGCCTGAAGTCGACGCCTCCTTGAGAAGGTCCTTCACCTCAGCCAGCTGTGCCTCCAGTTCCCTCTCTTGGGCCAAATGAGCCTCCTGCAGCTCTTTGATCCGCGCCTCGCTCTGCTCCAGCTGCCCTCTGAGGTTAGACACAACCGCCATGTCCATGGGCGATGCCGCCTTCATGCTCGAACGTTCACGAGCTAACCCTGAAACAAGTTTCATTTGCTTCTCCATCTCCTGCTTGGTGGTCATGACATTCGTCTCCAGTTCTTGTATCCTCTCTGACCGAGCATGAAGTTCATGAATGGCGGCGTTCAGGTTGAGTTCGAAATTTGCCATGATATCTGGCTGGTCCTCAAAGTACTCGGCGGCGATGTTCCGGAGCGAAGCAAAGGATCGATGGGCACGGTCAATAATCATAACGTTCTGGCTGGACTTGCGGCGGATCACATGGCCAGGCCCCTTGGGAGAAGATTCGTCAGCATTGGCAGCTTGAGCTTTGGCAACCTCAGTCTTGAGCTCCTCCACAATGTCAAGAGTTTGCTGATGCCTCTCCTCCAGCTGAGCACACCGCTCGTATAGAGCTCGTTCAGTAGCTTCCTTTTCAGCGGCATAATTCCTGAGCTTCTCATATTCGGCAGGCAAGTCTTCATCATTCACTGGACCGTTTAGGGAAGGAATCTGGAACTCGGTCTTGGGAACCACGGTACCGGCCTCTGAAGCATCCATCGTGGTAGACGGCGACTCAAGGGCCGAAGATAGCTCTGACGACAAAGATCTCAAAGACAGGTGAGTTGTGTCCTTGGTCTCGTTTGTCCGAGCGTCAGACAGGAACGATGTCGGCCTCGTCAGCATCGGTGATGTTACAGACAAGACAGAGTCGCGAGATTGGCGGGCAGGGTGTCTCGCCTCGTCCACCATATCTTGCAGCTGCGCAAGAGCTCGGAGGGCTTCGTCGTACTTGGCATTTAGCAGCTCATAATCGTGAAGTGTCGCCTCGTGCTCCTCTCGGAGCCCGAAAAGCTCCTGGTTCATAGTCTCGAGCTTATCGGCCACAAACTTTGACTGCGCTGGGCTTGTTGGATAATCGAGAGAATCGTCATTCTCAGTAAGGTGAAGCTGCGATGGTCTACGTGTGGCTCTCTGAGCCAACCCCCGGTTTCCGGCCGGAACCTCGCCCTCCTCCGGAATGTCTTCCTCGCCGCTTTCATGTATGGTTTCTTCCATGTGACTGTGACGGCTAACGTGACTCTGGCTGCGGGAATGGTCAGCAATGCTCCGACTCGCAGTTCGTCGATGGCCAGCGCCGTTGGTCATTCCGGCTTCGACCTCGGGAACAGGTGCGTCTTGCTGGATATGATCAAGCTCGTAGAGGAGTGAGTCCAGCTTTCCGAGACTGCGCTGCCGTTCCACAACCTGCTCAAGCCTGTCGATTTCGCGCTGCATCAGTTCGGCGTCCTGGTCGGCCTCTGCGAGTCGCTCCTCCAGGGTGGAGATGTAATCTTCACAAGAGGCCTCATTTTCGCGTACGCGCGCGATTTCCTTGCGCAGCTCCATGATTATGGCGGCATTCTTCTCTTCGCCCGACGTATGGCCGTCTAATTTGGCCTCGAGGTCGTGTAGGTAGTGCTCAGTGCTGGCCTCACGGTCCATGAGTTTTTGCAGCCTTGCCTGGAGTTGGGTGTTGAGAGTCTCGGTGTAGGCGTTCTTAGTTTCCTTCTCCAGCAGAGATGTTTCGGTGCTCGCCAGGGTGGCCCTGGTATTGGTCAGGGAGTGCTCCAGCGATTGGATCGTCTTTTCGTACTCGAGAACGACCTGTTCCACCGCCTGCGCAAAACTGTTGGAGCGATTTAAGCGCTCTGTGGCACTGTCGTCCAAACCCTTTTCTAGCTGATGTTCGGCGAACTCGTTGTCCCGGGCCTTTGCCAGCTCCGAAATCAGCTTTGCGTGCCGCTGGCTCAAGGCCGTATAATTTTCCTGAGCATCCAGCAGCTGGTTTTGAAGTTCCACCTCCCGTTCGTTCTGCCGCTCGGACCTCTCGCCGGGGGCCAGGGTGCGTCGCTCACCCCCGCTGCGTTCTGCACTTCGGATTTGCTCCCGCAGGAATGCCACCTCGGCCTTCAGACGATCGATTATGGCTTGTTTGTCGCCCTCCTCCACCTGCTGGATGCGCGGCTTGCTCTGGATCGCTCGGGCCCTCTGTGCATATTGAACCGTGTTTAACGTTTCGCTGAGATGGAATTCGGCCGGCGTCACGCACGCAATCATGTACGTGATTGCATTCCCACCCAGCGAGTCCTGGAGAAGCCGGGTCAGCTTCGAATCTCTGTACGACACATGCGATCCGGCCTGTCTCGACGACAGCTGCGAGATGACTTTGCCCAGCGCCGCCAGGCCGCCATTGATCGCAATGCCCTCCTTGGCCCTCTCTCCCTGCGCGCCCGTGTTTTTGAGACGCTCACTCCCGGCTAAATCGACGAAATGCATTTTGCTGTCAGTGGTAACCACAGTTTCACCCCCTGCCAGACCCTCAACCGGCATCGAAAATCGCCTCTCTCCGGCCGCGGTTGGCTGCGGTTTGCCACCCTTTTTGAGCACCAGGTTCAAGCTGAAGACGGCATGAGACCGCGACGACCTTGCGTTTATCGCTGTGGCATCCGTCTGACGGAGCGTCGATCCCTGGTTCAACACATTCATAAGATCCTCGACCGAATTGATTTCGACTTGGTTTAGGCCGGTCAGGATGATGTTGCCCTTTACATCTTCGCGGATGGTCACCGGGCTGCGCTCTCCCATCGGCGAGTCCTCGGGAACTAAGAGGTCTCTGAGCTGCTCGTTATAGATTTCAACATACGATGCGCGCAGTGTCCAATTCTTTTCCCCTTGTGCTTGGCCTGTGGGCTGATATCGCGCTGGCGTCCGAAGATGTGACATCGAGCTCCGGTTTACCTTGTGACTGGGGGCATTAGAGGCCGCGCCAGCACCCCCAAGGCCGGCCAGCTTCTCAAATAACGCATTTGCTGCGCGCGGGATGACTCCTGTGAACGATTGTCAGCGCACAACACGATTGATCTCGACCCCGGACCACAAGTGTACGCACCCATATTATCTAGGTCGTCCTGCTCGCCTGCAGTGCCCATAGTATACGACTTGCCAGCACCGGACTGGCCGTAAGCAAGAAGTGAGACATTGTATCCCTGAACAAACGTGTTGACACAATCTTCGAGGTACTCCCATATTCCTGGCTGTCCAACTTCTGGTCCGAATACGCGATCGAATACAAAGAGCTTGCGTCCTTGAGGCGACTCTATTGACAGACTTGTTGGTGACTGCAGGTGCACCATGGACCGTTGAAATCGCTGGGGGATGAGATCATAGCCCGGATCGTCGGGATTCAGAGAGGGGCGGACACGAACAACTAGAATAAAAGTTAAAAAAAAAAAAGAGAGAACCTTGTGTCAGCTGCAGGTGTCCGGGGGAAGCGCAAGCAGTGGCACCCGATGGTGGTGGTGTGTAATACATACCGACTTTGACGGCAGTCTTTGTATCCTCATCTGAAGCTCTGCTTCCGCCTGCT
This sequence comes from Cladorrhinum samala, assembly GCA_033576145.1. Lineage (NCBI taxonomy): Eukaryota > Fungi > Ascomycota > Sordariomycetes > Sordariales > Podosporaceae > Cladorrhinum > Cladorrhinum samala. The sequence continues at coordinate 78,778 of MU864987.1, forward strand.
CCTCCTCCAGGCTTGCTGGCCATGCTCATACGGCTGTTACTCCTCGGGCCAGGGCGAATCATGGCGCTCAGTGGTCGCTGCGACAGCACATTACCGGGCGAAGCTGGTGGTGAGGACATCATATCGGCCAGTTGGACTGGGCGTGGAGCTCGTCAAGTATTATTGCTCACTTGAGCCGGCGCCGTTGGGACGTGTTTCAAGACGGGTCACTTCGTAATCTGTATTTGCCGGCGCCGCGTTCGTGGTGTCGGGAGTATTTGCAGGGCCAATCGTGGGACGTGTTACGGGACGAACCGCCTGCCTATATGGAAATTGTCCAGAGGCAGAATTCACCACCGAGCAATAACCCCGCAAAGGGCTTATGCTAACCTGGAACCTTCTTTGACCGGCGTCATACGTTTCTGGGTATAATATCGTACTTTGGGGAAGTCGTCAATCGTCGGTCGGTATTCCGTAACTCTTCAAGATCCAGATCTGGGAGAGACGGAGACGAAGTGGTGTGTCTCGCGACAGGGGCGCTTGGGGGAGTGCCCTGGTTTATTTGACTGTGATTGTGCTGACAAGGGTGGCGCAAATTACAAACGCATCCCCTGAATGGGAAGAAGCCGGGGCCCTGTCGAGGGGAATTACCGATTGGGATCCCTGATGTTGCTTTGTAATAAAGTTATCGAGGTCGGGAGCGAGCCGGGGCCGTGAAGACGACGACGATAAAACAAACAGTCTCCTTTTTTTTTTTTTTTTTTTTTTTTTCTCGATCTGTTCCCTTTTTGTTTGCGGCGTGCTGGTGAATAGGGTAAATGTTGGACGGCGGCAACAAACAATGGGAACTAATTACCAGGGGAAAAACATAACTTGTTGGGTAACCTTTTTTTTTTTTTTTGGTTGCAAGTGATACGGCGCGTTGATGTCCCGGTTGGTTTGGTGCGAAAGTGAAAGTGATAATAGTTTAAGCCCAGGGGAAAGTTTAAAGAGATTGAATATCGAAACTCAACAGCAGCAGCAAGCAGTCACACACGCATCCACAAACTATGGATAGCATGCAGGCAGATAGACAACACTTCAATACAGAATTCCCATCCACCGTTTCCTTTAATCACCTAGCAGCAGAGATAAAAATCGAAAAGAAAAAAAAACCCGAACATAAGGCACCTCGCTCACTTAGTCGGGCACAGGCACAGTGAGCGGACAGATGACAATGAAGCTGTGAGTGGACGGGTGTGTTGGGGGAGGGGCGCCACATCCTTGCATCCTGCAGGCTTAGCTTCGGTTCGTTCAAGGGACGACATTCCCAATCGGGATAAGCGCTCAGTGGGCAACATCAGACGGCCGTCTTTGCTCCGTTCTGGCACCCTTCTGGCACTTCTGTCGCGCTTCTCTTCCCCTGCGCAAGTGTCCCTGACTTTCAGGAACGCGCGCAGTGTGGGTACTCACCAAGGGGAAATCCAACTCTCTGGGAGGAGGAAGAAGAAGAAGAAGAAGTGGAAACACCTTATCATGTACCTACCGAGATAGTAGTCACACCACTGATCACTTATGTACTGTACATGGAATCTTCAGCAAACTTGCATGCGCATCTGCAATTTGTATTCCACATCCTTACCTTACTTGTTTTTCGCCGTTCCTTACGTTACCGAAAGAACCCCTCCGTTCCAGACTTTTTTTTTTTGGTATTCCAGGGGTTTGCAGGTTGCAGCGTCGCAGCAGGAAAAAAGCAATCACCATTAAACCCCCAGCGATTTTGCAGAGGTTTCCTCACGGCACCCCGAGACCACCCTACACAACCGCACCAGTCCCGATTCAGCCAGTAAGAAAGGAGCATGGAGCGCTGCCGAAGAAAAACGCTTTCTTCTTGGGACACACACATGTAACAACCACCACCACCCAAGACGGGCATATTTTTAGTCAACCATCTTTGTGATGCAGGAATCCCGTCATCACGCAACTACTGTTTTAAGTCCGTTGCGCGAGGCTACTTCTCGGGCCTCGACCAAGGCGCCAATCGCCAGTTATTTGACAGCAAACACCATGCGTCTATTCCCAATGTAATCATAATAGAACCTCAGTTCACAAGCATGCAGTGAATATTCAGCAAAAGCACGCCAGCCTCACACCCCCCCCCCCTTAACCCACGTACCCCCCAAACAGAAGCAAAGAACATCAAGGGAAAAAAGAAATTTTCCTCGACTCTGGTCGTTGTTTTCTCCTTTTTAACCCGTTTCATCTTTTCTTTTCTCTCATTTTTTTTTTGGTGGAAAGATGCCCCGGACCGTTTTCCTTCAGCGCAGACCGTCGCCGTTTCGGTCCCGCGCTTAGCCACGTGAACACCTGTCAGTGTGTTTTTCAAGACGGAGGCGCAAGGCCTGATGGTAAAGAGCCGGTGGTTGGCGGCTAAGAGATGAAAGCGGAAGCCTGGCGTGTGAAGGGAGCAAATGATATTTTACTGAACGTGGATGTAATAAACGCAGATCTGACTTCCAAGGCAAAATGGCCTCACAATAAGACTCGGGACGTTGTATCAGGCAGGTAATTCGACAAATAATCATGATGCGTATAAGCATAGTAGGCGAATCTTATTAGTATGTAAACACGTGGAAGGCCCGATTCTTTGTTCTCATATAAAAAGCGAAATAGGGGTAAATTCAACCGCCGTTCCCTTTCAAGGGCCCGGAGACATGCAACATCACAGATAGTAACTATAGTCGCATCATTTCATCAGGAACTTTATTCGTCTTTCTTCTTTATGTCCAACAACAGGCTTGTAAACATATTGGGAGGGAGAAAAAAACGATACCTCATAATCCAATTTCCCCAAATTCATCCAAACCATTCTGTATTCTGCAATACTTCGACGGTCCTCCCTTCCCCCTGAAATGAAAACAATCTTGATGAGATTCTTCCTAAAAAATTTTCCGTCACAATTTCCTCTCGTTGTTTTTTCGTCTTCATGTTGTCCTTTCTCATTTCCCCCTCCCCTCCCCTTTAAAACCCAACCCCTACCTTTCCACACATTCTTATACTCCCATCCCTCTTTCTCACGACGAGGAGAGGGGGGTTTCCTCCTCCGTTACTGCTCCTGCCTGGCGGCGGAGAGCGGCCAACCTCGCGCCGTTGCAATTCGGGCACCCCTCTTGTGCCCTGTGTGGGAATTTATGCCCCTCAATCGCGCACAGCATCAAATGCTTGACGCAGAACCTGACGCCTCGCCGCCAGAGATACCGACAGTTTTGCCCAAACTGCGGGCAGCGAAGTCTTGCCATTGTTAGTCTGGTTCGGGGGGACGTGGGAGGCTATATTCCAAGGTTGTTGTGCCAGTGCTAGTTTCCCTAAACTGAGAGCCGTGATTTTAAACAGCAGATGCGCGGTTTGGTGGGCTGTTAGAGTCTGGTGATGTATGGATGTATGTTTGATGTGATGGAGAGAGAAGTGTGAAGAATGTGGATGCTTCTGTAGTTGAGTTTGTCGACATTGTGGCTCGATCGAAACCTATTTATACCGTTTGATGCTGGTTTTCAAGTCGACGCACAACTCTTTTGTTGCTGTCCTCCGTTCGACTGTTCAACTCTCATGTCTTAGATGAACAATGAATGTTCAAGAAACAGGCCAAGGATCTAGGTTTGTGTTTTTCTTTCATTCTGCTATGTTGAGAATGAATTTGTTCGGAAGAGACTCTTCAAACAAACCTCGTGTGGTGGGCTATAAGCACATTGTTCAGATACAATTCACTTGTCTGTAGGTCTTCTGAAGAGTTCTATCACCATCTCATCTTGAGGGTGGTGGAGAGTACCTCCTTTGTCCTGTCTGAGACAACCCCTGAAGCAACGAGTCGAGGAGGGCGAATGTCAACAACAAGATTTGTTCAAGTTCTTTGTTATTGAGGATGAAGCTCGTGTCGGTGCATGGGGGAACCACTGTCTCTCAAATCCAAACCTTGCTTGCCCTGAGAACGGGAATGAAGGAAAAAGAATCAAACCCTGCCGGGCAGCTCACGATGTACAGAGGTTGGCTGGGTATGGAAACCAGATTTAGCTTTCTACTTCACCTGACTCGAACAGGGACATCCATCCACCTGTGGGAGTCCCGGTATTCGACGATGATGTTTGGCAGCTACCCGGTACCTACTGCTGAACATATCCCGAGTTTTGGAAGCGATGCCAGGCATTAATGGCAGTAGGTGGTCCGCTATGCAATCATTTAAGCTGTGAGCCCTTGCGTGAAGTGGTGGCCCAAACTCTCATCCAACCATGTACGTACTTGCTCTTTCAGTAAGATGGCAACCTTAGGTACCTTTCTCCTCCACCCATTACTCACTACTCATTAATAACTGATGGTTTATATTAACCATCCTCTGTTGTTCCCCAACTCTTATTCTAGTAATATATGTGTCATTTACTCGTATAAGCAATCACCAGTAGTCAGGAGCCTAGGTGCACCATATAATCGAACCCCAATTACACACATGCACAACCAACTTTGGGATTTTTTTTGGGGGTTGGTTGGTTTTGTGTCGCAGTTTGCAAAACGGTCACTTCTAGGCCAGGCCCATGCAGCCAGACCTACAATAGAACGGAACAGCGGAGAATTCCAAACTTGAAATGGCAACGGGTTGCATTGCGGGGGCATTTCTTTATGCGGCCGACCGTTCTGGATGGCTTCATGATTGATTCACCCCGTGGCCTATGCTCTGAAGGTGAATCATTGGGTGGACCAGAGCTGGCAATCCCCTGGGCCTCCCGTCATCTGTGCACCAAGCACCATTTCTGCAATGCCGCGAACACCTTGCTTGGGGATGGGGATGAACGCCATGACCCATTGATTTCGGTATAGAGTGCAACACACCATTGCATAGATTGACCATCCTTCACATAATCGTCGAAACCAAGCCGTCGATCTAGTTGTGTTCGAGAAGGTCGAGAAAAACACCACTGTTTCCGGCACGACCTCGGATCTCCATGGAAGGATTGTGCAAAAATTTGCCTGGAATCCACCTCATCCTACCCCGGAGGCCGGCCGGCTCCTGGCAGTGCCGCACTCCCGCCGTAATTTTGAAGGCAGTCCGATAAAGGATCTACATAGTAATGGCGTTCCGGGGGAGAGAAACAAAAGGAAGTGCCTTGATGACCGTGCACAACGCTAGCATCCCGAAGGACATCCTCCACCATCCTTCTTCATCCAATCCTGCCGAAACGGGGAGGTCTGAGCGTTCAGACAAGGAAACTGCAGATGGTAAGAATTGGCTTTGGCTCAGTCTTCTGGATGAGTGGATGTACTGTGTAGGCTCGTGATTTCGGGTCCGGGCATCTGTAAACAACCACTGCAACGGTAAGCAAATCAAAGAGACGAATGCGACTCGGTGCAGCATTGGTTAATTAATTGAGAAATTTTGGGTCGGCCTGGACGGCCAGCTGCAGTGGACCCTGGTTGGACAATCTGCTGCGACACTGGGGGCCCGATCCACTAATACTTTGCGACAGGCGAATCGGCAATCACGTGAATTTGCGTTTGTTTCGCGCCTTCCGTCGCGTTGTTGCATGCAGATGGATGATGATGCATCCATCCCGTCACCGGAACCGCAAGTGCCCAATGCTGATCCACGGCTGACGTAACCTTGTCTTTTGTTTACAAAGGTACCGACCGACTCGAGCCCGGTACTCGAAATAGCCCCACACCTTTGCCATCCAGGTGTTTCTCGTACTATTTCTTCACCAACCCTGCGACAATGCCCGAGGTGGTTTCTCTCCTTTCCGATTCGGAACCTGAATCCCCTCCACGGCTTTCGACGAGGCGTTCTCTACCTGTCAAGCGGCCGTACTCGAGCACCCTTGACCGGACTACTGCAGCGGCAACAGGATCGGGCTCACGACGGTCGCCTAGTTCCTCGCCGTCCCTTGCGGACCCATTTCAGAGTGATGAGGATTTCTCATTAGCTGATGCTGAGAGATCTCGAAAACCCCGCCAGCTGGCCAAGGGATCCCACGATGGTCCTGACCTGGCAACCAAAAAACAGCGTCTAGCCGAGAAAGATTCAAGCCTTCCAAGACCTACAACCAATTCAGCAACGTTCGCCCCTTCCACTTCAAGATGGCGGAACGATGGAAACAGACTGGTTTTGAACTATGATTGTGAAGAATTTGATCTCACTTCGGATGACATCCAACTACCAACAGCCAGAACATTTAGCAAGGCCTCAGATGGGGACAGCATGAGTTCAACTATCAGAGACAAAGGAAAGAAGCCAGCAAGAGCTTTGGCGAGACGTAGCGTCGTCGACGTTGACCCAATTGCATCCAGTTCTCCCGGCACAAGGCATCGAGCGTTATTCAGTAAATCGCCATCCAAAGCTACGGCATGGGATCATATCTCAAGCTCTGCGCCTATTCCGGCTGGATCTGATGTAATCGCGATTGAGGACTCCAGCTCGGACGACTCGTTCCCAGGCATCAATGAGCTTTCAACGTCAAAGCGTAGCAGCAAACCCCAAGCCGTGCCGACTTCAGCAGTGGGTTCTCCGCCCAATGGCAAGGCAAAGGCCACCACATCAAAATTGAAGTCTGGCGAGTCCCAAAAGACTGCCGAGGAGAAGGCAAGGCAGAAAAGCGACAAGGTTGCTGCCCGAGAGGCCGAGAAGGAACGGAAGAAAGTGGAGAAGGAACGAACGAAAGAGGAGAAAGCCTTGGAAAAACACAGGGCCGCTGCCTTGGCTGAAGTCAACAAACTCAAAACCGACAGGAAAGTCACGGCCCCTGAGATGATAGTCGACTTCCCCAGAGGGCTGAAGCCATCCATCAAAACCGAGGCCGAAGTGTTCCTCGCCGAGCTTGACATCAGGTCAACCATCTCGCCCAGTCCCGTCGCTAACGTAGTCCGCTGGAGCCGCAAGGTTAACTCAAAGTTCAATGATGAGCTGGAGCGGTATGAGCCCGTCCAGGAGTGCATAGAGCGTGAGCCATATGCCATGGTCATTCTCTCCGCGCAGGATTTCATCGACCGCGCCCTCTCCCAAGACCCTTCCGCCAATCTAGAATCTCACGTGCAAAAGATGAAAGCTAGTTTCCCTTCATATACCCTAATTTACCTCATTGAAGGTCTTGAGGCCTTTCTGCGAAACACACGCAATCAGAGGAACAGGCAGTTCGCCTCCGCTGTTCGGGGCAACCTTGGACCAACTGCTTCCCTCCATTCGTCCGGCTCGCTCATAAACGAAGACGCCGTTGAGGAGGCCCTTTTGCGCCTTCAAGTAATGCATTCGGCTCTTGTCCACCACACCAACGCGCAGATGGAAACTTCGCGGTGGATTTCAGTCTTCACTCAACATATCAGCACGGTGCCTTACCGGCGACAACAGCAACAGTCCAATGACTGCGCTGCTGGGTTTTGCATGGAGAATGGTCAGGTCCGGACGGGAGAAAACACCAAGGATACGTACCTGAGAATGTTGCAGGAAATCAAGCATGTGACAATGCCGGTTGCTTTTGGAATCGCGGTCGAGTTTGAATCGGTGCCTAAGCTGGTCAAAGGGTTTGAGCTGGGCGGCGATAGAGTCCTGCAGGGTGTCAAGAAAAGCGCGAATAAGGATGGGGCGTATTCGGATCGTGCTGTGGGAGAGATACTGAGTAAACGGATCTGCAGGGTCTTTACAGGACGGGACGTAGATGAGGAAGATGTATGATCGGTTGAAAGAAAACGACGACATGGTAGATTACATGATAATGTTTGGAACTCGAGTGCATGGTTTTTATCAACAGGGATAGAAGAATGCCACCGAGTTTTGATTTCCAAGGAATAAACACTCAACGGTGGCGGAGGGATATATATCTTGGTATGCATTCTTGACTGAAGAGAATTGATGGTCAGTTGAGAGACGACCAACGATGTCACGACGAGGCCAAGACTTGTGAGCTAAAAATTCGTCAAGTCGTTGCTGATTCAAGATTTTAATTAAAAATGGCAGTCTCAGTTGTACTCCGTTTCCGTATTTTCCCCGAACCATAAAATACTCCAGACATAAGGAATATCTTTAGTTGATTGATGACCAATTCAACCAGTCATTAGACGCTCGCATTATTTGCACTTCTTGCGCGTCCCAGACGCCTCATTAACATGGCTTCTCTCGTATCAGAGTCTCCTTAAACCTCAGTCTCGACATCAGGCTTCCGTCCACTCAGACTCCCAACCTTCATCACCCTCCTCGCAGCGAACAATGTCTCGTCCTTTGCGAAGGCAATGTTGCGCATCGGTTTCCTGGTGAATAATAGCTTGGTCAGTCGACTGTTCATTTTTATTTTTGGTCCTCTCGTATCAAACTTTCGAAAACTCACCATTGCATCAATCCGCGATGTTGGCGGTGAAGATCCCGGCTCCGCGACTTGTAATCCTTGTACTGCTTGATCGGGTTCTTGCTGCTGCTCGACTTGCTAGCACTGGTGGCGCTGGTGTCGGTTGTTCCACTACGATCTAGGCTGTCAAGCCCGTGGCTGTCCTCACTCCGCCTCCAGGTGTAGTTGCCGCTCCCTTCACTCCCATCCGCGCTACCGTCGGCATGTTCTCCCCTTCCGTGCTCGGCGTCGTCAATACCCAGATCAATGTCTTCCTCTTCAGCTTCAGTAGGCTGAGTGCTGCCATACTCGGTCTCGGAATCATCTTCCGCTCTGCGACCAGCTAAAAGTTTGGCCGGGTCCTCTCCGAAGGCTCCAGTCCAGTCCCTTCCGTCCTTGCCCAGCCACACCTTCTTGTCATCTTCAGAGGCGGTCCTCAACACATCTCTGCCGTGTGTCAGGCTCTCCTCGTGGAGTCTCTGGACAAGTGGAGGCACCTCGGCAGCAACCTCCTCCTTTCTTACCCCTTCAGCGAAGCAGGCCTCCCAGCTCTCAATCGTCTCCCTTGACTCATTGTCGGAAACAAACTTGAGGTGATCGCGATCAGTGCCGGGTTTGAACCTGCCCCTGAAGCGCAGTCTGCCAATCTCTTCGATCTTCATGTCGGGGACTGTCTGGTAGTTGGCTTCGGTAATGTAATTCTGGGACAGTCTCATCCCCTTGTCGCACCGCCAGATGGGGATATCAAAGTCCTTTTCTTCCGAATCGGGCAGGTCTTGCAGCCAAATGGCAGCAAAGTTGTCCGTCTTTCTCTTTTTACCGGAAGGGTGGAACTCGAAGAAGACTGGGCTCCGGTATCTGAACCTCACTGGCAACCTCAGCTTCTCAGACTTGCCCTCGCCGCTGATATCCCAAATCAGCCCGTTTCCATCCTCGGTCTGCTGACAGAATTGGCTCTTGACGGATGCCGAGCTGCCGCCCGTCCTCAGCCTGAGGGATGTCTTCGGCCCAGGGGCGTAGCCGACGGTCTGGATTGAGGAACTCAAGAACTCAAATGTTCCAATTTCTCCAAAGCTGACCTGGGAAGGGGGCAACCTCAACTCCACGCTTCTGAACAGCAGACTGATTCTAATTCTGCCGAATCCGATACCTCCGTCGAGAGGGTACCACCGCGTGCTCTGAGAGCTGCTCTGTAAGACGTCAGACAGCTTCAACGGGACAACGCCAATAATCGGGTCATGCTGTCTGTTCCTTGAGTCCCTGACCGTCACAGTGACGATGGCCGACCTCCAATCCCTGACAAACCTCTCCGTGCCGGCCTCAAATATCGGCTTGGAAGAGACCACCTTCGTCCTGGTCTTGTACACCAATTCATCATTGAGCAAAATGGTGCAGTAAGAGCTCGGCAGCTTCTTGCCTTGCTCCTCCTTGATCTCGCCAGCATCCGGTCTGGCGGGCTCATACTCCCTCCCCTTCCTCTTTCCATTCGAACCCTTGACATTCTCCAACTCCAAATTGACAATCTGGTGGACAACCACAGACAGCACGCCGCTAGGCCAGAGCGGATCAGGGGGCGTGTGGACAACAGCATCCTCCTCTGCAGTCTCCAGGGCGCCCTTGTCATCCTGGAGTTCCTTCTTCTCCCTGAGCTCGGCAGGCAACTTGTGGTCCTTCCCGTCGGTCCTCAACGCCTTGCGGAATTGAGTCTTGCCAAAGAAGCCAACCTCCCAGTGCAGCTCGCCCGGCATGCTGCTTTCCGCCTTGACGCCCTTCAACTTCGAAACCTGAGGGAACATCTTGCCGGGGTGCTGAATCAACTTTTGAATCGACAATTCAACTTTGCCGACCACATCGTCGGCCGAACTCCGATCAGAATCCCAGAGCTCTAGGCTCAGCTGCTCATCGGCTTTGATGATATCCGCCGTGACCAACAAAGCACAGCTCTCCTCAAAAATCGGGTTCAAATCATCTTGAATCACTCTCGTACAGTACTGCGGCTTCCCAAACTTGCTGTACGACACGCAAATGTACGGATCCGAGCCTCCACCTTCGCTTCCCCTTGTGTCCTGCTTGCTCAACCCTGTGGCCTTGTGGATCCTGATAAACAAAACACCTAGCGCGTTCGTCTCCTTTTGGATGTCATCCCCTTGCAACATCTTGCCAATGTCAAGCGTCATGCTCTTGGGCGCGACGTACATGTTTGCAGCCGTAGCGATCGCCCAGTTAACAAAGTTGGAAATTATCGGCAGATTCAAAATATTGGCACCCTTTTCCATCAGCGGAACGCAGCTCGCCTCAACCTTGGGTAGCCCCATCAGCGTGAAGCTCAGCGTCTTGATAAAAGGCGGGTTGGGGGCCAGAGAGATTCTAAACCGCACCGTCGCCATCAACCGCTCCAGCTCAACCCAGATCGGCAGCGGCACGCCGAACAGCCCCTTGACGCCCAAGTAAAAGATGAGCTGCATGCCCATATTCTTGGCCGCTTTTGAGGAAACATCGCCAGTGCTCGGCAGAGCGTTATACGCAATGGTAGCTTCCAAGTTGTAATACTCGCCTCCTTCTTCCTCAGCCTTCAACTCCTGCTCATCCCTGTCCTTCTCCATCTCCTTTCGGACCCCGTCCTTCAACTCTTTGACCTGAGAGTCCGGCAACGCCCTCAGACTGACAACCCTCATCGCGCCTCCCATTCCCTGTGAGATGTCATTCACCTTGACATTCTCAATTATCCCCGGCAAACTGGCCTGCATCACGTCCTCGAGCGTGTCGGCAACACCGGAAAACATTTCGGGGTTGATCAAACCCCAAATAAGCGACATGGCAGTGTTCAGCCACTCGACCGACTCGGGAATCAGATTGACCCTGGCCATCTCGCCTCTCTTCCTCTCCGAATCCCATTCCATGTCCCTGCCCTGCCTGACCAGGTCCTTGGCCCACAGGAAAACTCCGGAGGAGATGACCGAGGCCAGCGGGATCAAGGTCCAGAGCGACCCGCCAGAAATTACGGAGCCAATGATTACGATGCCGAAAAAGATGCCAAAAGTCAGAATGTTGGCTCGGGCTTCGATGGTGGCGAACATGGGCTCGAAGGTTATTGAGGGGGTGGGGTGGAACAGCACGTTTGTGGCTTCGCCGTGGATCGGGACATCTGAAGTAGAGCCCGGAGCTACCGGATCCGGGGGCGCGGTGACGTCTTGGGCTTGTCGATACTCCTCCCCCGACTGTTCGGGGGAGGTAGCCACCGCCGAAGGGAGAGACAATGCATTGTTGGGCACGGTAAGGATAGGGTTCTTGGCGGTCTCGATGTGTTTGGATGATATGTCCACTATCTCGACGTCTTTACCGGTCGTCGGGTCCCGAACTGTGCGACGGTTCTTGCCTTCGTTCTTGATCGGGGTGTGAGATGACGGGGAAGAAGCGGAGCCGTCCTGGGCTGGCTGGGGGGAAGCGGAGCCGTTCTGGGCTGGCTGGGGGGAAGCGGCCTGGCCCTGATCGATTTTGGCGTCCCGCGCCTTCTTGTCGCGATCGAGGGACTCGACAAACTGTTTAATGTTTGGGATGCGGTTGGTTCCCGAGTAGTGCTGCCCCCCGGAGGGGTAGACGTGTGCGTCGTGATTCATGTTGAAAAAGGCCGTGTCAAGTGGATCTCATTTGGGGTGTTTGATCAATGCGGAGTTTGGGCTACCCCGACCGCTTAGGAGGTTCAGGATTAAGAAAAGCAAAATGAACCTTGGGGAAGAGGGTGAAGGAGGGGAGGGGGAGAGAAGCGGGGGATAGAAAGGTGGTAGGTAGGTATATTAAGCATGCAACGGTGGGAGCAAGAGGTAGCAGGGAAAGCAGGCACGGGTGACTTTCAAGATGGGATATACTTCAAGGTAGGGCCATAAAAAGAACTGCAACGATTATATCATAACACATATAGCTAGCTACCCATCCTTGGCCCCAGCTCAGTATTTCTCGATCTCGGTCTTTCTTGTGTGTGTACGTACAAGGTTGTCTTGCTGTTACGTAGCTTGCAATCGCAAGCTAGCGAGCCAAGAGATGGGAAACAAGTGTGACAAGCAAGCTTGAACCTGCCACGGCTGCTTTGGGCCGTGTCTATCCCCCAATTATCATAATGATTTGGTCCGTATCTGATTGATTTACGTTGTGCAGAAGATTCGTCTGAGGGGAGAGCTGAGATGGATGACGTCGGCGGTTGAGATTGGACTTGGTCCTCCCTTGTTGCTGTTGGAAGCTGGTGTGGAGCTATGACGTCGCTACCACTTACACCATAACCACCACCACCACCACCACCACCGTCGTCGCCGCTGCCAAACGGCCGCTTGCAGCAGACCAACCATACCACTTGTTTATAAAAACATTCCCTTTATATATTTAAAAAAAAAAAATTTCCTTAATTCAGAGGGCGGATTCACAGAGTTATTCGGACTCCTGCCATGAGCACTGAGCACTCAAGAAGTTGGTTAGATAGGTAATTGGTATTATAGCTCACTTGTAGTATCAACAACGTAACCAATACAGTTATCAGTATACCAACAGAGTGAGTGATAATTATACTAGTTTTTGAGATCGACAAGTCGACCGATGCTCATCAAACCTGCAGCACCACATGGCTGGCACATCCAAGATCCGCCCTTGGGTGATCCCGATTCCTCCACCTCCTCCCCGCTCCCTTGAAATCACGAATTCTTGACTGATGGTGCACAAATTCAACGCTTTGAATTGATGATAATGATGATAAGATTCCGTTCCATATTTTCACCGTGGTATCTTGATGTAATTTTTTTTTTTTTTTTTTCATTGCCTTCGTTTTCATCCATCATTCCCATTTCTTCTGTCGTTTCCCATGCTAACATCACAAATATAACCATTACATATCCTAACATTGAAGAAGAAAGAGAGATCAACCCCCAGACCGCTCCAATGGCAAAACTAACTTTTGGTATTTTAGCTAATAATTCCTTGATGCTGAGGGTTATGATACCCAATAAATTCCCTCCACTGTGCGCCAACAGTTGGGGTCGTCCCATCCATCTCTGCGTCATTCTCAAAATCCATACATATTTTTTCAGATGCGAGAGTATACCCATCTTCTTCCGACATGAAGCTGCTCGAGTCAGACATCTCAACGTCCCCCCCTCTTGTATCAAAAATCAGCGAGTGATTGGAAGCCGTAGAGTCGACTGAAGGGGTCGGAGGTTCTGCTATTGAGGAGAACGACTGGTTGTGCGACGATCCGGCGAATTGGTCGTGCTGGTAAGGCTCCGGACTTGATTGGAGCGATGGGGCGACGGATGAAAGGATGGGTGTCGGCTCCCTCTGCTCCTGAAAGGGGTGAGCAATCATTTGTGACGGTAGCCTCGGTTGAGCGGCACAACGAGACGGCGGGACAGGCACCGTTAGGACGGGTACTCCCGCAGCCGCAGCAGCCGCAAGCGCAGCATTCTGTCCCCTCGTCCTCGGCCTCGGGGCGGGAACAGCAATGACTGGCACCGTTTGGGTTTCAAGCTTTCTCGGAAGAGGGGCAGTCGCCAGCCCACCGGGAGTCGAGGGAAGTACATCATTTCCTTCATCGTCTTGTCCGATCGTCCAGACCCACCTCCTCTTCTTTTCTTTCCTGGCTTTTTTGCGGATACCGCCGCTGCTGGTTGGGGATAACGTGACAGGCATATTTGCCATTCTTCTTCGCGTTTCTTCGAAAGGTCCGGGAGTTTGTCCGCCGTCGCGGGTGTTCGAGTATGACATGGTAGCGTCCAGAACGGAATCTTCTGATGCCACTGAAGACGAGGATGGAGAGATTGGGGTTTCGCATTCATCGTTGAGGAGAAGATCGACGTGCGACTTTATGTACTTGCTCGTAGTAATTGTTTGCTCGAGCGGAGAGTTATAAGCTACCCTTCGCGCTGCCTTTTCCTGGAGTCGAAGTGATCGCCGGTTTGGTGAGTCGGGAGACTGCGTGCTGAGTGGAGGTAAAGGCGAGTTGCGAAGAATGGAGCGCAGGCTGCGCGGGTGAGTATATGGGAGTTTGAGCGTACCGGCGGGCAATGTTGTCCGCCTTTTTTGTTGTTGTTGCTGGTGTTGGGGTATTTGTGTGGCAGTAATGGGCGTCTTGGAAGCGCCGTTTGTGGAGGAATATGTGTTTTTGAGATCAAAGGTGAACACTTGAGCACCATTGTTGTCTGGTGGTTGAGCGGATAGAGGAGGAGTGGCCGTCATGGCACTCGGGAAGACGACCTCCCTCGCCAACGTGACTGCCGGCGACAACGGCTGCGCTGTTAATGGAGTATCGAGAAGAGGCCCCAAATAGGGCGTGTGCATTCCCCGAGCCTTCGCTGGCATTGCATTCTGGGCTTGTGGTTGAGTCTGCAGACGCAAAGATGGCCTTCTCGCCCCCCCTCCCAAAAGCGCAGTCGGCGCATGTTCCTGGATTGGTGTCGACCGATCAACAGCGGTGGCATATGCGTTTGAGAGGGTGTTGAACGAAGTCGGCGATTTGACATCCACGTGAGCTGCCACGCTTCTCGAAGTCCGTCCGCTCGAGCCATTTGCGATTGCTTTGATCTGTAGAGATAGCCTTGGCCTCCTCGGCGGGCTCTGCGGCGAGGTCGACATCTTGCAAGTTTATATTAATTAGTAGTTAAGAATCCCGAAGCCAGCAGGACACAACAGATCAGGGGCGGATCAGATCAAATCAAGATGCGGGTATGAGCCAGAAATCTGGGACCAGCACACCCAAGGAGGCGATGGGCGGCTATATAGCGGGAGGCACACTCAATACTTCTCTCTCGACTACCGAGGGGGAGGCGGGAGGGGAAGGGGGGGGTGGACGAGAAGCGCCAGGGTCTCTTCCCCAGTGGCCGCGTCTACACTACATTGCAGGGAACATCGACCAGGGTTCGGCTGCTCTTGAGCTCCCGTGTGACAGAGTGCGCAAGTGTTTGGTTGGCCAGTGGTTTGCACACACGATGCATATTGCAGGCGCAAGCGCCCGCCTCGCCCAATCATAGCGGCCGATCCCAGATGCAAGCGCATGCACACCAAGTCACATCGCGTCTATTTCTTCTTTTTCCAGTGTAGGGTAGGGTATTAATTTAGAAAGCCCGAATTTGGAAGGCGTCTTGGCGAAAATGATTGACCGACTCTCACCAGAGGGATTTCAATACACCATCCTGAATTTTTGGTAAAACGTGGGTTCGGGCTCACCGTTTGTTTGTCCTATGTGTGTGGCCAAAGGGCTGAAGGATCTTTCTCGAAGCGTTCTTTTGCTGCCTCGGCCTTTTGTTGGTAATGTTGGCGCGATGGCGTCTTCAGCGAGGCTCAGCTCATCAGCTGCCATCCCGATCCCCATCTCATCCCACTCCCTCCCGCATCCCACACAATCGATTGATTGCCAACTATCGGCAAGGTGTCCCGCATAATGGGTTGAGCTCTGGCGGCCATCCTTCAGACCTTTTCTTGGTGCGGCGGTCTGCTCTGTTTCCCATCCGCCAGCGCCGTACCAAAAGAATTCCTGATGACGCTCTCGGTTGGACGAAGCAGAAAGAGAGAGGGCATACAATTTTACACATTGCCAAGGCGGTAGGGGTAGACAAAAATAGCTTCCCCCAACAAACCCAGGTCC
This sequence comes from Cladorrhinum samala, assembly GCA_033576145.1. Lineage (NCBI taxonomy): Eukaryota > Fungi > Ascomycota > Sordariomycetes > Sordariales > Podosporaceae > Cladorrhinum > Cladorrhinum samala. The sequence continues at coordinate 94,711 of MU864987.1, forward strand.
TCGGAATTAGCCGGGAGATAATACTGGGCTGGCTACTGAAACCTCATAATTATGAAAGAACAAAAACGGAAACAAAAGATTCGAATTGGAACGGGATGCTTCTGATCCGACCAGGGAATGTTGGGGTATTATGCAAACAATCCCATGCAGTTTCCCAGGAAGCTGGTGTTTTAGTCTTTAGCATGGTTTGCTGCGATGCATTAAGCTTTGGCTGCGACCGGGAGCAGATGGCCCAGATTGACTCCACACCAAGAGACAATGGAGCCCCACTTATCCAGGTGTGCACGGACATCAGTCAGACACCAAACAACCAGGAAAGGGCAAGTGCAACGATTAAAATAGCATCACCTTGTTCACGATCCTGGCCCCTTCAACCATCCGGAGTCATGATTCTCCATCTCCAACCGCAGACTCCAAACCTCCAAGCCGAAAATGTAAACAAGACACGTCAGAGACAGGCACTCCTACAAGCCGGGATATGGATATCTCCAGGAGGAAGGCACCACGCCCAAAATATCCTCTCACCGATTCTCGGGTCATCCTCCACTTTGTAATTCACCACCAAGCCACCCTCCCCCATGCGGCCTTGTTTGCTTGGAATGGCTTGCTGATGATTCCAGGACCTTGACTGTTTCTACGCCCAGGCATGTTCATCCGGATATACCTTACCTAACCAACGGCCGTCGCCCCTGGACCGCAGCACCTTGGTGATCCTATGCTTATTGTTGTCTACCATCTCAGTGCGTAGAGAACCAGCAGCCCGACCTCAAAACCCTGCCTCTGGGTATCAAGCAAAAAGGCATCTTGGCAACATGCAACTATGTGGCCCGACACCGCGGGGTCAAGAAGCTGATGCTCATCTCGGAAGCCAAAAAGATTTGTCCGGACCTTGTCCTCGTCGAGGGCGAGGATCTCTCTCCGTTCCGCGATGTGTCCAAGCGGCTCTATGGCCTTCTCCGGTCCTGCATATGGAGCGACAAGATTGAGCGTCTTGGTTTGGACGAGTCATTCCTGGACGTCACTGACATGATCACGTACAATCTCGGGCTTCTCAACAGGCACTCCCTGCCTGAGTCCTATTTTTGTCTCTCCCGGACCGACCCAGAAATGGGGTTCGTCTTCGATGCCACGTCTTTTGCCGGGTGCGTCCACGGCCGGGGTGACGACGATGGGTCCTTGGACGACGATCTGGACACCCTGCGGATGCGGCTATTGTTGGCTTCCCATCTCGCCCACTACCTACGGATGAGAATAGAAGACGAAGGCTACACCACCGCTTGTGGCATAGCCACCAACAAGCTGTTAGCCAAGCTAGCCGGTGACAGGCATAAGCCGCGCAACCAGACTACGCTGTTAGCGCCTACTGAAGAAGCCATTTGGTCGTTCATGGATTCGCATAATCTCCGGAAAGTACCTGGGATCGGAGCAAAGACTGCGCGGATCCTTCAAGCTTTTGTGTCGGGCAGACAACCAGACGACCCAAACATCCACACGATGGAGTGCTCGGTGACGGTCCAGCAGGTTCGTACCCACTCTGCCATGTCGGCCCCCGTCCTTGAGAGGCTTCTCTCCGGCTCTGGCTCAGAGAAGGGGATCGGCGGGAAGGTCTGGGCGCTGCTCCACGGCGTTGACTACACTGAGGTGAAGCCGGCCCAAAACATACCCACACAGATAAGCATCGAAGACACGTACAGAGGTCTCAACGAGATTTTTGAGATACATCGGGAACTGGTTTCCATCTCTGCCTCCTTGCTTCGGCGGATGCAAATCGACCTTTTAGACCAAGAGGAAAGCGACCCATTTCAACCCACACCTCGGAAGTGGCTCGCCCATCCAAAATCTGTCCGTCTGACAACTAGACCTTACACGCACCCGTCAGAAAACAAGCCCTATGGATGGGCTCGTGCATCTCGGAGCTGTTCTTTGCCAAGCTTTGTATTCAATTGCTCACCAACCATGGAAAACCAAGAGGTCATTGCCGAGAAGCTAGTAGTCGATGTGCTCTTGCCTCTTTTCCGCCAGTTAAATCCTGCGCGGCGTGGATGGAGTATCGGGTTACTCAACGTCTGCGTGACAAACATGACAGATGAGAGTGTATCTAGCGGCGGACGGGATATTGCTACCATGTTTCGCCAGCAGGAAACTGTCTTGAGGGAGTTTACAACGTACGATGAAAACACTGAGAAGAGCGCCGCCCCCGGAGATGCAGAGCAAGTACTTCGGAATCACGAGGAAGAGGAAGCATATCCTGGGGATGAGGATGAAGATGATGAGCCATGGGATCAAGAGCCGTCACCGGGCGAGCCATGTCCCCGTTGTGGCCATACCATCCCCTCGTTTGCTCTTCAGGCGCATGGAAGATACCATAGTATGGAGATGGAGGAAGGTTGATGCCCAATGATGCCACCCACCTTGATGGACATTCATGTCAGGTACGTAAAGATAGGTATCAATCAATTGTAGCCATATGACTGGTCCCGAAATCTCGAACTTCCCCATCAGCGCCACACCCAAGGCAAACCTGAGTGAAGTCATTTTTGGATACGTCAAAGCCATCAGCGGCATTAATTTCTTAGTTTCCCCAATCGATCGACACCCCGTCAACCCACCAAGTCCAAGGGCACGCCGGTCTTTAAGCGTACTCAACAATTAAAGGAGACCATCGCTGTGCATATCCCCGCATTCCCGCAATCGGCTTTCATGGGAACATTCCCACCGGCAAGCTAGCTCTCGTCCCTGAGTCTTTGACCCAAGAGCCGGCACAGTACGCAGCGCTATTAGATAGATAGATAGATGTAGACGCTACTTAGCTTCACCACTCGGACCTCGAAATACTTGAGGGGAAAAGTTAAGGAGGTGAGTTACCAACATGACTTACCAGAAGTAGTGACCACGACGCCAACTGCCTCTACAGATGAGTAAACCCAGTCTATAGCAAACAAGCGGCCATGACCAGCAGGTAATTAATTACATCATCACGCTTATTTATTACTTTTACACAGTGTGCGTGCTACTTACCTAAAACCTTCAAACCATTTTACTTGGTTATCATTACCCACCTCTCAACTTCCCCCCCCCCCCCCATTCTAGAAGTTCCACCCCGACATATTGCCTTCCCCAATCCCGGTTCCAACCGGAATGTCTTCTCTGATCCCAATCCAAACGCCGATATCAGACCACCTCGTTCCTCCCGCCATTTGAACGTGCCGTAAAGTTCCGTCCGCAGAAAGACGAATACCCCGCCCGTAACCTCGGCTTTTCCTGTATCGAGGCGTTGGGGGCGGGATGAGCCGGCCATTTGTTGGACCCCTTTCTAAATTTGGTCACTCAACTTCAGCCCCTTATTCTAACCTAATCATTGAACTGGCAAGCCACATTTTGAGCTGCTGAAAACTTTGACGAGAACAAGACGTAATCTTACAAAAAAGAAGAAGAGTAATAATAATAAATCGCCATTCAAGGCATCGTCGGCATCCACTTCAAAATAACTGTTCATAAGCCACTGGAAGCTTGATGGCCGAACCCTTAAATCCAATCACATCGCGTCTTGTCACATAACCCGCTCAAGCTTTTATTCCCGTTTTCTTGTATATTCCCCAGAATCCCCATCCCCACCTCCCCTTAGTTACTCCTTGCCCCCTCTACCTAACGGTTTTATTAAACGGAAATCTCTCCCCCCTCCTCCTCCTCCTTTTCAAATCACCCACATCTGAATAAACCAAACCGCCTGGTAAAAAAAAAAAAAAAAAAAAAAAAAAGAGAGAGAGAGAGAGAGAGAGAGAGAGAGAGAGAGAGAGAGAGAGAGAGAATTTTTCACACCATGGTACCTGTCCTCCCACACACTATATCCGGATTTTGTAAACCAAGTCGAAGTGATGATCTCGCACCATTAAATATAAACTCATGGAATTTCCTTGATAATCACAAAAAATTTTTATTTTATTTATTTTATTTTATTTTTTTATTTTGGAAAGTGTATATTGTATATAGTATTAAATAAGGAGGTGTACAAAGACTACCTACCTGTACATACCTGAATTTCAACATTTGTGAGGGCGGTTAGGAATGTGTATGTATGTGCCTTATAGCGTGTTGGGGATAGGTACCATAGTGTGAAAAGACTTGCTCTCTCTCGCTCTCTCTCTCGCCCTCTCTCTCGCCCTCTCTCTCGCCCTCTCTCTTTTAATAAAGGAAAAAAAAAAAAAAAAAAAAAACGGCTTTCTGAATGACTTCATCCTATACTTTAAAACCACACGCCCCACTCCCCCCCCCCCCTTTTTTTTTTTTTTTTTTTTTTTTTTTTCCTTTTCTTTTGGGTAATCTCACATCACTGAATTCAACCTTTTTAAAGCAAGCCACGGTCAGAACCTTCATTGACCAACTTCAACTTTTGTCAGTCAAGAATCAACTTTATCGTCGTTCATTTCCGCATGGAAGCACTAATATTAAATTTTTTTTTTCTCTCTCTCTCTTCGTTCGGAGTACGCTAATGGACACTCATGGCCAAACAAACAGTCTAGTCGAGGACTGGGGAGCCCGACAACACCTGTCGGAACCAACCGGGCCTGACAAAGCTTCTGATCAGCGACGCATTCTGGTTGCCCTGATCAATTCGATTCTACTCAGGAAAAGTGTGTCACTCGAGTCAATCTGATCAACACATCTGTCAACCAAACTGGTCAATCAAGCTGATTAAGTAGTGGTACCGGGCGGATGACCAAACAATCAAATACTAATAATCATTTTGGTGTATTTCAACACAGTCAGATGCTGCTTCACAGATTACAGTCACTCGAAACCATACTGTTAACCGATTCGTTTTATTCAAGGGGTATCTTTAGAGTCACCTAATCACTTATCCAGGGCATCTCATGTCCCTCGGTTCAGTCTTGTTCCTGTTATCCTCCCCACCATCAGTTGCCTACCCACTACTCCTTTCTACATTTCCAAAGCATTAAAACTCATATAAAAAAACAAGCTTCTGAACCAAATGTAGAACAAAAAAACCCAACAAGATGAAAAAATCTCTTACATATATATGCCCCTCCCTGATGCGTATATATTCCTATAACTTTTGACTTTCTGTGCCGAGCCCGCCACGCGCGCTGCCAGCTCGCGCCAATCCAAAAGCCCCTTTCGACCATCGAGCGAACTGTCATCGATCCATCATCATCATTGTCGTGATCATCGTCATCGTCGTCATAATCTAAAACTTCGCATCTTCTCTCATCAATAAAAACAGAAGAGGCATTGCTATAAGGAGAGCGCCCGTAAACAGGCGTACTCTTCTCGCCAACTTCCTTTTTTTGGTCAAGCACAAGTTCACCAACACCAGACTCGTAGCCCACAACTGCCTGGTGCGCATCCAAGTGTCGACTCTTGACTTCGATGCGAGTGTGTAAACTGCTGGGCTGATTGGGATTTGACAAACCCTCGAGCAGTTGAAGTATAACCCCACCTGCCTTGCAAAGAGTAGTCCGGCTTTCCGCCAAAAAAATGCCCTAGTTTTGTTGACTCCGAGCTAATGTGTGTAAGGCTGGGTGGACGTAGATCGCGTGGCGACCACGGCGCCCGGCCCGCCAGGCATGAACTCGGCTACGGCCGGTTGCTTTGATAATCGATTGTAAACCAAGCAACGGATACGAGGCCTTCTTGGCCACTTTTTCCTGCTTTGTCACGTTTCCTGGTGTTGCTGTTGCTGTTGTTGTTGTTGTTGTTGTTGTTGTTGTTGATGTTGCTGTGTGTATTGTTTTCACTGAATCGTCTATTTCGAAGAAGAGCTGGTAGATTCAGCAGTAAATTTCCCATTGGCCTTATTATTAGGATTTTTCAGCAAAATCTTTTTCAACTCCTCGTTCCCATGGTGCAGCTTGTCCAAAAAGTCGGCGGTATGAGTAAGCATGAGGGCCTTGCTGAACCCTCCACCCTTGAGCGAGGGGACCACTCTGTTAAGCTCATCAAATCCTTCCTTTATTGCGTTGCGGCGTTTTTGTTCGCTCTTGATGTGATTGTTGCGCTTTTGCTCATCGGTAAGGTTTTCGCGTGGAGGCTTTGGCGTTGCTGCCGAGGATCTCTTGCGTTTGCTGGCTGATGCGGGAGGGGTGTCTTGCGGAGATGTTACGGCCGTAGATCCTCGCTTTCTTGAGGTGGCCGATGCAGGTGTGGTACTCGGGGACGGAGGCACAACTGGTGGTGATGTGTGGCTGGTAGTAATGATAGACAAGGGAGCAGGCGAGTAGATGTTTGCCGCTTGTTCCTCATCCAGTTTCGAGTTCTTTAACCGCTTTAATGGTAGGTGATGTGGTTCGCCATCCAGCTGCTCAGGAATCGTTTTTGGGACTTGATCCAATACTGGTAATTGTACCGGACTAGGTGCTCTCGTCGGTGCGGCACTCGGATTCCTCTCCAGGCAGCTCAAGGTTGCCAGTTGAGTCGCGGCTATGTGCTCGGTTGTTTCTTTAACGGAAGAGGGGACATAAAACTCGCCGTTGTTAAAATTCGGATCTGATCCGAAATGCACTCCTGGGGGTGGGCGTGGAGGGCGTGATGTTTGGCGGATAAAGGACGCACTGGGGGCAAGGGCGAAGGACGCATTTCCATTCGGTGGCCTAGAGGTATCAAAGCGTCCTGGTATTATCGGAGTATCATGCACTGTGCCCATGTGGAAAGAAAACTCGTGTTGGCCGCCAACCTGAGTCGTCCTCGAGTTGGACAGATGTTCCGACAAGGTTCCGGTAGCACTCGGCGAGGGAGACTGCAGCTGAGTATATAGGTGTTGAGGTGGAACGGAATATGGGGAGATTTCAGACATGGACTGCGAAGTCATGTTTGGGAAGACACCGTGCATAAGGCCATTTGGTTCTCCAGGAAATGTGACACCATGACCGATAATACTCTCTGGAAGTATGAGACTATTCCAGTCGGCGGAAATGCCTTCGCCATACGATCCGGCGGGCATAAAATCCAAAGACGCATCATCGGATGCGGTAAAATTTAGGAAGCCCGTCAAAAAGCTTCTGTCTTCCTGTCCGAGAAGGCCCCCATTAGATGCTAGGTCGGCATTGCCGGGGTCTGTTGGGGTTTCAACGGGGAAGAGGTTGTTGGGCTCATAGCTCCCCTCGGGAACTAATGATGTTTGGTCAATAACTGTATCGAGAGCGGTGGTCAGTACGCGTCAGACGAAAGGATACAATACGCGACCAGAATATTTTTCGACTTACACCCAAAGGGGCCGATATGCTGCTGCTGCTGCCGCATCGATCCCATCCTTGCTGGTTGCCGCGCCACGATCATATCCGCCGGTGAAGACCTCCAATTCCCCAAAACCAGTGGTTTCCTCGTTCCAAGATGCCATAAAGGGAGGGGCACGAGTTGTGGTGCTTGACAAGGTTGAGTGACGGGCTGAGTGATTACCGTTGCCTTTTGAACTGTTGACACAAATGAAAAGCTCGAGAGGTTCCGTTCAGGACACTGCTGATCGAAAAAAAAAACCAAAAACAAAAAAAAAAAACGATCAAAAACGTAATTGCCGTGCTAAGTTAAAGAGGTCAAATCCATATTCTCGTCGTATAAGCCGCGATGAATGGTTGTAGCTGGGTGGTAGTGGTGATGATGGCGGTTCCAGATGAGCGGGGGGACTTCCAGGTTGCGAGAGGCACATGCAAAAATAAATGGGTTCTTCAATGCTGTTGCTGTTCGTCTTGGTGTGTGAGAGGGTGACAGGGGTTGCTGTAATTATTTCTCCAGTTGAACAAGGAATGCACATGGGGCAGGGTAGCTTTGTGCGGGGAGAGCAGTTGGGGTCTCGCTCCTGGGGCATCACTCCCATTTCGAGACATCAATCAACGAGCAGCGAGCTGCAGAAGCTGAGGGTAGTAGAGGGGTGGGCACCTACTGCATCACCAAAGTACCAAAATGCAAGGAAGTAGCAGGACGAGGACCGAGCAGGGAGACCAGAGACAAGAGGACGTACATGGGACGGATCAAACAAGGTAGGCCTTTCGGTCTTGGGCCATGTTACATGCTGGTCGGCAGCGTCAAGCCTCGGGGGCCTTGACTTTGTCCGGAACATAAAGGCATCGCATCTCCCTGGCCCCTCGAGCAGTATTTCAATGTGTTGAATCGACAGAAAAACTTTTTCATTGACGAATACCAACAAGATTGGTTACGATGGATGGTGCAAGCCGGGAGACACACGGGCGGCCGGCCAGTACCTAGGTACGTACCTACCTACCTGACTTTTTTTGCATCCCCCCCTTTGGATGGAATTATTGCGGACGCAAGTTTATTCTTCCAAGGACCTCGGGACCGCTACGTGCCCAATCAGTGATAGGTGGAGTCCCCAAGCTGCCTATGCACATACTTACCACAATTGGAGAAAAAAGGTTTTAGTCTCAATGCGGAAGAGCGTGACCGGTCATGTCCCTCTAATTTATCGAGATATCGCAAATATGCCCGCAGCGGGCTATCACATGCCAGATGCTTTCTCTCCGCTTAGTATTCCAACTTTGTTGCACATCAGCTTCCCAGGTTATTCTCTTAAACAGTTCGATTTGAATGCGAAGGCGTGTGGAATTGAAGGGGGTTTTGGATCTAATTGAATTTTTAGCAAAGGATGTGGAGGTCATGACTACGCATTTTGGACCTCGGTCCATGGCTACCTTAGCTATGCACTTTGGGGGCTTTTCGGTATTCTTGTTATTATTAGTGCACACAATTAGTAGGCGGCATGGTCCGAGATTTGAGTTTAAGCCTTTTACTTCCACGGTGGAGCTGGAATTGCAAGTGCAGTTGCCGAGCAAGATGGACTCCAGTCGGACGGGAGGTTCCAGATCTACTAATGAAAAGCATAATTCTCTTCGTCCATCCCATCAAGGCCGTTGACAGTGCTGCTTGCGTAAAGGAGTAGGTGGTCCGGGCACGCCAACAACCGTTTGTTTGACCGGTAGCCAAGCATTGCCCTGTCATTAATGACATGCCCCAAAACAGTCACAGGGCCGAGATCACGCTGCGGCCCAGGGCGTCATGCTCAAACCCCAGTTCTGGTGACCCAGGTGGGGTTGGAGGAAGAGGGGCTCGAATACCGAGCTCCCAAGTACCTCTGTTTCGACCAAAAATTGTGGGTGGTGTCCGCGATCCATTGCGACATGTATCGGCTTTATTGTCCTATCCCTTCCGAGGTTCGGGGCCGTTTCCATGCTCAGTTTTATCATTATGTCCGAAAAGATTGAGGGCAGGTTGTCTTGGATCGCGGGGTGGCTTGTAGAATGAAAAGCGCACTGTGCTATGATTGTCAATGTCCGAGGTAAAGCACACGCGGCTGACTTCGGTTAGGCCCTTCACATCTTCATCGTTATCATCATCATAACCATTATCAATATTCTGACTTTCCATGCTGTGTGTCTGTCTCCACCCAATTACAAATTCCCGTTTTGCTTCTGTGGCTTGGTGCACGTAGCAACCGCCGGTTCAACAACAAACCTCTAGGGCTGCATTAAACAGCCGGCAAGGAGGTTGTAAAAACGGCCCGACTTGAAGCCAATTTCCACCTCCAAAATTGTGATGGGATCCGAACGTCCCCCGAGGAGGGGCTCGCCGGGGTTTCTAGGCTCGTCCGCCGTGACTGCGTCTGCCATTTCCTTGGTACCAAATTCATCGACGACGGCGTTGCTATCTTCAAACTCACCCTCATCGGGAACCCTACTGGCCCGCTCAGCCCGAACCTTACAGCAACAGCTGGGAGCCAAAGGAAGAACGGCTCGATGGGACGAGAGGATCCCGCCTCTTCTGCGGCCAGCGGTGCGAGCTTATCTTGTTGGGTATGCATCTGCAGTCGGCCCCAGGCTGTTGGCTTTACTTCTTCAGCACCTTACTGGCGCGCGTCGTAAAAAGCATGACGCGCAGACGCAGGGAGAAAAACAACAAGCCCAACAGAACTTTTCAGATGAGAAGTTCCTGGTAGCTTTGGGACGAACTCTCAAGGGGGGCTGTGATCCTCAACGGTTTCCCACGTTTTGCGCTGTCCTTGCGGGAGGCAGCACTTTATTTGAGGTGTGTAAGATGGGGGTTTGCTGAAACCTTGTGCTCGTGATGTACTTCCACGGTTCAGCTGCCGGCTACGTCGATATCACCCACCATCTACCAGAACCAATTTGACTGACTTATTGTACCGCGCATAAGGTCCCACTGAAATCCATCCTGGACACATTAACAAAAAACCCTTCGGAACTTACCCGTAAAAGGTGAACCACGAACCGTACCATACCATCTCCGTCTCCTCACCATCGTGTATTGCTAACACAACAACCAGACTTTCTCGGTTCATCGCCACCTTTGTAGCTTCCTATCTCGGCCTCCGGCTCCTTCAATCCAAACAACCTCCGGTCTCCTCGTCCCAAGTCGCATCCAACGATGCCGCTCCCTCTCGCAAACCCACTCCTCAAGCAGGCCGAACCCTGGACCTGACCTTCTTCGCCGTCACCCGCGCCCTCGACGTCCTAGGCGGGGAAACATGGGACCACACAAAGCACCTATTCCCCTCCAAACTTCAATCCCTCGTCTCATCCCTAACTGACCCATCCATCTTCGCCGTATCCTCTGCACTCGTAATGTGGTCCTGGTTTTACCACCCTTCCCGCCTCCCCAAGACTTACAATAAATGGATCTCCTCCGCCGCCCAAGTCGACGACCGCCTAATCCAAGCCCTCAAGCGCTGTCACTTCGGCGAGCTAATCTACAGCGTGGATACAGGACAGGCATCTCTTCTCACCCCCCTCTGCCAAAAACTCAACCTCCCTCCCCAATGGGGCGATCCGGCGCTCATATTCCCTTTCCCTTGCGAACTGGTCCACCTGGGCTGCGGCCCATCCTGCGAATACCATGCGCTGTCCCGATTCGCTCGCTCGTTTCTGTGGGCAATGAAAACTTACCTACCGTTATCCCTGCTCCTCGCCATCCGAAACCCGAACTTGAAGGGTCTGAGAAGAGCCATCTTATCAGCCGGACGATCCTCGACGTTTTTAGGGATGTTTATTACCCTGTTCTACTACGGGGTCTGCCTGTCCCGTACCCGCATCGGTCCTCGTATATTAGGCAGAGACGCGGAAGCTTGCAACAAGATTGATGGAGGGATCTGCGTAGGGACTGGTTGCTTCCTCTGCGGCTGGAGTATCTTGATTGAGAAGGCGGGGAGGAGGAAGGATATGGGATTGTTCGTCGCCCCCCGCGCGTTGGCTACACTGTTCCCGAGGCAGTATGACGCTGATAAACAATGGAGGGAGCGGTTGGCGTTTGCGTTAAGTACTGCAGTGGTTTTCACGTGCGTGCTAGAAAACAAAAGCAGGGTTAGGGGGGTTCTGGGAAGCGTTTTGAGCAGGGTGTTGGGGCCTGCCTGATTAAGGGGGATCGAAGGGAACAAAATGGAATGGAATTGATAGCAACGTGTAGGTCTGTGTAAAAGTTGAAGATAGGATGGTCAACACGTGTAGGATGATAAAAAGGGGGGGTATCGGATAGTGACGGGGAGCGTGGCATGGCGAACAGCAAATGGCATAACCACGACGTGGACGGACGGTTTGGTAAAATTGCTGAAAGAGAGAAATCAAATAAACATGGCTGAGAAACAAAACTATTTAATGTTGCCAATTTCATGAATTCTTTTTGTCTTTCAGCGGATCTCTTTGAGGGATGAATTATTTAGCGCCATCCTGCCTTTGACTCCAAAATCCATCATTCCCCATGAATGAAATAATATAATGATAATAAAAAATCGCCGGTCCATTTTACGCCTTTCTCTAATCATTAAACCCAAGAAAAACAAAAACACCACAAAAAAAGAAAATTCATAATGTAGTCATACAAACTCCCATTCCCTCAAAAACGCATTACGAACAACCCCCCCAACCCTCTCCTTTTTTTTTTTTTTTTTTTTTTTTTTTTTAAAGCTTCGCCCTCTCCCTATTCCTCAAGGACTTGGCCATAACCGGGGCCCGCTCCCCAATCCCTTGACTCAGCCAAACCCTCTCCCACCAGAACCTGCACGCCTTCTTCTCCAATTCACTCAACCGTTCCACTTGCGCTGCATTCCCGGCACGAGTCCTCTCGACTTGCTTATCCCTCTCATTATTCCCTTCACCAAAAACCATTATTTTCCCTCTTCTCCCCAGCACGTCCTCTCGCTGGGCATTACCATTACTCCCATCAACAAATGGGCTCTCAAACGCCGGCCACTTGATCTCCCCTCCCTTCGTAGGAATCGGTGAATTGGGCGTCCCAAGCTTTGAAACAGCGAACCGCGCCCAAGCCGCATGCATCTTGTTAGAGATATCAAGTAATCCAGGGCGCTGATTGCTGTAACCTATCAACTCCATATCGTGTGCCACGATGGCTGCCTCGTCACCGTGGTTGGCTGCACCGTACATTGAGGTGGCTGCGTATCGGTAGATATAGACGTCGGAAACGCCCGACAGAGACATGTAATGGGCTGTTTGGAGGACGGGACAGACGTATGCGTAGTGGCTATAAGCCGCGTCTAGGCGGGAGAATTGGGCTCCTTTCCCCTGTGGGACGCGGACGTACGGCGAAGAATGGGGATATTTGATTGGGTCGGGGTAGAGTTGTTCGAGTTTGTCAAGATCGTCCGAGGTTATTGTGGGGATCAGGCCCTTGAAGAAGTCGCGGAACTCTTGGTTGGTTGCTGCTTGGTGCGGGATGAAGATGGCACCTTCGTTGGTGTTGTAACCTGTTATTATGGGAATTTTGAGATTTTTATTATTCAACCAGGAGGAAATGGGCAGGTCGGGGATAATCGGGTCGTATGTGGCGTTCTTGTCATGGGAATGAGGGTGACTGGACTTGGCGTAGGGATTGGGACCGTCAATTACAGGCTGGAAGGGCCAAGTCACACTTTCAACGTTGCGATACCAGACGTCGTTGGAGGCCGCAACGACCTTGGAGAGCGGGAGCGTGCGGAGGTAGTCAAAGACTTCTTCGTCGGGAACATGGGAGGCTCCTGCTGCTGCGAGGAACTCTCGGAATTGAATTAGGTGACGGGGGTGGGTTGGGTAGAAGACTGCACGGGCCGTCGTTGCGCCGGATTCGAGGATTGCTTTGTGAAAAGGGGCGGGCTTGCTAGTGTACGAGTAGTGCATGATATGGTGTCCGATCTATCAATTGTTAGATTCATATATCCTATCCTCCACGAAGGTCATCAGGCGGCTTACCGAATGCGCTCCAGCACTTAAGCCCATGACCGTAATATTATCAGGATCACCGCCAAATGCATCAATGTTCTCCTTCACCCACTCCAGAGCCATCTGCTGGTCTCTCAGCCCCAAGTTCAACAATCCAGCCCTGGCAGTCACGTCTGAGGGCAAGAAGCCAAGAGCGCCAACGCGGTAATTGAAGTTGACAGACACAATCGCATCGTCAGCCCAAGAGACAAAGCTCGCCATGTTGCGCTCGGTCCCCCGCCCAGCGTTGAACCCCCCTCCGTGGACGTAAACCATGACCGGCAACTTTGCCTTCTTGACGGTGTTGGCCTTGAGATATCCATTCTGCCCGACCAACCCAGCAGGTCGATAGACGTTGAGGTTCAAACAGTTCTCGCCCATTCCGGGCCTCACAACGCCATCGGTGGGGCACGCCTGGCCCCATCTAGCGGCATTGATCGTCTTGGTCGACGCTGGTAAACGCTGGGGAGGGCGGAACCGGTTCTGTCCAGACGTGTCTTGAGCGTAGGGGACGCCGCGGAATGCCTCGAAGGCTTTTGGAAATCTTTTTGACCTTTGCACGGTAACGCCAATATATGTGCCCTGGTTGATCGTGGCAGCTGGAGCCGTGGCCAACGGACCATTGGCGGCAGCTCCCTGTCCCCCCGCCGGATTCTTGGTCTTGTTAGTCATGATGGTCTTGATTGAAGGCGTCGCCGTCGCAAACGAGGTGACAATGTCTATCAGCAGAAGACGAGTGGTAGTTGAAGTCTTTGTGGGATCAGCACCGATGACGGTGTCAATGGGGACGTTGTCAATAGGGACGTCGTCGTGGTTGCTGTCGTCGCCGTTGCCAAGGCTGCCGGGGTGGTAGTCGCCGTTATTATATCCTGGCACGCTAGCCTGAAGCTGGGGACCGGCCGTGGTTGACGATGCAGTTCGAAGGTATCCGAACCGCCAAAAGTACACGTATAGCCAGACCAGCAGCAACACCGCCAGCCCGTATATCCACGACGTTGCCCTCGCGCGGCGCCATGGCGGCTGGCGGTGGTCGCTGGGGTTTAATAACATGTCGAGCTGCCCAGCTTCTGGCCGGGGTTGCGGTTCGGGTGTGTGGGAAATGTCCAGGTCCAGCTCCACCGAGCAGTGCGGAGAATGCTTGGCGAGCGGTAGTTGACGTTGGGGCGCCTGTTCGGCTATAATCTGCTGCATTTCGCCATGGAGGATAAATCTCGAGGATAGAAGTCCAAGGTTAATGGTTTCCGACAGGTAGGGAAAGAGAGTGAAGAGGGACGCGGTCCGCAGCCGCACCGCAGAGACACAAATGGAGCGCAATTGATGTTATTTGGGTGTTTCGGGTTTTACCACTCAGATCCTCTCCTGCCTTACCTTGCTAAAATCCACTCATAATAATCCAACCTGTGAACGACCCGACCCGATAAGCGACCGGCCGCCACCAACCGCCGTGTGTAACACCAACCTACCAACATGGAGAGAGGGGGCAGTCTGCAGAGCCCGAAAAAAGCTTGAACGCTGTTCTTCGGATCAACGCCTGGCCAGTGAACCGTTGGTAGTCATTGAAACCGCCTCCAACCAAAAAAAAAAACCATTCGAGTAAACCCAAAGGTCACAGCGGATGATTTAATTCTCTCTCCGACTTTGTCTTCCTCGGCCCAAGGGACGTTTTACCACTCTATTTTCCCGTTCTCTTTGGTTTCATAACATCCACTGAAATGTGACATCACAAAACCGCACCATCTGGAACTAACTGAATCCCCGCGGCGTCATAAAACGGCGGTGCCCCAAATAAGCATTTCTTAGGGCGGGTATGTGGCTGCGGGACAAGCAATGCAAGGTACCACTAATTCATCTGCTGCTAGTGGGTGTATTATGCTAGGTCCAAACGATTGAGGCCACATGGGAAGAAGTACCTTTATTTAGGCCGGTAATCTAGCACATAGTCCACTTGCTCACCCCTTGAGATACATACTCAGCGACAGAAATAAATGTTTAAAATGGCAAGCCGTTCAGGGTGCTATGAACTTAATAATCAGGTACTTTTCTGTTGTTCCCCAATAGCAGATAAAAATATATAACTCACTAGAATAATAACATCACGGCTAACAAAACTAACCACATCTTCAACTCCCTTCTGAATAATGAACAACTGGATATAAAAGTGTCCTTCCTCCTCGTCTGAATAATAACCGCCATGCGCCAAGAAATGCTTCCTTCCCATCCGATAAACTATACAAACCTGGAAAAATGACACACACACCTACAGAAAAAAAAAAGGGAAGAAAAAAAAAGGGAAAAAAAAAAAGGGAAAAAAAAAGGGAAAAAAAAAGAGAAAAAAAAAGGGAAAAAAAAGGGAAGAAAAAAAAAAAGGGAAGAAAAAAAAGGGAAGAAAAAAAACAGGGAAAAAAAACAGGGAAAAAAAAAGGGAAAAAAAAAGGGAAGAAAAAAAAAAGGGAAGAAAAAAGGTGAGAGAAGAGAGAAAAGAGACAAATAAAACAAATAGACAAACAGACAAACAAGAAAAACCCACTCTCTCGCCTTCCTAATCCCACTCTTTGAACCCCGGCCCTACATCAAAAACTATACAGATCCCCCCCCCCTTACGTTTTCTGGCTTCTTCGGGTCTCATCATTGGTCAAACCATGCTCATCCTCTTCCTCTCTCTAACCATCATCTCCCTCCGCTCTCTCCACTCCCTCCCGGCTTCTCTACTCCGCTCCGCCGCCTCTTTTCTCGCCATCTTCGCAGCCTCCTCCCTCTCTCGCTTCTCCCTCTCTCGTTCAGCCGCAAACTCCCCATCCCGCTTGAACACCTCCTTCCCCTTCAGATTCCCAACTTTTCCTGCAACCCCTGCAGAAGAAGAAGAAGAAGAAGAAGAAGAAGAAGAAGTCGCCCTACTACTTCCACCACCACTAGCCTCGCCGGTCCTCCCGTTTTCACCTACACCAACCACTCCAACAGTAGACATCCTCCCTCTGATAGGCCCCATGCTGCTCGCCGACTTTGTCAAAACCAGCGACTGTCTTTTCGCTCTCAAGGGCGAAATCTCCGCCTTTCTAGCAGAACTAGCTACCGTCTCCCTGCTCACCCCCCCTCCGCCGCCTGCCTTAATCCCAACACTAGTAGGCACAGGCCTAGCCCTGAATTCTCTCCTCCTCTTCTCTTCTTCTTCCTGCTGTCTGAGCTTAGCTTCCCTCTCCTCCCTTTTCCGGCGCGAGATTGCCTCTCCCGGCAATTCAAACTGTGGTCTAGTCAGAGGTTTAGTGGACCGAACAGTGGGAGCTACCAAAACCTTGGATGGAGACGTAGTGCTTGTATGATGAGCAGGCTTCATAGGTACTTGGTTTTCCAACGACTGTGACAGCCGAGCAGCCCTCTGCTCCTTCAACCGTCTCGCAACAGCCTCGCCAGGCAACTCAAAAGCTGGCACGGTGGGTGTTTTGCTTGACTTGGTAGGCGCTTTAGGTGGTAGGAGCGAAGTAGGTCGAGGAACAGTAGATCTACGGATTGCCACCATTGGGTTGGTGGATTTGTCGTCAGAAGAGGAGGCAACGGATTTCCGGACTGAAGATCGTTCCGCCGTGGTGGCCGAGGTGCGGGATCGCAGACTGCTGCTAGTGCCAGGGAAAGTGTTTCGCACAGAGGAAGCTCTCTTCACTGCGGGAGCTTGTTTGGGAGAAGGCGCAGGGCTAGGCGCGGGAGGAAACTCATTGATGATTTCAGTTGGCTCTTCCTCCTCTACCTCCATCATCTCAGGAGAAATGACTCGTTCAAGCTGAGCCACCTCCTCGAGAGCCTCAAGTTGCTCTTGGAGCTTATCGAGTTCCTCTACCGAGTCCTCGATTCGAGAAAGAGGACGGGAATGGGCCGGAGAATGCTGGGGGGAAACCGAAAGATGCCGCTGCTGGTCGGTGTGACGTTCCCAATGCGGCTGCTGCTCGACGACATTGAAATTGTTATTGCCCTCGCCGTTCTGAACATTCATGGAAGCCAAAGTTTCAGACAGCTTCTTCAGATCATCTACCTCATCAGATCCCCACATCTTGTGTGTCGTTGTCAAACTGTCGTGAGACGTGTTTGCAATTATGCTTTGAGTATCCTCCAAGCCCTCGGGCTCTTCAAAGATCGAGTCCTCTTCCTGTTCAATACGTGTAGCTAAGAGTGTATAAGTGTTAACCGGCTTGTCATTACCTTTGCCAGGTTGCGTTCGCTGATGCACAAGATTGCATCCGAACAACAGCTGCTTTTCGCCTTGGGACCGCTGGTCATCATCGTCATGGGAACCGCTGAGAGACCTGCGACCTTTGGCCGCCGCTGATTTGGCAAATCGGATGGGAAGTGATAATAGCCACTCAAACTGACCTTCCTGGTGCTTCGTCAGCTGCTCCCGGTTGCTTGGGAGGTGATGACTAGCCAATGCAAGAGCATTGGTTTCTTGGGCGCCGGGTTAGGAAACCGAGATCACGAAAAAGTAAAGCTGTAAACGAGAGACTAGACTCACTGGTAGACTTGCGAGAGAAGATCCCAGAGGATGAGCTCGAGCTCACGCGCGAGTTCTCACAGGCAGAATGTTCAGTGTTGCGGTCCAGAGACAACCTAACCCGACGTTCTTGGTGGTTCCTGCTGACTTGCGGTTGCACGAATCCGTTCTCCTTACTGGCGCTGTTGTGTATCTGCAAGCTGCTAAACTGTCTCGTCAGAGTATCAAGAGATGGCTTGATGTTTTGGATGTTCTGAAGGGGGAGATCGCCGAGAACGGCGAATCTGTTTCCGGAATTGGTGTGAGGATGCTCGTTGTTATTGTCAGTCTGAATGTCAAAGTCGACACTTGGCCGGAGCGATCGAGAAGTAGTCGCCATTTCTTTAATTCCAACAGCAAGGGCCTAAATGTGCCAAGAAGTGGCCCCGGGGGGTCTTAGTCCTCGATGTGATGATGAGTGACCCAGAAGCGTGGGATGCCAGGGGGGTTCCGGAACGCAATTTCGCCAGTAATAAAAGGCGCGATTGGCTCTGCCAAAGAAGGAGGGGGCTGTTTGATCAACCAGAACGCGGCCTCTGGGGAAATCTGATTAAAAAAAGAAAAGCTTGTTTTTGTCCTGGTATCAGTTGATCAATGATGCTTGAGTAGCAACTGGGGCCCGTAGTCTGTAGAACGAGAACGTAAAGCTCGATGATTGTGAAGCAAAGTACGGTATCTATGTGGAAGTGCAATGTAAGAGACCAGAAACCGGAGGGACAAAACAGGATTTGTTTGCTCTTTTCAAAGGAGGGAATGTATTTGTTTACTTCCGGGCGTCCTGAAGAAGGCTCAACGCCCTCCTCATTCTCGCGCAGCTTCCGTCTCGCGTATATTGGCTTGTAATTCCATGCCCGTCTTGATGCGACGTCCCCTCCCCCCCCCCCTTCTGCGCCTTCCCATTTGACCTGGGATGTGCTCTCCAAGAGAGAGCTGAGATCCCGTCCGTCTCCATCCGGTGGCTTCTCAAATGGGGTGTATGGTGGGCTGACTAAGGAACGCGACAACGACGCGCTCGACGCTTACCCCGCTTCACGGCTTTGGGTGTGGGAGGCGCAGAGCAGTAATATCGAGAGACCGCATACCGCCTGCCGATGTGGAAGTTCCTTCATCCGAATTCATGCCAAAACCACCCCGCGTCATGTGACAGATGGAGTGAAGATATCATGACTAGACCTTTGATGGCCTCTGAAATTATGACACTGCTCTCTGCCACACACCAGCTTGCCTCCGAGTTGCGCCATGTCATTGTTACGGTTGAACTGGCCACAGCGGCATCACCCAGATTCCTCTTCGACTGCACCTTCTGCATGTGCCTGAAGTGCAGGAGCATGTTCTGTTGGTATCCGCACAAGTGTCTGGGGCAAGGGCACCGCATCTCCAGCCTCAGCTGTAGGTTTGGGAATTTTGGCTGTTGCTTGTAAGCCCGATCCATAGGTTTTGATAAGATAGAATAAAAAGGGGTATAAGACAGGCATACCTGATGCCATGTTGATCGCCCTCAGCACATTATGCCAGTTGGCGAAGACCAAGGCGATAGCTTGGATCGGTGGTCAGTAACTTCCAAGGCCAACAGCAGGTAGTCCAACCCAAGCCTACCTTCGGTCCCATCTGAAAGAGTTGCAAGTTTCTGTTCCAAGGCCTCCATCTGTGATGCAACTGCCGCGCTGAGATCACGGAGTTCTTTGAGATTTTCGAGTTCGGCCTTCTTCTCGTTGACACGTGCTACCAGAGCCGGAGATTGGCCACCTAAAGACCCCATGCCCGGGCCCATGGATTGCTGTCGCATGTGGGATGGAAAAGATCGGGTCGGGTATCCAGACATCTTTTGTTGTTGGCAATATGCAATTGGTGGTTGAAGATGCTGAAATCAAGGGTCAGGAAAAACACAAGGTGGGGCAACCTATCTAGAGACACTGGACTGAGAGAGAGGGTAGGAGGGTAGGTATTAGAACCTGCACAATAGGTAGACAGAAACCCAGCGGAGCCTGACCCGTAAGCTCTGACGTGCACTGGGTCGCTGGCGGGTTTTGGCGGGGCAGGCGGAACAAAAGTGCACTAAAAACGGTTGCTGGACAACGCGGGACGCTGCGAGCCAGTGGAGAGCTTCCACGCTAGGCCATAATAGGAAATCGAGTAAACACTGGCGGAAGAAATGAGCACCTCAATTTGTGACCCATGCGGCCCTTGTTGCTCTCAACGCCTGTCGTGTGTCATTGTCACCGCTTCCCAACTTTTGCACCTCTGCATCGCCCAACCAACCGACCGAGTTTGTCTTGCTCATCAGGCGAGCGATAATGAATGATGGCGCGTCTCAATGAACCCCCCGTGTCGGCCGACACCAACTTCGAGTTGTGTATGTTTGTTTTGTTTACATCTGCCTCTTGGAATCCTTTGCTGTCGCGCACGCTGCAGATGTTGCTGACTGATTCCCTCGATAGTGCGTCGCAAGTTCCTCCGTCAGAATAGAGATATCGCAAAGATCAACTCGGACCAATCACAGAAAATTCGACGACTCGAAAATGATTGTGCGTGCTTGCTGTCGGAAAACCTGGAACTGCGCGGCCAAATCATCCGCCTGGAGAAGCAGCTTGAGGATAACAGCGCGCGGAGGATAGCCGATCATGCGCTCGAGATCAAGGCAAAGCTGGAGGAACAGCTCGCCGAATTCGGCGCATTGCTTGGGAATCTTGGGATGGAGCCACCCGCGAAGCGACATTCTTCCTCTGAGAGCCGGAGGCACTCAAAGCCACGTCAGAGTAGTGTTAGAAGTCCGCCGGCGAGGAGACGACGTGACACAAACATCGACCCAGAGGCTCTAGCTGCGCAAGAAGGGAGGTTACCGCCTATATATGAGAATAAGAGCTATCCACGGGCAACCATGAACAGCGATGAGATTTTGGCCTTGTGCGCTGCCGCCGCCGATACCAGCAGCGACTCCCTCGAACTTGGGCCACCTCCAGTATCTCGGTTTATTGAGGAGATACCTATTAAGCACGATTCGCCCACGAGGAAGGCCGTCGACGACGATCATCTTACCATCATACGGCCGCCTAAGCTCGACTTCGAGCGCAAGGCCCCAATCAGCCCTGAACCAAGTAAGAAGTCAGAACCGGCTGTAGTGAGGGAGATCGAGGTCCGGGTGGACAAGGAATCCGCCGTCGCGGCTCAGCCAGCATCGCACCCGGTTGCGGTCCCTCCAGTACGAGCTGGCGCAAAGAGGAAATATGGCGACGAAAACAACGTAACCAAAGCAGCCCAGGCCCTCGAGAAGACCATCGAAAACGCTACCTCGGCTGAGAAGAATTTTCCCAGCCGTGAGATCCAAAAGAGGAGGAGCATCAAGGAGATCCCCGCCAACAGGAGGAGACAACCGCTTGCAGCGAAGAGCACGAACGAGGATGTATCATCTCCGAAGAAAACCCAGATTTTGGACGTCAAAGATACGCGACCAATCGAAGAAGCCAAGGACTCACCTATCAAGGGCGCCGTCTCCATCGTTGCCGCACCAGCACCAAAAGCTATCCCCAAGACCAGCATCCCTCCTCCCGTTCAATCTCTAGCGATTCCCATCGTCTCCTCGCCATCCCCAGCAACCGACAGAATGCTGCCCCCGCCCACCACCCCTCTTCGCTCATCCGAGGAACCTTGCGAACCAGCACCGCACGACACTCCTCCACCCGCACATATCTCCTCAGAAGGAGAGACCTCCCGACCGAGCCGTCGAGCCCGCTCAGCAGTCAGCTACGCAGAGCCTAACCTCCGCGACAAGATGCGTCGCCCAACCAAAGAACTGTTCGACGCCGTATCCGGTCTTCAACGCCGCCCTTCTCTTGCAGCACCAGCAGCAGCACAACCTCCCGCACTAACCTCCTCCGCCCCTATCTCTGTAACTAAGCCGTCAGCACCGGCACCGAAACCGAGGGATTCTATTGGAGCCCCGATTGCCGCCCCCGCAAGCCCAACATCAAGCGATCTTCAAAGTAATGTGGTCTTTGATCGGCGTCGTTCACGACCTCCAACCATCCTTCCCCCTCCTCTAGTCGAACCAACGCCTCCAATCGATGTATACGATTTCCAGTCCTCCACCACCCCGGCGCCGAAGCCTGTCGCCTCCCGACCCTCGCGAAAATCCTCCATGGCAGCGCAAGCAGCGTTGCACAAGATCCTCGATGACGAGAACAATGAAGCTGACACGGAACCGGCCAAATCAAAGGCAACGAAAACTGGGGGGATAAGGAAGCATGGGGGAAGCAGCAGGTCCTCGACGTTGGTGTCTAAACGGACTAGTATGATGGACTATCTGATTGATACTGCAGCAAATGCAGCGGGGGATACGTCGATCAGTTCGACTACTTCCTCGGGGTTAGCGGATGAGAGTACTGCCAGTTTGGAGGATGGTGGACTAACGGTAGTGACTAAGGGGAAGGTTGCGGGGAGGAGGAGGAGCATGATGATTTAAAGAGCTCTCTCTTTTTCTCTCTCTCACTTCTCACAGGGATGTTTTTCCATTCTCTCATGGTGCAATTTCTTCATTTCTGAAGTTGGGAAACTTAGTGTTGGGTATTCACATAGCGTTTGGCGTTTTGTAAAAGGGCAAAGTCAAATGATATTGGAGTTTTGTTTGCCTTGCTCGGTTTTGGTTAGTTGTAAAGGGAACGAACTCTCAATGTAGTTGAACGAGATCATGATATCACTACACAGAACAATTTGCAGATTTGAATGTTTCTCATTCAGAATTTGAATTATCAGTTCCTTTTTCCGGGGGTGGTCTTTGAAACTCGAATGTAAAGTAAACCAGGGTATTTGTGATTTGGTTTCATTATGATACTATAAGGGGACATACCTCTCTCCCTTGGGTAGTTGATATATTTGCTTCGGGGAATCTCTCCGACCGATAGTCGTCCGTTGTCTCATGAGCCATTCAAAGAGTTGGAATGTAGTACTGGTTCCCACCCAGTCCCATAATTACCAATAGCCAACTCTCCTCGTGCAGCTCTGCTCTTATGTCCCTTCCCACCGTCTCATTTCTTTATGATGACCCTCCCGTCGGCTCGACCGGCTTAGTATATGTGACTTTTTCGACAGCTACGTTTTCGACCCCCTTGTCGTCTTTGCGTAGTTGGTAGACATATAATGTTAGGGAAATCCCTTGTACCTGTGTCAACGAGTCGCTTGTCAGCATGACCGCGGCTGGGGGACCATCTCAAATTGAGGTGAGCATACATCCATCAAACAGAAACTAGGCACCACCTCGTCATTCTCCGCTACCCAATCCGTAGAGAATGCGCCGGTCGCGGTTCCTGGGTTGATAAAGAACTTGTCCATATACTCGAAGCATTCAAACTTGTGGGTACCTCCCCAACAGAGCACGTCAACATCAAGCTTGTTGGCTTCGGCAAGGAGGAGATCGGGCTCGCTGCTGACGAGTGTGAACCCTTCGAGGAAGCCGATGCGCACGCCGCCGTGGGTAACTACTTGTGTCAGGGGGAGGGAGGCCGCTTCGACGTCCATGCGTCCCTTGACGATCTTGAGGTCGGGTGAAATACTGCGCAGGTATTCGTAGGTGGACTTGTCGGTAAGGTTGCCGAGACAGAGAGTTTGCGAGATCTTGCCTGGGGCGAGGAGTTTTTTGAACTGGTGAAAAGGTAAGAATGACGCTCTGTTAGCTGCCTGGTGCTGCTGATGGAAGATGGGGTTGCGCAACGCTTAAAATGTAAATTTTACCTTGGCGGGGATATCAAGCGCTCTGTCCGGTATGTGTAAGTCGCCAATTACTAGAATTAGAAAAGCCATTCTGATGCCCAGCGAGCCTGTTGACTTGGTATTGTAAGTGGACGGCGATGGGAGAGTGAGTAGTAGCACTGCGATCAGCTGGGTGAAATCGTATGCAAATTAAAAGGGATTGCTGCAATAGAAGTCCGCGATCAATTATTGACATGTACAGAATATCATGTCAATGCTATAGCCGTTGCGTGTTTGCTTTGTGAAATATTGTGTTGTTGTTCGAGAGAGGTGGAGCTGGCATGCGCAGTGGGTAGTAAATTACTTGTAATGGAGTCGTAATACTCCGTGCTCGTGCTTGGATGTGGGACAATCTTGGCAAAGGTGACTTCGCCCACCAAGGTGAACGCCCTGCATGGAAGTCCTCAGGTGAAGCTCTCTTACCCTGACCAAGACGCTTGACTTGGGGCTTGGGAGTGCGGGGTAGCGACAGGGCCATCGCCAGCCTCCCCCACTCTACACAGTTCTTTTAACATTCATTCGGGTGACGGTTCGACCACGGCATGGCGGCAGGGGCAGGCGGTTGCCGGACGGGCCCGGCCTGGAGGAGACGGAACCTGGATTGAATTCGGCATGGGAATTGCTGGGCCAATTGATACGGGATAATCAGTCTACATCAGAATTGGAAATATTTCGAGAGGTTTTGCTGGTCTGGTGGTAAACAAACAGGGATTGTTTTAAGTCCATGTGTCCCGTGTGGTAAACGTTTTCCTCGTCTCCGTGACCGCAACACGCCGACTTTTCTCCTTTTCCCGTTCTCGTTCGTTATTCTGCCTTCGTTCGCCTTTTTGAGCACCCTTATGCGGGTTTGTGGATTGCAACCCAAGATCAAGGAAGTTACTTCTGGGATAGGCCATTGGAATCTAAAGGTACATTGAGATAGTGGGGAGCTGCTGCAGATCACACATGGTACCCGAGGTCTCAAAGCTGGCGGCGTATACTTCGCGCTCAGTATTAAGACGGTTATTAGCTCCGGTCTCGATGCCCCGCCAAAAAGCCCCGGACGATCCCCCCGCCCGTCTTTCTCTCATCTCTCGACACCTCGCCCCCGTCTACCCGATAAATACTCCCTACGCCGTCGAACGACTCCCTGACTCGATTGATACTTCCTTGCTACCAAAGACTCAGACCCGAAAGCTCTCGACCACGTCGCCGGCCACCATGTCCCAACCCGTCCATCCGACTCTCCTGATCCCAGGACCTATTGAGTTCGACGATGCCGTCCTCCAGTCCATGAGTCACTTTAGGTAACCCATCTCCCATTCCCACCTGCGTGGTCGTTTTGGTTGACAGGCGTCTCACAACCCACAGCGAAAGCCATGTCAGCGCCGGCTTCGTCGCAACCTTCGGCGAGACGCTTTCCATGCTGCGCAAACTCTTCCAGACATCGGACCCCGCCTCCCAACCTTTCATTCTCTCCGGATCCGGAACCCTCGGCTGGGATCTCGTGGCCGCCAACGTGATCGAAGCCGGCGAGGATGTGTTGGTGCTCAGTACTGGCTACTTCAGTGACGGCTTTGCCGACTGTTTGAAGGTCTACGGCGCCAATGTCACAGAGCTCAGGGCTCCCGTCGGCACCAAACCGAGTCTCGCCGAGGTTGAGAAAGCCCTTTCGGAGAAGAAGTACAAAGCCATCACGGTTACCCACGTTGACACTTCTACCGGTGTTCTCAGCGAGTTGAAGGACCTCTCTGCCCTCATCCACAAGGTATCTCCGGATACTCTCATCATTGTTGATGGCGTTTGCAGTGTCGCCTGCGAGGAGGTGGACTTTGATGCTTGGGGTCTTGATGGTGTCGTGACTGCCAGCCAGAAGGCCATTGGTTGCCCTGCTGGTTTATCCATCTCCATGTTCAGCGGCCGCGCTATGAAGGCTGTCGAAAACCGCAAGACCCCCCCTACAGCATACTTTGCTTCTATGAAGAACTGGACCCCAAGTGAGTTTCGTCAGACATGTGCTAGCCATCGCTGTTCTAACTCAAAAATAGTCATGAAAAACTATGAGGCCAAGAAGCCCTCTTACTTTGCTACTCCTTCGCCCCAGTTAATTCACGCCTTGCACACCGCTTTGGGCCAAATTCTCAAGAATCCAGTTTCTGAGAGAATCGCCGGCCACAAGGCGGCTTCTGATAAGATCAAAGGGGCTATCACGGCTCTGGGTCTCAAGCAGGTAGCTAGCAACCCTGACGAGCAGGCTCACGGCATGACTGCCATTTACCTCCCCGAGAATGTCAAGGGCGCAGATCTCCTCCCAATTCTTGCCAAGAAGGGGGTTGTATTTGCTGGCGGTATCCACAAGGAAATCGTGAGCAAGTATATCCGCTTTGGTCACATGGGTGTCAGCGCGGTAAGTAAACTTGGTCCTTCATCATTTACTTTTACACAATCAGAAGTCTAATGAACTTTACAGCTTGATCCCAACAGAAGTGATATTGATCGCGCCATCAAGGCATTGGAGGAGGGTTTGGCTGAGTTGGGATACAAGAAGGCCTAATTGTAACTCCAACAAAGCTGCAGTGGGGTGAAAAGATTGAGAATTCAAGCATTCCAGGCATCTAGCGGACATTATGTATAAATATGAACGGGCTTGGATACGGGAGAAAGAATAGAGGGGTCATCAGGAGGCGCACATGTATTTAGACGTACGTGCACAGTCTCTGCCACAGCTTACAAAGCTGGGAAGATCAGTCGAGAAATTTATCAGAGATGAGGGAACACAATCTAAAGCACAAAAAAATAATATATATACATATATTCAAATTGGGAAGGGAGATGGGAGGGAGGAGAGGAAGAGAGAAAAAAAAGAAATGTCGTTTGGTACTAATCAATGAAGGCCGTACCTGAAATCAAAAATAATCAATCCATTTGTAATCATACCTGGTCAGGTAGCTAAGTCCATGTAGCAAACTCGGCTTCTGGCTTTAACAGACCTGCAGGTGACGTGCATCAGTTTCATTACCTTGCAGCTGGCCAAAAGCCCCCTTATTTCTCCAAACCTTTACGCCATCAGCCAAAACGAACCGAGAACAGAATAGATTGACACAGCCCAACGACAGCCATTTGCGTCCGCAGTCAAAAACAGGCGCTGAACAACCATCCCCTCCCCCCACGCAGCCACTAAGGAAGGTCCGGGTAATTATACCGCCGAAACACCGTTGATCAAGCGCCCGAGCTCCTGGCAACGCTGCGAGGAATCTGAGCGAACAAGAAAAGAGTGGGTCACCTTCCGCCAGCAAAGCAGGCTCGCAGGCTGATGCAGTGGATACCCTGCAAGGCGGGGTTGCAGCAAGAGTTCAGCAACAATCGAGAGGCTGGTGGGGTTCGGCCTTCTGAGCTTTCGACCCGACGCTCAATTCTTCTTTTCCATAGTTCCGTCATCCCGCCTGCAGCGCTTTTCCCAAAACCTCGACAGAACCATTCCTTCGTCTTCGACCGCGATTCCTACTTCTTCGATAATTCCAGAGGGGGCCTAGGGATTCTTACCTCCTGCTACCCTGCGGCGTGCCAGTTTTCTTTTTATAGTCCCCGACGCCGGCTGCGATCGATATCAAACCGACTAACCTGGGGCTCTGAACACTTACACACACACACACACGGCCAACTCACCGCGCGACGATGCCCGTCTCCATCGAGGAGTTGGACGCGACCGTCCGAGCCTTCTATGAAGGCCGCGGTGACCAGGTATGTAGCCTTCATTGAGTGCCTCTATTCCGAGCCCTTTGTCTATTCGCGATACTAACATGATCGTCCCCCATCACAGCAAAAGGCTGCTCAGGCCGCCCTCAACCAGGCACGTCAGCCATTCCCGGCCACGATTCTCGTCGCCACATACTCCTCGACTCCTACTGACCCTTCGATATAGTTCAAGGAAGATCCCGATGCTTGGCTGATGGTTGACGAAATCCTCTCGAGAGCGACCTACGAGCAAACAAAATGTGCGTTCTCGTTCGCGCCTTTGCGGCCGACAGGCTTGTTTGGATGCTGCGATCTGGTACTGATAAGGGGAACACAGTTCTTGGCCTCCAAGTCCTTGACAATGTCATCATGACGAGATGGAAGGTTCTCCCACGGGACCAGTGTCAGGGTATGTTGTCTGTGCGCTTCTCAACAGTCGGCCTCAGCGCTTGACCGAGAGACTGATTGATTGACATGTCGACAGGAATTCGCAACTTTGTTGTTCAATACATCCTCCAGTGCTCAAGTTCGGAGGAATCCCTCAAAGTCCACCGCGTACTTCTCAACAAACTGAATCTCGTCCTCGTGTCGGTGCTGAAGCAGGAGTGGCCTCACAACTGGCCGACTTTCATCAATGAAATAATTACCGCCTGTCACTCAAGCCTTTCGGTCTGCGAGAACAACATGATCATCCTGAGGCTTCTCTCAGAGGAGGTTTTCGACTATTCGGCCGAACAGATGACTTCGGCCAAGACTCGCAACCTCAAGACGACCATGTGCAACGAGTTCTCGCAAATCTTCCAGCTCTGCCAGGAAATTCTCAACAGCGCGACCCAGCCGAGCCTAATCAAGGCCACCCTCGAAACTCTGCTTCGATTCTGCAACTGGATTCCCTTGGGTTACATCTTCGAGACGCCGCTCATCGACACCCTCCGAACGCGATTTCTCGAAGTCCCAGAGTTTCGCAACATCACCCTTCAGTGCCTGACTGAGATTGGTGGTCTCCAAACAGGTGGTCCAGGTCAGGCTAATTCGTACGATGAGGCCCTAATCAAAATGTTTACCGAGACACTCAAGACCGTGTCAACAATTATCCCCCTGGAGCTAAGCCTCAAGGACACCTACCCTCAGAGCAATTCCCGCGATCAGCAGTTCATCCAGAATCTCGCCCTCTTTCTGTGCAACTTTTACGGGATGCATCTCCCATTGATCGAGAACCTCCCAAACCGAGACTTCCTGACCCATGGTCACTACTACCTTATCCGCATCTCCCAGATTGATGATCGGGAAATCTTCAAAATCTGCCTCGATTATTGGCTGAAGCTTGTCCAGGAGCTGTATGAGGAGATGCAATCCCTGCCAATCTCGGACATGACGGCTCTGGGCGTTATTGGTGGTAGCGGAGCGCCCAACCCCGCCCTCCTCAACAACTACCCTCTTCGCAAGCACAAGTACGGCGAGGTATTGTCGAATCTTCGAGTTGTCATGATTGAGAAGATGGTGCGCCCTGAGGAAGTTCTCATCGTGGAGAATGATGAGGGCGAGATCGTACGTGAATTCGTCAAGGAGACCGACACAGTCCAGCTCTACAAGACTATTCGCGAATGCTTAGTCTACCTCACTCATCTCGATGTGGTTGATACCGAAGCAATCATGACTGAGAAACTGCAGCATCAGGTTGACGGAACCGAGTGGTCCTGGCACAACTGCAACGTCCTCTGCTGGGCGATTGGCTCTATCTCATTGGCGATGAACGAGGAGACCGAGAAGCGATTCTTGGTTACGGTGATCAAAGAACTGCTGGGGCTTACGGAGATGAAGCGCGGCAAGGACAACAAGGCCGTGGTCGCCAGCAATATCATGTACATTGTTGGCCAGTATCCGCGGTTCCTCAAGGCACATTGGAAATTCTTGAAGACAGTGGTTAACAAGCTGTTTGAGTTTATGCACGAATCTCACGAAGGTAAGCACCCATAGGGAATCTTGACTCTGGTGTGGAACGCTAACCCCATCCTAGGTGTCCAGGACATGGCTTGCGATACATTCATCAAGATTGCCAAGCAGTGCAAACGTCACTTCGTGGCTCTGCAACCAAGTGAAAGCGAGCCATTCATTGACGAGATCATCCGCAACCTCGGTAGGATCACGTTGGACCTGACCCCTCAACAAGTGCACACCTTCTACGAGGCTTGCGGTTACATGGTAGCCGCTCAGGGGAACAGGAACCTTCAGGAGCGGCTCCTGACTGACCTCATGGCGATTCCCAACGCGGCCTGGGATGAGATCATCAAGGCGGCAACCCAGAACTCGGCAATTTTGCAGGATGCCGAGACGATCAAAATCATTGGCAACATAATGAAGACCAATGTCTCGGCTTGCTCTTCCATCGGGCCGTACTTCTATCCCCAGATTGGCCGGCTCTACAACGACATGCTCCAGATGTATGGGTTCACGAGCCAACTGATTTCGGAAGCTGTCGCTCGCGATGGAGAAATCGCGACCAAGATGCCCAAGGTCCGCGGACTTCGCACCATCAAGAAGGAGATTCTGAAGCTCGTCGAGACATTTGTTGACAAGGCAGAGGACCTCCAGGCCGTTCGGGCCCAGATGGTTCCTCAACTTCTCGACTCTGTCCTTGTTGACTACAACCGGAACGTCCCTGGAGCTCGTGATGCCGAGGTTTTGAGAGCCATGACGGCATTGATCAACAAGCTCTTGGGACTGATGGAAGATCAAGTACCCGTGATCATGGAGAATGTGTTTGAATGCACATTGGAAATGATCAACAAGGACTTCTCCGAGTTCCCTGAGCACCGCGTGGAGTTCTTTAATCTCCTCCGCGCCATCAATCTTCACTGCTTCCCTGCGCTACTCAAACTCGACAATCGCCAGTTCAAGTTTGTTATTGATTCGTGCTTGTGGGCGAGCAAGCACGACAACCGGGACGTCGAATTTGCAGGACTTAACATGTGCCTGGAGTTGGTCACCAATATTGCCGAGAAGACCGATGTCGCGACTTCGAATGCGTTCTTCCAGCAGTTTTTCATCACCATCCTCCAGGACGTCTTCTTCGTCCTCACTGATCAAGACCACAAGGCTGGGTTCAAGGTCCAATCAATGTTGCTCGCACGCCTATTCTATTTTGTTGGGCCGGCTGATGGCACTCAGCCAAAGATCCAGGGGCCAATCTACCAGCCGGATCAGGCGCAGCCCGGTACGGACAATCGCGAGTTCCTAGGAGTGTTTGTTAGCACTCTGCTACAAAATGCCTTCTCCAATCTTACGGCGTAAGTGATTTTAAATTTTAAATTTTTTGGGGGGTTTTTTTTATCATCAAGAGTGGGGACGGCAAGGGGGGCCATTATAGAGTGTTAGCTAACTGGGAAATCAGGGCACAAATTACCTCATTCGTTGAGGGCCTCTTCACACTCAACACGCAATATGACAAGTTCAGGCTTGCATTGCGGGACTTCTTGATTTCGCTGCGCGAGTTTGCCGGCGACAACGCCGAGCTCTACCTGGTTGAGAAGGAGCAGCAAGAGCGTGATGCCCGGGCGGCCGATCTCGAGCGGCGGTCCAAGGTTGGCGGTTTACTCAAGCCTTCGGAGCTTGAGGATGATGAGCTTTGACTAAACGAAGAGCTCAGGACCGAGTTTGCACCCTCGCACGAATCAAAGCGAGAAGCAACTGGGACAGGGCAGGATGGCCAGCTGGACGGTTGGGATTTCTATGGGCTTTGATGACGATCTTCATGGCCCCGATGCCAGCCACAACCAGAAAACTTCTAATTTCCATTGCGTCTTTGATCTTGTAGTGATACCATTAGAGGAAGGTACGAGTTTTGTGTGGGTGGGTTTCTCTGTCTCGCAGCAATTCCATCTACTGCTCTTCATATTTGGCGAGGCTTTCGTCTTTTAGCGATGGCAACAGAAGAGGGTTACGGGAAAGTAGCTGAAAAACAAACCGAAAATGGCACAGGGGCGGGAGGAAGGACGATGGTGGTGAATATGGAGTAAGCGAAGACGGAAGAGGGCAAGAGGACAGAAAGCAAAAGACGCTTGATGCTCTAGGCCTTGCTTAGATGGTGAGATACGGAAAGGAGAACTCGCGCAGAGGTTGGCTGATTCTCTCTCTATTCTTTAAAACGCTCAGACGGAGTGTTGGTGACTTCGCGACGTCGTCATCTGCCGATGACACAAGTGCTGGTCAGACGATAGATATTGTTTTATTGCTTTTCGGTAACATTTTGACATACAAATCATGATGATTGGCGGCTTGTCTAAAAAAGATTATTCCATTATTACCTTTCAAAAAGCTGACTTGTCTTTGCACAAGTATAAACTGCTGTCGGCCAACATTACGAAATCGGGTTTGCCAAGGATAACGGCTCGGCCCCGCCCGGAGCCCCGTCCGGGATGATGGACCCACAGCAAAAGGAAAAGTTGCTGTGGCTTAAGTAAGCTTCGAGGTCTTCCCCATGGCCGCGTGGCCCATGACCACCCCTGATTTTTCTGTTACAGGGGGTTAAGGCCCGGAACCAGGGAGCCTGGGAACGCGGAAAGATTTGGCTGCTTGTCACCTGCGGCTGCCACTGTCAAATCCCATGCGCTCCCAGATGCTCGTATAGGTAAATTCGTGTTCTGCCATCCCGTGATTCATGTAGGATTGTCTCCCAAAAATAAGATCGAGTCTGCCTTTTGAAATTCTAGGTTGGGCGGGGCAACCAATCCGTCCATCCCATCCCGTCTAAACCCTTGGGGACCCAACGCAACTCAGCCCACCTCCGACTCCGACGGGAATTATGCCTGTCGTTAAGTTGGAGGCCTTGGGGACAGTTTCTGACAATTAATTACCACGGTACCTGCCGAGGAAAAATACATACGCCACAACCTTAAGCTTACTTCACTTGCTCCCATTAGCAACGTAATGGGTGCCGCTGTCGTAAGGTAGCCTTCTAATTGTTTCCTATCCGCTAGGCCATCCACTCCGTTCATCTGTCCACCTTTTCGCCCTTTGACGCAGCAGACATCTGGCAGGGGGGAAAGAGAGAGAGAGAGAGATAGAGAGAGAGAGAGAGAGATAGAGAGAGAGAGAGAGAGAGAGAAAGAAAGAGAAAGAGAGAGGGAGAGAGAGAGATTGTAGCTTTCCTTTTTGCTTCCATTTATTGCCACATTCCAAGTGCCTGGTCAGCCATTCACGTTGCACGTTTACCCCCGGGAAAGGAGCAGTCGCCAAGTCCGTGGCCACACGGGGCGTACGGACGAAGGTGCTACCCCGAATACATACATACGCATTCCGCACTTTAACAACAAGCGCAGCTTCTGTTTTACGCAGCCGACAGTCCGAAGAGCAGGAGGGGCCGGGTCTCTGCTTGCTCAACCTCATCATGGCTCCCTGGTCGAAGAGCAGAGTGGGCTCACAGCAGCAGCAGCAGCAGTCTCTGGGCGGAGCCCAGAGTTCGAGCTCCCAGCATGGCAACCTGAATCGATCCGCAGATGCGAATGCCCACTTACACCCGCCGACAGCAGCAACAGGGGTAGCTTCTAATAATGGTGGTCGCAGTGGTCGATACAGGAGCAGTTCTCGGGTTTCCCAAGGCGGATTAGAGCCACTGGACAATCTTCAGCAGTACGAGTTTCAACATCTCGAAATCGATTCGAGCTCGTCCGACGAAGGCTTGAAAGTGCCAAGACCGCGTCACACCCGCTCCATGAGCCATCCTTTTCCCTCACTGTTTTCGAGCAAAAAGAAAAAGCCCGGCCCCATGAACCGTGCCGATGACGATTCGGAGTCAGACTCGGGCGGTGCCGCTGGTCCGCCACCAAATATGAGAGGGAAGCTGCCCCCGAATCGCGGCCATCGGAATGGCTCGTCGACTGGGAGCAGGGATTTCGTTGCGGGCAACTGCATGACATGCGCATCTCTGGTGCGATGGCCAAGGGAGTTACATGTGTTTAAATGCACCATATGCCTTACCATCAATGATCTGCAGCCTATAGGTCGCGACCGTGATCAGGGCCGTGATCATGACGCGGCGAGGTACGAGGATGCACAGAGGCTGGGTGTCTTCCCCGAAGGCAGGCGGTCCGGCTGGTCCTACGACAAACCTGTTTCTCTTGAGAATACCAAGTCAATAATATCGCAGTGCCTCACTACGTTTGTGGAATCCGCGTTGAAGAAATATACGACAGCGGAAGAGCCGGTCGACTATCCCGGCTCATCGACGAACTCCTTTTTCGATAACTCGACTTTGAACAAATCATGTTTCGACGTAGGCAACAACAACAACAACATTCTACAGCCAGTCCACATCGCGACTACACCCAGATACAATGATTACTCTTCTTCGTCAAGGCCGCTGCCTGTGCCTGGAGGGGCCGGAGACCGCGTTCAACACCGTCGCAATCCTAGTTGGGCCAATGTGATCCCCAAACCGATTTCCACATCATACCCAGATAAACGTCCGATACCCAAGTTCTCCTTTCCCCTGGGTTCTCAGCACCAACAAAGGTCGCCGCCACCGAGCCCGGGGGAAGATGCAAAGAGGATATTTAGGCCGCTGGAAGATTATATTGTCTCGTGCTTTACCTCGTTTTACTCGCTCAATAACTCGTTCACGACCCGCCGAGGCCATCATCATTCGCAGTCGCACTCGCAGCCCGCAGCGGTTGAGGAGCAGCGACGACGTCCTTCGGCGAGTCAGGGGATCCGCAAAGACGCCCAAGCCGCCTCTTCAAACCACACGATTCCGGACTTGGACCCAAAACTTTTATTGCTTGGTGACTTTGCGGAAAACGGTTCTTGGTGGACTGGCTGTCAGGAAGAGGTAGTTCCAATGAGGTCAACCTCCAGCAAGAGTCAAACTGGTCCGCCGACGGTGGGCCCGCGAAGCCCAAGGATTGAGTGGCTGGAACTTGAGGAGTGGTACACCGCAGTTATTGACGCGGCAAAGTCATGGCCGGATGTGTACTCGGGCCTGGTTGATGAGGATCCCGCTCTTGCTGTGACGACCGATGTATTAAAGGAAATCGAAACCAAACTGCTCATTGCGCAGGAACATACGCAACGGACACTCCTGAAGGCGTGCGAGACCATTCTTAAACGTCCTGGTCGGTTGATGGTTAGTCCTCACGATCTTCGATTCTTGCTGATCGTCGCGGCGAATCCTCTGCTACACGGTGGCCACAGACCATATTCCGGCGAGTTTGACCACCCTGACGGCGCTGTTACAACTCAGAGCAGCAACGGGCCCAATCGGAGCTCCGGACCAGCATCGGGAAGGCATTCAGGAATCATCAAACGCATTGTGGGGCTCATGTCGAACTCCTCGCCCGAGTGCCAGAACCACCTGGGCAACTGGTTTGCTCGCTACCCGGAATCGTGGTTCGTGAAGACGAAAGATCTCGTTGCTGAATTTCTCGCATACCGCCTGAATCGGCAAAACGAAAAGAAGTATGAAGCCAAAATCGACATCACGGGTGGACTGATCCCCAGCATGGGAGCCGGCCGCTCGCCCGCGTCCCTCCATGCTGCACTGGGACATACCCCAGGAGCGAGCAAGAAGCAAAAGGAAATACCTAAAAAAATCATCTACCAGGAAGATTGGCAGATAAAAGCTGCCGCTCGGGTTTTGGGTCTACTTTTTTCGGCCAACAATATGGGACATTTACGTCGAAGCCGCCCAGACGACAGCAGTCTAGGCGACCAAGACAGGGTGAGGGCTCGAGGAGGCCAGATATTACCGACGACCGACTTTTACATCACCTTGCTGGATGACTCTGACCTTGTAGCGGATTTTGAGGTGTGGGAGAGGAAACAGCAAGGAGCGAACAGGTTCTCGTTTTGTCAGTACCCCTTCCTGCTCAGTATCGGGGCCAAGATTCGGATTCTGGAACACGATGCGAGGAGACAAATGGAAAACAAAGCGAGGGATGCTTTTTTTGACAGCATCATGAGTCACCGCATCATAAACCAGTTTCTGGTTTTGAATGTGAGACGGGATTGTCTTGTGGAGGATAGTTTGAAGGGGGTTAGCGAGGCGATCGGTGCAGGCGGCGAGGATTTGAAGAAGGGTTTGAAGATACAGTTCAAGGGCGAGGAAGGGGTTGATATGGGGGGAGTGAAGAAGGAGTGGTTCTTATTGCTGGTGAGGGAGGTGTTTGGGAGGGACCATGGTAGGTTGACGACAATAAATGGAGAAAGGAAAAGAGAAGCGGTGCTGACATGGGCTCAATGCACAGGAATGTTTATCTATGATGACGACTCGCAGTATTGTTACTTCAACCCGTACTCGTTGGAACCGTCTGAGCAGTACTTCTTGGTCGGGGTGGTGTTTGGGTTGGCCATCTACAATTCGACGATATTGGACGTGGCTTTGCCTCCTTTTGTTTTTAGAAAGTTGTTGATGGCCGGCATGGGTGGTAGTGGAAAGTCTTCTCATAACGGCGGCGGCGGCATTGGCCCTGTTATCGGTGGCGGCGGAGGGGGAGGGGGAGGTGATGTTTTGGAAGATTTGGCGGAGTATCGACCCCGTCTAGCGAAAGGACTGAGGCAGTTGCTGGAGTATGATGAGAATGTCGAGGGGAACGGAAGCGTGGAAGACGTGTTTTGTTTGGATTTTGTGGTAGAGGTGGATAGGTATGGAGCGGTTGAAAGGATACCGTTGTGTCCGGGAGGTGAGAGGAGACCTGTTACGAGGGATAACAGGAGGGAGTATGTGGATTTGTATGTGAGATATTTGCTTGACGTCGCTGTGGCGAGACAGTTTGAGCCGTTCAAGCGCGGATTCTTTACCGTCTGCGGAGGAAATGCTTTGAGTTTGTTCAGAGCCGAGGAGATTGAGTTGCTGGTTGTTGGAGAGGCAAACAAAGAAGGGGGGTTGGACGTTGAGGGCCTGAAGGCCGTGGCTGAGTACGAGGGTTTTGATCCCAAGCTCAGGGGGGATGAAGAGATCAAAGAATGGTTTTGGCAAATTTTTGAGGGTGCGGAACCAAAGGACCAAAGAAGGTTGTTGGGTTTCATCACGGGGAGCGATAGGATCCCTGCTATGGGTGCTGCTAGTCTTGTGGTTAAGGTTAGTCTGTTGGGCGATGATATCGGGAGATATCCGACTGCCAGGACTTGTTTCAATACTTTCAGTTTGTGGAGGTATGGGAGTAAGGAGATGTTGGAAAGGATGCTGTGGGGTGCTGTGGGAGGAAGCGAAGGGTTTGGGTTGAAGTGACGAGTCAAGATTCTGTTTGCCACAGGGTGAAATGGCTTGAAAGGATGTTTTTGCATTTTGTATTAAGACTGGGCATTGGAGGTGTTTAGACATCAGAGGAAAGGAGAGATTAGTTGTTGAAGGGGAGACCTGGATGGCATTATCCAGAGAGCAAGAAGCCTTTCAAAGTACGTATGACTTGTGTGTGGAAATGGCCTTAATGTGTGTGTGTGTGTGTGTGTGTGAGAGAGAGAGATGGTGATGATGATGATGATGACGACGTTATGATTTGGGAATTAGGTAGTCTAGGTATAAAAAATAATTCACTCTGACACATGGTTCGAGTAATTTTATGCCATGATGGTGTGTATTGTCAATGTTCTTGATCCTCAGTTCACCAATCCCATCTCCTCGACTATAGAGTTGCCCTCGTCGTGTTTTCTCCAGCATCTTTCTTCTCGTGATCACGAGAACTAGGTATTGCACTGTCACGGCTGATACCTGATCTGCGTAAACGAGCATATGTATAGGAATAGGTGTGCCTAACATAATCAGAGTTGTGGAAGATGAATCCGCAATGGTCAGACTGGACAAACAGAAACAAGCACGCATCTACATAATAAAGCATGCAGCACATGTCTACTCGCTGATGAAGAGAGAGGGCAAGCAGCCTGCGCTTCTAACCGCTTTCATATATTGTTACTTGCTAAAGAATTATCCTCAATACAGATTTCGTGTATGCTTCGCTAGCCATCCGAGTAAAAGTAAAAGAATAGCTTACTGTGGTATACAATCTGAGTAATAACACAAAGGTATAATATGCTGCTCGCCGCCGAAAAAGAAGAAAAAAATTGTCAGGACACAAACGATACCCCAAAAGAAATGATCCAATCTGATACTACTGAACAAACAAACGAACAAACAAACAACCGCTCTGCCTTGCCCTTTTGACTCCCATAAACAAACCATGCAAACAGAAAAAAAAAAAATGTAAACGCGCTAGCTCGTTTCCTAAACCTCATAAGCTCAAAAAATAAATAAAAAAAAATTATGTGTAAGCAATCCATAACCGTCGACAAGGAGAAGAGAGAAATCAGTAAACGCTCCCCATGATGCTCTTGTCTTCTCTCTCAGCCTGCAGCACCCTCTCGTCAACCACCTCACCACTCAAGGTCCTTGCCAGCTCCGGCGTCCCACATTCCGCGCCACCGTTGCTCTCATCATCAGCTAGCGCCAAATGATCATCGCTACTCCCATCCCCATCCACTTCCCCTTCTCTTACACAATCGTGTTCATGTTCATCCCCGCCATCGGTGCTGTGCCCATCGCTACTATGATGGTCCCCCAACCGATGAGCTCTTACACCCCTACCCATTCGGCTCTGAGTCCTCACCCCTCCGCCAGGCGTCAATCTACTTGACTCAACAGCAGAAGACGATGAAGAGACACCAGGAATGCTCGTAACCCCCAGCAACGATTGATTCCTCCTGATATGCCTGCGGCTCTCATCCTCGGACGAATCACCATCGTCACTAACACTAGCTACGCTGCTGTGCCCACTAAGAGTGCCGCCAAAGTCGCGGCCGATGATGTGGTGGCTGTACGTGAAGGGCGGCGGTGGGATGGTTGTTGAAGCCGGGCTTTTGAGGTGATTGCGGAGGCGGTCGTCGACAGAGATAAAAGAGGGCGTGCCGTCCGGGCTAGAGACAACTTCATCGCGGGCTTTGGTGACATCGATTTGGGGGCCTGTAGGAACAGCAAAAGATATGTCAATTGATGGATTCTTTTTCTTGTTGTTATTTTTGATGACGTCGTCGTTGTTATCGTCTTCGTCGTCATCTTTGCTTGGAGAATGAGAATGAGAATGAGATTGAGACTGAGACTGAGAAATAGACTGAAATCGCTTGGTCGCGGCTGGTCTTCGGCTTACGATTGTTGAGGTTGGGACACTGTTGGCAGTCCCGTTGAAGGAAGGATTAACGATGCCTTGAGTCGTGTGGGTCTGAGCAGTGCTCAAGCTTGCTCTTGAGCTGGACTTGGAAGGAGAGGAATTTGTGGCTGTGGCGCTGCTGCTGCTGCTGCTGCCGCCATTGCTGTTGCTCTCGCTAACAGCTAGGCCGGCGGTGTGATTAGAGATGATGCTGTCGCTCTTGACAAGGTCAGCCAGGTTCTGGCGGATCTTAAAGCTCTTATCATGGTTGCAGCCGTTGGGACAGCCTCCCCACTTTCGCTGTATGTTGATGGTGCTGGCGCGGGTGAGCTTGGAGTCGTCCTTACTGGCACCGTTCTCCTTGCCCTCCGCCTTCTCTTTAGCTACCTCGATCGCGCTCTGGCGTTTGAGCTCTGACCAGGTTCTTAATTTG
This sequence comes from Cladorrhinum samala, assembly GCA_033576145.1. Lineage (NCBI taxonomy): Eukaryota > Fungi > Ascomycota > Sordariomycetes > Sordariales > Podosporaceae > Cladorrhinum > Cladorrhinum samala. The sequence continues at coordinate 133,477 of MU864987.1, forward strand.
TTTTCCAAGATGTATTTTCCCTTGTCATTCTGGCGCATGATGAGGAACTCGCAGTGGTTGACGTTGCGCAGGTCCTCGAAGTACTCGACGCTGAAGTGGTACCACTTCATGAGAAAAACGCGCGACATGAGGCCGTGGGTGACTGATTGAGAGATCCAGGTTAGTATTTATCTAGTTTCTCTTTGAGATTATGAGGTGCGCCTTACCCAGCACGCAGACACTCGCAAAGTCATCCTCGCCAAACTGTCGCCACAAGCTTTCATTGAAGCCGCTAATGCGATCATAGGCGTCGGCAGCACTCTCGCCATTAGGAATTCGGTAAAAGAAATGGCCGTAGTCGGCGCGTTCCTGCCACATTCTCTCCATCTCGGCGCTACATGGCTGAAAGTTGCCAAAGTCTTGTTCTCGTAGACGGGGCTCCTCGTACACTTTGATATTCTCACGCTTGAAGGGGCTCGATTCGGGCTCCTCGCTAGTCAACGTTGCCAATATACCTTCGGTCGTTTCCCGTGTTCTGCGATAAGGGCTCGTGAAGAAGTGTAAGGTATCGTCGGGCCGAAGCAACTTGCGCAACCGCCGGCCTGCCTCGTACGCTTGCTGCCATCCATCCTGTGTGAGCTTGACTCGGTGATCGGGAATGGTTTGGTGAATATCGCGGTTTTCTGTGACGGTGAACAGGAGTTAGCTGCCTGTCTACCTGCTTTAAAGGAAGAAGAAGAAGGAAAAAAAAAAAAAAAAAAAGAACTGGCGGAGGCATGTGACGTACTGTTGCCTTCAGACTGGGCATGTCTGATGAGGATTATAAGTCTCGGTTTCCCCATGATTGGTTTTGTCTTGTTTCGTCTGAGTTAAGCTCCTCTTCTTTAAATACAAATGAAATATGAAGTTATCGGCCAGGGAGAGTTGTGATCTCGAAAGGGCCGCGTCTACTGTTGTGGTCAAGATTGGTGTGCAGGTTGAAACGAGGTGGGGGGGGGGGGGTTGGTTCAAAAGTCCCTTCTCTATGTAGCAGATATAGAGATCTCCGAGCAACGGCAAGAGCGAGAGATGGAAACTGTTCAATTACGAGAAGCTACAACAGTTGCAGGGAATGTTGAAACTTTAAGTGACTCCATTTTCTAGGCAAACAAGCAGTCAACGGCTCGTCTGGTTCTTTTTCGAAAGGTAGGTATTATTACCAATGTGGACATCCACCACAAGCGGCCCCTGTCTCACCTATTTTTTTTTTTTCGTCCGGGGGCATGCCGCTGGGTCACTGGGCTGAGCAGTAACAGCCAGTTCAGCACCACAGCTTGGGCACCACCCGCCCTGCACTAACACCACACACACCCGTGGACATGCTTTGAGCTTGACACAACATCCCTACACTGCACACATGCTTGCCTAGGTACACCAGCTGGGCATCAATTGACGCTGTCATTTCTGTATCTACACTGGAATGGAAGATTCCCACTGAGCCAGACCGTCCCTGGGCTTCCCACAGGCGGTTGGTGCCCCCACTTCTGGCACCATCAAGCGCTCAGCTTCACATGGAGGGGCAGCCAATGGGCAAGGCTGATTGGCGGGGGATGGTCCAGCTGGCCGCCTGATCGTCGTCAAATCAGAGGTAAAATCATCCGGAAGTTATAATAATGGCTGTCTGGGATCGATATCTTTCTTGGTCCGGAATGTGCGTTAAACCATGTGATGTGTATGTACGTATTTTCGCAGGGTGACCACTTCATGAGGAAAGCTCACGTGAGGTGGAAAAAGAGAAGCCTGCGCAGCAACAACCCCATGCCAAAGAAGAAACAACGAATGAGGACCATGCGAATTGCAAAATTGTGGCTGATCCAAATCTTGGCCCCCTAAAGGCCAAGAATCAGGCAGGCAGGCAGGCAGGCAACGAGGCTGGAGCTGATTGCACTCATCAGCCCCATGTTGAATTTACCAGGGCAGCTGAATGGTTGTCACAGCGAGCCATGCAGTCGCGTTTCCCAGGCATTTCCAACTGCATCATCCACGATCGCGCGACTTTGCGCCAAGCATCACCGCTTTTTTTTTTTTTTTTTTTTTTCCAACTCTCAATTCCTCGACTATCCAACCCCCGCATCAGCCAAACACTGCATCAATAAAAAAAAAAAAACTTCGCAAAAATCGCCTTCAAATCTCAAGTGCAAGACAGATCTCACATAATCATCTCGGAGCTCTTCGCAACTACCCGACACCATGTCGTCCTCAAACCCGACAGCAATAGACAAGACCTCGTCCCGGCCCCTAAAAAAATCCCGGCATAACCTCGCTCCATCGCTCGCTCAGTCCCTACAAATATCCTCCCTGATGTCGAACCCATCCCAACCCATCACCCTGCCTCCCATGGGACCCCCCAAATCCAAGTCCCTTCCCCCTCCGCCGGAAATTGTTACAAACGTTCAAGGTTCGTCGGCCGGAGCGGGGTCAGGCGAGTTCCACGTATACAAAGCCGCTCGCCGACGGGAATACGAACGTCTCAGGCAGATGGACGAGGAAGTGAAAGCAGAGACTGAAAAAGAAAGGTTCGAGAGGGAACGCAAGGAGCGAGAAGAGAGGGACGCGGAGAAGACGCGAAAAAATAGGGAGAAGAGGGAGAAGAAGATGAAAGCAAAGTTGAAGGCCAAGAAGGAGGGTGGTGCGAAAGAGTATAACGCAAAAGAGTTGGGAGGTGTGGTTGCCAATGCAGCGGTTGATAACGATGAGGAGAAGAAGGAAGGAAAGGGTCAGGAGAAGCCAGACAAGGACGATGAAAAGAACAACAGCAAGAAAAACACCATGAAGGATGCAGTAAAACCACCAGCGGCACCGGCACCGATTGCGGATGGACCGGGGCTGGTTATTTGCGATGATGACTGACCAGATCCAAGAAAAGGACTTCATCAGAAAGTGAGTGTGAATACTCTATAAGGGGGGAGAAGAGCAAAAAATGCCATCAAGAAACCCTTTCTGTTATTTTTCTCTACCATGATATCTTTCAGAGCCATTTGCACTTTTCGGAGGGGTATCTGTTTTATTATCAACACCACAACCATACAATATTCATCCTTTTTCTACTAATCATCGCCGCCGCTGATACCAACGCCCGGCTGCGCCTTTCTGGCGCTGCAAATGTCATCAACTCTCAACAAGAGGCAGGCAGCCTAGAGTTTTCGGACAAGAGTTTATTAGCTCATCGTACAACCTTCACAAGGAATTGATAAGATCATAATATTAAAAAAAAAAAAAAAAACATACCTCAATAGCAGTCTTCATGCTTTGCACCTTGATAGCCTCAGGTTCCCAGACACCATAGCTAGTCATGTCAACCAATGCACCGGTATCTCCATTAACACCCCAAGAGGTCTTGCCCTCGGCATGTTTTGCCCTCAAATCAGTCAAAACTCTGACGGGGCTCTTGCCTGCATTTTGAATAAGCGTCCGGGGGATAACCTCAAGCGCCTCGGCAACGGCCTTGTATGGCCACTGCTGGACGCCCTCGATGCTCTTGGCCAGCTGCTGTAACCTGACCGAAACAGCCATCTCGGTGGCGCCGCCTCCCGGCGACAATCTGGGGTTGAACATGACGTTGCGCGCCACGCCCATGGCGTCCTGCAAGTTGCGCTCGATCTCGTTGAGGATATCTTTGGAGGGGCCGCGGAGCAAGACGGTGCATGCTTTTGGCGACTTGCACTGGGTAAGGAAAGTAAAGTACTCGTCGCCAATCTTTTCAATCTCGAACAGGCCGCAGTCAGTTCCCACATCGGACTCCTGCAGATCCTCAACCCGGTTGACGATAGTGGCACCAGTCGCTCTCGCTATCCGGTTGTTGTCGGTCTTGCGCACACGACGGAGCGCGGTAACGTTAGCCTTCATGAGATAGTGCTGTGCCAAGTCAGAGACACCCTTCTCTGTGATGACGAGATCCGGCTTGAGCGCCAAGATGTGCTCGCACATGGACTTGACCTGCTCCTCCTCGATCTGGAGGACTCTGTTCCAGTCCTCCTCCTTGGTAATCTCGATCTGAGTCTGCGACTCGCCCTTCTTATACTCGAGCGGGCAATCAAGGAGAACAATACGGGGATTCTCGATGCGACGTCTCATCTTGGGGTGGGTGATATCCTTGTTGAGCATGACACCATCCAGCACACGACTGTCCTCGATCTCGCCGCCGGGGACCTTCTCGAAGCGCGCGTACCGCTTGATGTCGACTTCGCGCTTGCCATTGCCCACCTCCCACGTAACGGTGCGCACCGCCTTGAGCGCCAGACTGCACATGAGCTCCGACCACCGCGACACAAACTTGGTACCGATCGAGGACGAAATGAGTTGATACATGGCCTTGTCGTCATTGATGTCGATGGGAAGGGAGATCTCTTCAATGATCTCCAGTGCGTCCTTCAGCGCCCGCTTGAAGGCGGCGATGATGTTGACCGGGTGGATGTTGCGCTCAAGTTGAGGGAGTGCCTGTGCAAGAATCTCGCCAGCTGTTTTGTGGTTCCTAGCTATTAGCACATGCCTCGTTCATTCCCGTTCTTCTCGTTCGGTCTGCTCCTCGTTCATAGTTTACCCACCCAGAATAATGACGGTAGTAGTTCCATCACCAACTTCCTCGTCCTGCGTCCGGCTCAGCTCGATCATGCTCTTGGCGGCGGGGTGGGAAACCTCGATCTCGCGGAGGATGGCGTGGCCGTCGTTGGTGAGGACGATGCCACCCATGGGGTCAAGCAGCATCTTGAGCATGGCCTTGGGACCGAGGCATGACCGAATGATATCAGCGACACTGTCGTGGTGAGTGTTTTGTAAGCTTTCAGAAGTAGCAACAGGGCCGGGGACAGTGACGGCGGTCAAGCAACGAAGACGACGATGAGGAAGGAGGGGAGACGGCATACGTTTTAGCAGCGGCAATGTTTGAGAGCTGTGCCTTGCGACCAGTCTGCCTCTCAGCACCACTGTTGGTGTCTATGAAATGGGAATCAAGGATTAGTGACTTGATGAGCGGGGAAGCTTCAGGAGGGGGAGGGGGATGTACTCATCACCAAGACAGGAGCCTGCATCTTGGCTGTTGTTGGCTTGTCGCCGGGTTATGGTTTTGAATTAGGATGGTGTTGTTGTTCTTGTCTCGGGGCTCGAGGACGGTTTGCAAACGAGGGAACGGTGAACGGTCGAGTGGGCTAGAGAGAGAGGTCTCCGAGATTACAGCGGTGCCGCGTGGATTCGCTGGTTTTCCTATCGTCGCTAGGCAGCTCAAAGGCTTCGAAGTGGGATGGTCCCGAAAAGTTCAGAAAAACTGCCCCACCCCACTGCAGCTCTTCGCTGTTTGGAAAGCCCAAGGTGGGGCAACGGATCAACACAACCTCCGCCGTGAATAAAATAGGGGTTTATCAAACAATTCATTCCATGAAACAAATAATTACCATGGAATACTTTGGATTGCATTATCGCAATTAGGTCGCGCTAGCTAGGTAGACTCCTTCAACAACTTCAAAACAGCAAGAAGCTTTGCACAATGAGCTTTGCACCGGGAGCTATATATGTACAGTACACCAACATGTAATTAACTGTTGTCCCCATCTTCCCAGCTTTCACGTACCCAGCAGCTACTTGCTACCTTGTCGTTTATCCCTCCACTTTCGTTCCCGTCCTAAAATTTATACATTGTAAGCATTGACCATCAAATCTTTCTACCACGTCATCATGGCAGAGAAACATCATGGGCCCTAGCCTTCCTTGCCTTGCCTTCATCTCCTCATCACCTTCCCAAATAAACCCATCTCCTCCCAAAGAAAATACTCCACAATATAAAGTCAACAAACCCCCCCAAACTACTGCCGAGTACAACATTTTCCCGATTCCCAGTATTACACCTCCAGCCCAGCAGCACTACTACTACTCTCTTGCGCAAAAGACCGAATATGTGCGCTGGTCAGTCGCGAGATACAAGTATATGAGCTGCGGGCCGTCCCTTTTTCCTCTTTTATATGCGGATGTAATAGGGAAATGTACGAAGAAGAAATAAAAGATCGAAAAGAGTAACTGGTGAAAGTCGACATTGTTGCATGTAGGAAAAGAATTAGACCATGACTGAAGGGGGGGCGGGTGAGAGAGAGAAAAAAAGGGAGAAAATTGCTGTTTGAAGAAGCCTGGCCTCAAACGCCACCCAAAAAAAAAAAAAAAAAAAAAAAAAAAAAAGGTAGCAAGGAAATAAGCCGGCAAAGAAAGGGTTCAAAATATTGAGTCGATCGGCATCCGAAAGAAATAAAACATATTGTCGATGGAGAAACAATTCAATCGCATGATGGGGTATCCTGACGCAGAAGGAGTTGCGGCAAAGTTTTTGTCGAGGTTTGGGTTTCAGAGATCAAAAGTTCTGCGAGATACCGGCCGTCTGCTGGGCATATTGTGCTGGGTTTTCTATACGTGTGTTTCTCCTTGCTGCGACGTCCCGGATCACTGGCTGGCCACCTCCCTCAGCTGGACGGCTCTCGGAATATGGATTGCCACCGCCGTACTGGTCGTAATAAGCATTTGTTCCGCCGTAAGCGACACCGATGGGCGCATCCCCGGATCCGTCAGACCGAGCAGCCGCACTGTAGGAGGATGAAGCATTCGAGGGACCACGGTGCACATCCCCTCCACGGTTGTTGGAAGCCGAAGGACCCATTACACCTAGAATCTCGCCTTCAGGTGACGGGGGGACTTCACCGCCCATCAGAGGCTCTCCAGATCGAGTGTCAGATACCGTACCGCGTGTCGGTGACGCAGCATCAGAATAGGCAGCGCCACCAGACATGGTCGTTGACGTCTTCCTCCCTGCAGTAGATCCCCCGAGCGTAGTCGAGCCCCAGCCGCGGTAACCGGACGGTTCGTCCTCCCTTGCCATGGCAACTGCGGGTATCGTAGGATCCGCGTTTGGGTTGTAACCGTAGTCCTCCACCTCCTTGCGCCGTTGCTCCTCAACGTCCTTTCGCTGCTTCCTCTTACGCCAGAAGAAAATACCAAGGAAAACCAAAATGGCAATTGCTGCGATTGGAACCACCACGGCAATAGCGATTTTCCCGCCATTTGAAAGGCCTCCGCCCGAGTTTTCACCACTGCTGATGGAGTCTGGCGAAGACGAGGAACTGCTGCTTGATGCAGGAGTCTGACCTGAAGTTGGATTACTGGCTGGCGGGAGTGTCGTAGTTCGGGTTACTATTTCGGTCGATGTCTTCTGATCATCTGGAGGCGGCGTACTGGTGGGCGGTTGGTTGGGGTCACTTGGAGAAGTGGGTGGCGGTGGTGGTGGTGATGGCGTGTTCGCCGGTGGCGAAGTTGGTGATGTCGGAGCAGGGGGAGGTTGAGTAGTACTTGTCGGCGGAGGTGTCGTAGTTGAGCTTGGCGTCGTGCTGCTGCTAGTGGGAGGAGCCTGGGTCGAACTGTTGATGACAGTGGGAGTGTTGGTCGGAGGCCCCGTCGCGCCAGCTGTGGAATTGGTTGCCATCACTAAGAGCTGGCCTTTCCGCCCTGCAATATTCCTGTACCGAGCCGGCATGTTAGCATCAGCATGTTCCGCAAGATGCGCAAAAGGTTGCAATGCATGACGAACGAGACAATCTGAGTATAAGAACATGTGCAGAAGATGACTCTTGAATAGGTTGCGATGCATGAGGGAAGGGGCGCGCAAGCGCACGGTAACGTGGTGCAGCAGAGTGGTTCAAACAGAAACAGGACGACGTGTAGGTAGACGTCGTCCAGATACCTACGGACCTTTGAGTTGTGGTTCAAAGTCGGGCGCGATATGGCCGGTTTGGAGCGACAGACGGTCAATTGTGTTTGAGGAACACGTTGGTAAAACCGAATGAATGGCTGCTGTGGAAGTGGAAGCGCTGAGGCTTTAGACGGATGCCTCCACGTTTAAATCAGATCGCTTAGCGGCTGGGGCAGCCGTGGAGGGGGAAGCCAGGTTTCAGAGACCAAGGTGTCGGGAGAATCCACAAGGTGTGTGGAATGTGAGTAGAACCAAAAAGACAATTTGTAAAAAAAAAAAAAAAATTCTTCAAAAAATCCGCTGGTATTGGGACTGGGACGACCGGGTCGATAGACAATGCGCGACAAAACGCCGTCGACAAAAGGTTGATTGTACAACGGTCGCGGAAAAGAGAAAAGATCGGAATGATGTTCTCTGGGGGGAGGAGGCGCGAGAAATGAGATGGGCTTCAGGGCTGCGGTTCCCACGGGGTTGCCAGGCTTGGACTAGGCGCAATTCTGAGAACCTGGGCAGGTTAGTCCCGTAGCCGTCAGCCGGACCACCAATGGAACGAAGCGACGGGCTGTGCTGGTGGGTTTGCTTGCTTGCAACTGCCACATCGGGCGAAGCTGGAAACGCATTCGATGTCACCGTTTGTATTTGCGTAGTATACCTGTTCTGTTATCCGTGGATCATCTTTGTTTTCACCTACACCTGCTCTAAAATGGATTCTTATTTCTGTTGAAGAACAAGGGTCGTGTTGGGCTTAGACAAAAGAGTCTGCGCCGCACACTTGATGCGAGGGATGATTTTGGAGGGTACCTTACACAGTAATTGTGGGGCCGAGATTCCCGTCAGTCGCTTGATCTTCTGCTGAAATCACGAACCATTGAACCTGCAAAAGATGGGATGACAGCGGGAGAGAGGTAATTATCTATCTAAAAAGGAAAGAAAGAAAAAAAAAAAAAAAAAAAAAAAAAAAAAAGCCCCCATAACTCAACGCAATATTTTGCAAGTTTTGTCTGTGGTCTTTTTTGAGAAGTTCCTATTCTTTTCTCAGACGTTTTAGTCCCAAGGAGTTGACTTTTTTTTCTTTTTCTCCTGCACCTCCAGTTCAGTGGTAGCTGTCTAATAAGAAAAAAGCGGCTTGTCGGCAGGGGCAGCGAATCACGAGGGTCGATCGACGCATGGATGTCCTCGCGATGCATTTCCTCCCAACGCATGTCTAGTTTTGAAGCTCGCCACACACGCACACACAACCGGCATTAATGAAGCCGAAGCGATGTGCAAAGGCAGGTCTTTGAATGGGGGCCGCTTAGGCGATGCAAAAAAAAAAAAAAAAAAAAAAAAAAAAAAAAAAAAAAAAGGGCTTGGGTCATAGAGATACTAAATTTGATTGTACTGTACATACCGAACAAGCGTCTTCCTCTCAAAAGATGGAAAGCGGGGGGGAAGAGGACCGATCATGCATATCATCTGGTTGGATACATACAGAGCACACACATGTACATGCGTTATCGCTACTCCCTACATGCATATATATATCTATATTAAGCCTAGCTCTTCCATTGGTGGTGGTATTCAGAACTCAGATGGCTTTCCAAGACCACTCCACCAACGACGACACAAGAATGGACAAATCGCCAAGCCCTCGTAATTGACGATGGAACCTCCAAAGCTTTTCGTCTCTAGTTCTGTGGTGGCGGGGTTATCCTCGCAAAAAACCAGGCTTCTTCCGTCAGAAAGGGGGATCCGCGGTTTCCAGAACCAGTCTGTCGGAGCAGTCAAGATTTACCTTTCTTTGGTACGTAATAAGAAATCTAACTTTGAATGGGCATTGTCAAAACGGTTTTTTTGTTTTCTTCTTCTTGGCAATTGACCTTGTGAGGTCTAGACTATTTTTTTTTTCTTTTTTTTCTTTTTCTCTCATTGGCCGTCGGTCATTCCCGGGCCGGCAAACCATACCCAAAAAGACTGCCCAGTGGGATGATGCAACATCGTAGTTGTGATGCTGCCCCAACCAAAATGGCTCTGTTGGATTTACGTTGACATGTGCACTTTGTTTGCTGTGTTCGGTTCTTATTTTCTTCACGTTACCTACCGCGCCTCCTAGGTGGTCATCGAAGCTAATACTTGTTTCCCGGCTGTTTACGAAGTGGGGATGATGGTCCAGCTTTCAGCTTTGATTGCCTACAACACGAGACCCAAGAATGCAACAATACGGACATTTTTGTGGAAAGAGGTCAATGTAACTAGGGAACAGAACGGCCACTGAGAGCATCGTTTAAACTCCGCCTTCGTGCACATTGATGTGGAAACATCCCTCGTCGATCGCAAAGTATGTCAACCATGTCTCACTCTGGATCTAACTCCTATAGGTGAAATGGAAGCCCTGCAGTGAATCCGCGAATACAGTGCGTATGCGCGAAAGAAGTTTGAATATATCTTGATTGATGATTGTGTCTTAACTGAATGCCAGACAGACTCTTGACGCAGTAAGCGTACAGTACATTCTACAGTGCATACGTACGTATACACTGTACTGCCGTAACAATAGGTATGTTAGTTGTATTTGTTTTGGTAAGCCAGCATGCGCATCTTGTTGAGTACATACCTATACCCCGGCGCCTTCTCTCAGCAGAACTTGGATCACCTTTTCTCTTCAAAACTGATACAATCTTGGGAATATCATCATCAAATCCATGCAATTCCCAGCGGGAAGAAAAATGCGAATATATTTTTACCAAGCAAAAAGCCAATCCCACCTCTATTCATTTCATGTTTTCTCGTCATTTATCAAAACTTTCCAACTCAAAGGAACCTGTAGCCTCTACTCAGGCTGAGCCTCCAGCTCATCGCCCCCGCCAATTCCAATTTCTGATCCTCTCTCCATCTTCACCTTCTCCAACTGCTGCGTGATATACGCATGTAAGTGTGCCTCCGACTCCTGTCGCTCTTTTGAGCTCCTAGGATCATAATAGCTAGAAGTGTGACGGTGGCCGCGCTGGTGACCATTCTGACCGTCGTTATTGCCATGACCATTTGACATGTACAAGGCTTCGCCGACTGACCCCTTCCTAGGGGGGAACTTCCCGTCCGCCTCGTCTTCGTAGCCATTGAGATCGTTAATATCAAAGTCACTGCGAGCAGCGAGGGACCTGCTCGTCGAGCTTCTCCGCAGACGGGGAGACATCACCGGCGAGCGAGGCGTCTGGGCCCCACCAACGTGACGATGGAAGATATCGTCAAAGTAGTGTGCCATACCCGCCGAAGGAGTTCGTGGAGTCTGAGGAAGACGGCAGTTGACACTAGGACCCAGAAGTCAGTGTATGTACAACAAAAAAAAAACTTAAAAAAAAAAAAAACTTACCCTGTGTCATGAATCATTCTAGCAATTAATCCAGTCCAACCACACTGATGCGTCGCACCGAGCCCGCGCCCAGAATCACCATCAAAGAACTCATAGAACCAAAGATAATCCCTCCAGTTCGGATCGAAATCGAGGGTATCGTTATCACCGTTGATGCTCCGTCTTCCATCATCCCTCCTGGCGAAAAGATGCTGCAGACGATGCTGAATCTCTTCCGACACATGTCCCAAATGCATGTAGTCTCCCGATCCCACAGGGCACTCAACTTGCAGCTCCTGGCCAAAGAACAGATAGAATCTTTGAAGGGACTCGACCAACAAAAAGTTGACGCACAGCCAAATCGGTCCTCGCCAGTTACTGTTGCCGCCGAACAGTCCGCTGTCCGAGTCTCCCGGGACGTAGCCGACCTTGAAGACCTGCCCATTAACTTCCATGGAGTAAGGATTCTCCTTGTGATACTTGCTCAGCGATCTGATACCATAAGGGCTGAAGAACTCATCCTCGTCCAGCATGCGCTCCATGATCTTGAGTAGGCGCTCCTTGTTCACGAGGGAAAGCAATATCCTGTCGCCTTTACCACGTTTGCGGATACTGTGCATGGTGCGTTCAGCAACGTCGCAGCGGTTAGTCATGAACCACTCAACCCTCTTCTTGAATGACGGGAGCCTGTTGAGCAGCTCAGGCTCGAGGGTGAGGGTGGCGTAAAGAGGAATCAATCCGACGAGCGATCTGACGGGCATCTGCTGGATCCAAGGACCACCCCATGAAATGGCATCGTAGTAGAACCCGTCCTGCTCGTTCCACAACGACTGCTCATCCTTTGAACCCATCCTAAAGGTCATAGCATCGCTAATGAGAATGAAGTGCTCAAAGAATTTGCTGGCGATGTCCTCGTAGATGCGTCTGTGCTTAGCGAGCTCCAACGCAATGTTGAGCATGTTGAGGCAGTAGAAGCCCATCCAGCCCGTGCTGTCTGCCTGTTCGAGAGTGCCGCCCGTAGGCAAGGGCTCTGACCGATTGAACAAGCCAATGTTATCTAATCCGAGGAAGCCGCCCTCGAACACGTTCTTCCCCTCGACATCTTTGCGGTTCACCCACCAAGTAAAGTTGAGCAACAGTTTCTGGAAGACCCTTTCGAGGAAATCCAGATCTTGTCGTCCATAGAGCTTACGCTCAATCTTGAAGGTGCGGAACGTCGCCCAGGCGTGAACTGGCGGGTTGACGTCGCCAAAGTTCCACTCGTACGCCGGGAGCTGGCCATTAGGGTGGCAGTACCACTCACGGGTGAAGAGATCGAGCTGTTTCTTTGCGAATTCGGGGTCGATCATGGCCAAAGTGATGCAATGAAAGCTGGTGTCCCAGGCTGCAAAAAAAGGGTATTCCCATGAATCGGGCATGGAGAGAATGTCGTCGCAGTGGAGATGTTTCCACGCGGCGTTTCGAATTCCCTTCCGGCTAGCCGGCGGAGGAGGCTGGTTGGGATCACCATTTGCCCACTCATCCCAAATGAAAAGATAGTGTTGCTTGCACCACATCATGCCGGCAAAAGCTTGCCTCTGAATGTTTCGGAGATCATCGGCCATGGGAAGAGGGCTGATGTGGTAGTAAAAGTCATCGGCCTCCTCTCGCTTCTTCTCGATCATCTCGTCGAACTCTTCCTCGTCGAGGTAGGTGTCACCCTTTTTGGAGAACTTGAAACGGACGACTGGTTGAAGTTTAGTATACACACCAAGGTCCTGGAGCGGGCTGATATAATACTGATGCACGTACCTGCACACTCTCCGGGTTGGACCCCGCCGCCTTCGTTGAAGGCAAACCAGGCGGCAGCCTTGGTTCCGGTGTTGGCGGGGTTGACGGCTTCCTTTTCACGATCAACAATATACCTGTGGAAAGCATCCTTCACGTAGGGCTGCTCGTTCTTGCCCTCATAAAGCAGCTCGACGTTGGTCTCATTCTCAGTGAACATCAAGTCGGGCTGGACATCCTCGCCAGAAGGGCCAACGCCGGGAGAGGGAGAGAGAAGAACATATCGATCCCCTAAAGAATAATGGTTGGACTTGATCAGGTTCTCGTCGTGAACCCCGATGGATGGCTTCTTGTCTTCAGACTCCCGGCCCCATGCCCAGGTGTTGCGGAACCATACATGAGGAATGATGTGGAGTGGGGCCGGCTCCGGTCCTCTGTTCCAGGCCGTAACACGGAAGAGAAGCTCGTCCGGGTCCTCATCATCCTTGGCGGTCTCGATAAAGATGTCCCAATAACGGTCCTCATTGAAAATGCCAGTGTCGAGAATCTGGTACTCCTTGTCCTCCTTGGTCCGGCGGGCGTTCTCCTCGATCAAGTCCTCGTAGGGAAAAGCCTTTTGCGGGTACTTGTAGAGGTATTTCATGTACGAGTGCTGTGGGGTGCAAGTTAAGCTTAAATATTCCGGGCTCAAGTCTGATACAGGGTGGGTCATACCGTCTGCGGGAAGCACGAAATGGTTAGCGGGACAGCCTCTTGAAACCGTTCAATGGCACGTTCTAGATGCATATGTTACTTACAGGAGTGTTATCTAAGTGGAAGTGGGCCTCCTTGATACTCTCACCATGGTTACCCTGAGGATTGGACAAGCCAAAGAGGCGCTCCTTGAGAAAGGGGCTACGCGAAGTTAGTTTGTCGTATCAACTTTATGATGGTATTTCTGGTGGTCCCTCACTCCTTCTCGTTCCAGAAAGCAAACGCGATGTTCTGGTATCCGTGGGTATCGCAAACACCTGCGATACCATCCTCTCCCCATCTGTACGTGCGCGAGCGTGCGTGGTCGTGGGGGAAATCTGCAGGGCAAGGTCTGTGTGAGCCGGGCATCATCCAATGATGGCAAAGCGGGACACAAGGTCTGATCACTTACTGCTCCAAGCATCACCATCGGCGCTGTAGTCCTCACGCACTACACAGTTGTACCCGGATTAGTTTTGGGAGACCGTCAATCCCGTCACAACGTGATGCTTGCCTGTCGCCCATTGTCTCTCAGCCAGATATGAACCCCACTTCTTCCAGTACTTCTTCCGTTGGCGGTCTTCCTGCAGCCTCTTCTCCTCCTCGGTGAGGTATTCGTGATTGTCAAATACAACCATTGTCACCTCTGTCAGCGGAAGCAATTAGATATGATCTGACTATCTCCGTTTCCGGGCGTGGAGGGATACGGGAGGGGGTCTCGACAAGAGAGATCGATCAATGCCAGATATAGTTCCACACCACTTTATTGATTTGCAACTTCCACAGGAAGGAGAAAACAGAGGGGATGAGCGGACGAAGACGGTAATGATGATCTCCTCCAACAGCTTTTTCTGGATTTTGAAGACCCAGCGGGTAAAGTGGGGCAGCGGTGGTGGAGGAAGGGGGGAGAGCTTCCGTTGGTAGAAGCCCAAGCGTGCCAAGTCCAGAGCGCTGACACTGTGCCTGTGACGTCAAGATAATTACGGCACAGAACAAAAATGCCCCTCTTGCCCCTCTTGCCCCTCTCGCCCCTCTTTGTCTACTGGGCATCAACTCTTTCCTGGTTTGGTTTTTTTTTTCCCTCCCAGGGGAAAAGCTTGCATTTTGCTTATCTGATAGCTGAAGTTGGGCAGTCAAATTGGGTGTCGTTTGGGTGCGCTTGGGAATTGTTCAATCACCACAATCACACCTCGTATTTCTTTTCCACGTTCTGGAGAGGCTGTTCCAAAAATAAGAACCAAAGGCCGGCCCAACCATACTCGCCGTCGACCGCGCCGTAGAGCCATCCTTGACAGCTGTTAGTCCAAACCTCCTGTGCCCGTCAGGACTCAAGACCAAAATTGGGCGTCGTCAATTAGGGCGAGCGGCGGCGGGAACGCCAGTTGACTTGCCGTGAGGTTAGCACCCGTTTTCTCGCGGCATGTATGTACATACACTAGCATGGGTCGAGAAAGGGGCTGCCAACAAACAGCATCACCCACCATGGATGAAACCCAGATTACGATATCTCAACCACGACGCCCAACTAATTTCTCCCTGACAATTGATAACTGCAACCTTCTTGATACCTTATGAATTTGCCTGAGCACGTCTTTTTTCCCACCGCCATCGGTGGCTTCGAACCAGCGGTGACCAGGATCCACACGCCGCAAAAGGACCGACTAATTAGTATAAGCCATCAAGATGGGCACTGGAAGCGGCATGACTGGATGATAGCTTCAAGTTGCGCTTACTAAGAACAACGATTTTTAGCGCAACTGAAAAAAAAAAAAAAAAAAAAAAAAAAAAAAAAAAAAAAAAAAAAACCCTCCCCAAAAATAATGACAAGAGTCATTTCATACAAGAGAACCTGAGCAGCAGAGGCTCTGTTGAGCCGAAATGCTATTTCCCGAGTGAAGCGCCTCTTCTTCCATTCACTGCTCACAATAACTGGTCCGACGACTATAATTTATACTCTGTAAACATCCATAATTACTGCTCAGAGGGGTCCCCTAACCACAACATGCCAGGCTCGTGGAAGCCAACTTTGAAAGAGTTCGCTTGATTAGCCGCAACCGTAGCTACGGCTATGATAACTCTCGACAGGATATCTTGTACGCACAATGTGTAGTAATGTTACGACAGAGACGCGACCAGGTTAGCTTGATGAATATTTATCTCCCAGTGCCCCGAGTAATTGTAAGCTATAGAAGTGGCCTATGCATCCAATCGGACCAAAATAGGTAGAGGTTGACATATAACTCAGAGTCTCTTGTAGGCTCTCTGGTTGAATGACTGAAGCGTGGCGAAGTTCCAAATGCAAGCCAGCTTGATCCTCCCCTCTGCTTCAAGCTCGATATATTAGTTTGGTGAGTAGATTCCTTGGGTACTATAGACGGATTCAAGACTCAGTAGTCACACTCTTGTCACGAGTCAAACAGACTTGCTGTGCATGGTTGCCGATCACTCCCTTTCTCTGGATATGCCAGTGAGTCGAAACATCTGATCCGGACAATCTTCTGCAAACTTAGCTGTCAAACTTGAACGCATGGGACGAACTAGCGCGCTTGAATTGTGGTGAACAGTTCAACTTATCATCGAGCTGGCTTTGTCTGCGAGACTGCACCCACAATGTAGCCTTGGGAAGTTCACAGAATATCATCACAATTTCGGATACAGATAACGGAATGGGCATGGAAGAAGAATGATCCAAAATAAGGCTCGGAGATTTAAGTGATACTCGAGGTAATTCTGAGCTCCAAGGCCACTCTAACGCCGTGGCTATGCGAGTCAAGACGGTTCATTCCAGCTTAAAGCCAAGTACAACACCTCATGCTGAAAGAGCCCGACCGTGGGTTTTTGATATTTAAAGGGGGAAAAAAAGAAAAGAAAAGAAAAGAAAAAGGGCACTACAAACATCAGGGGGCAGTTCCTTATTCTCAGGTATGTGAAATATTAAATCGATGACCGCTTGATTAGTATTGTGTGAAGACACACATACTCCTCTAAAACCGACCTCACTATATCAATTCATCACGGTCAATAAAATCCCCAGTCGATCATGTTGAGTTCAGCCATCAAGAAAGTGTAGGATCTTGCCCAACTTTGATCAGGGGCTCTGGATCTTGCTTTGTTGCCCCATGACTCCCAGCAAAGTCTTAGCTAGATCACCATTCCCAAGACAGTCCACAAGATCGGAGGTCAGCGCTGGGTGTAAAGAGTATCGCCAGCCCCGGCTGATATCTTTCTTGACCTTGTGTGTAACTATATAATTATGAGTATATATAATGCCACTGGCTTCCCATGCCATAGAATGACTGGGATAGAGTAACTCAGCACTATGCTTTATGGTTAGGTTTGGACTCCTCCCGTCTGATCATCTAAACGTTTAGCCCTGGACAGTTACTTGTTGAGCTTTCGCTATTGTCAAGACCCATCAAGAGTCATGATCGAATTGGTTTCGTCAAAGCACAACCTCCAAGCTTGCCAACGCAGGCAAATGTAACAAGGTTCCAGCTAAAACGTGGAAACCTATTGGGAAACTCGACTGTCAAGTCTCTCCTGGGGGTAACTAACGCGACAGATAGAAATCAGTGATAATGAGAGGATGGCACACCTCGGCCATCAAACTTCTTTGGCTATCCTGCGATCATGACTCGAAACCGGGCTCTTACAAAGCCTTCGACGTTGGTGCGACGCGCGCCCAAGCGGGCATCATCAATGTGCTCAAAACCTGGGCTACCACTAAAGCTTCATGTTTGCGGATGGTAACTGAAGCTCGAGGCGGTCGTGCCAAGCTTCTCTGGGTCTATGTTTACTCACGTTTGCACGCTCAGACCGAAAATTTGGGAAGTTCTCTGAGGTAGTTGAGCATCAAACATGAGCCATCTGTGAACATCTATATCATTAACTGCCATGCCTTGATCAACACAAGAAAGCTCTTTGACCTGAACCATGAAATCCAATGTCACCAACTGGTCACCCTCACCCTCGAGCGGCTCTAAGAGCTGAATATGAGCAGCGTACAAGTGTACTTCACTCATGTGTTGTGTCCATGGATCACACGCATCATTTGGGAGACCAGCATGTTAAGGTTAATGGCGAATCGGTTCCGCCTCAAATATCCTCACATTTCCTCACCATATCTTGCCGTTCTCCCTCTCCCCCCCCCCCACCCCACCCAGTTCCATAAATATTACAGCACGCAGAGAGCACACTTTGATGATGCCCACAGTAACTGAGAAACGGCAATTCAAAATCTACTACGGCTCCAATTTGCGAACCCCCTTTCTACTTTTCTCCCGCTCCATCCCCTTTCCAGAGGACCACAGACGCCAATATGCGGAAAGCAGAGACTCTGGGGCGCCCAGCATGAGGCCGTAACTTTCTCACCCTCTCCTCGCCTCTTCGCCCCTTGCTTTCCATTCCACCATATAGTCGTGTCGTCATCTTGTGTCTCCACCGGGGGATAATATGCAATTGCTATTCCGTGCTAAGGGGGTGTGTGAAAGAAGAGGCAATTGGAATACAGTGCGAATAGAAGTTGTTCCAAAAGGTTCCTATTCCATGCGCAAGATGCCTAGACAGTGCGACACGTCGATCAGAGGAGTAAGACCGCCAGCAAGGAAAATGGCCGGTTGCTAGTAAGTCTCTGCTTTAGGAACCATTTCGAACTCGGATTCCTATTTTCTGTTGCCATAAACACAAGGCATTGCCCTGTGTCAACTTATCAGAAACGTTGTCCAGGCATATCATAATATTGGTTGGTCCACTCGGAACTCCATCCGGCTGCCTTGGCCGCGAAGAAAAAGGCATTGAGCTGAATATTAAAAAATATCAATAGCCACAGCCACAATCTGAACCACCAAATTTTTTTTTCTCCCGTCCGAAACGAAACAGAAAAGCGTGATTGGTGATTATGTGTCTGTGTAACCGGATACATAACAAATCGCAGAAACTGCTTTACCTTCGGGGGAAGAGGCCGGGTCTATGGAATCGGACATTGGAGACATGTCTCCGTCAACCCCCCTTCTTCCCCGAGCCGACTCACCGTTAGCTAGCTAAGCTCCCGATGTCTTGAAAGCTCCCAGGAACATGCATCGTTCATCTGAGACAAGCAGTCCTCGAGCCTGTTAAATTAAGGGTTCAACATTCCTGTCCGTCTTACCAGGCATCACCTTGCCTTCCTCTTACTCACAGCCTAGTCGAGGGATGCATGTCAACATTGACGAAGCTCAAAATAACCAATGCCGGATAAGCGTAAGCTTTCTTCTCCCCAAGTCCCCCGGCTCCCACCCCGCGGCAGGGATGACGATAATAACGTCTCCTGTTTCATATCCTCATCCACTCACTTTCGGGCTATCCCAAGATTCCGGCACCCATGTCCCCGGCCGAACCCGGGCAGCATCAAAGGAAGAAAAAGGGAAAAAGTCAGGGAAATTAAGACATGGGAGCAAGAGACTGGAAACACAAGATCGTACGTACTCACTCAAGGGGCGCTCATTGGTCAGGCCCATGGGCAAGTCTTAGATCGGGTGGCACAAAAAAAAAAAAAAAAGAGGTCAAGCGGTCATGTCTCTCTCTGTGTCCCCACTAGGCACCGCCCTCTCTGTGCCGCGTCCGGATGCGGAGCGCGGCCGGCCAGACCGAAGTCCGGGGTTATTGTATTGCGAAGAGTGGTGTCCAACGGCACAGGGAGAACTAGCCCCGTCCACCGAACGCAAATAACAACACAATTCCTGGCAAAGAGCTGTTATAGTTGACTGAGTACTGTCAGCTGGCGGGTACTCCATACGGACGAGTTAAGCGGGAAAGCAAGGGATCCGTATACACAACAAACACGCCCCTCCCCTTTATTGCTCCATATCGTGAACCCAGGGACCGCACTTACTCCAGGCCGACGCCTTGCTTCTCTGCGACACAGAGAGATGGGGGTGTAGATATGATGGGACGATTGGGACGGAACGGAATGTGACTGCCGGAAGATGCCCGGGTCCGCTAGCCAGCCAGCCACGGACGGAGAGTCGGATGGAAGCCCCGGGGGCGGGACGGTAGACCAACGAGCACTCGGACTCGGACCTCTTCCCCTCATCCAACAGCCAAGTGCCGTGGTGTGCTCTTTGGGCTTCTCTGCATCAGACTTGTGCAGGTTCTCACTGCTGGCCTAGATACTCTCACGGCAAAGAAAGGGGGGGGGTGAAGCAGTGTGCCTGTGTAATGCTGACACGTTGGCGAGCATAGTACAAGAAGTGGTTGAGCTGAACCAATGTGAGGCACCAAAGGGCCCGTGTTGCTGACCAGGAAGCAGTTAAGCAGCAAACAGCTCATTAAGCAACCTTGTGCTGTTATCCTGCAACGGTACGAAAGCTTTTCCAGCCTGGCAGAATGCAGTAGCTTGGTGGGGCGATCTCCTCAGGTCCCAAACCGTCAACATATCGGCTCTGCCAAACCGATGGAAAGTATCAGAAGCTATGGCTGAAACTTGGATACACGTCGATCCGCTAATGTCATTTTATAAAAAATGAAATAAAAAAAATAAAAAAATAACACATAAAAATCAAAGACTCGTATTGTTGCATGTGTGGCCCAGCTTCAGGAACAGTTCAATAAGCCGGGTCCATGGCGGCCTGATGTGAATTGGCCGTTGCGGCGTGGACGAGTAATAAGTGACGGCTTATGTTTCGTCAAAGTGAAAATTTTTCCTCCTTGCTTCTTCTCAGCAACGGCGTGGACGCCTCATTAGCAAGCCAACCAACCATCTGCCAATCCTTTCTCGGGTCCAGATTTTCGTACTTGTAGGTTCACGACGCATGGCTTGTTGGCAGCCTGCCTCATCAGCAGGATGGAATGGAAGTGTTGGAACACGTAGAAGACACAGACAGTGAATATCCTGCGCACAACCAAGGCCCCGCAAAATTTGTTAGTGCCTGATAGCTTTACACGACACACCTGTTCTTGGGATAAACTGGGGCGTCTGAGTGGGCTGAATCTGATCTGAGGCCGAACGGGACGGGAGACCAATCAATCATTCACAGGAATGCTGGGCGCAGATAAATTATCCGACAGGTCGAAAGAGCGGGAAGGGCTTCTGGTTTAGTGGGGTTTCCCCTGGTTTAGCACCTCAATCCCCGTCGATTACCTCAGACCACACACCCTGCACAGCTGCAAACTTTAAAACCATCTTTAACAGACAGACGGCAGATTCTGATTCGCCCTGGGATTGATTAGATCATCTGAAACAGCCAGGGAAGGGGAAAAAAAAATTCTGTTTTCTTCAAATTTGCATTCTTAGCTCCCAATCACAATCCCACTCCTCCCCCTTTGACAAGAATTGGTAGAGACCAAATGAAAAAAATTCTGCTTGACGATGCCATTTAGTGGAGCCATTTTTGACACATCTATAGTGGGCATCTGAACATCCAGCTTTCAGCCCTGACGATCACGCCGTGTGGTGGATATTTTTCATGGTCAGGGGATTCGGTCACCACACTCCACCCTGCGCCTGGTGACAGATTGAAAATTTTGTGGGCTCCTTTTTTAACCTAGATGACTCAAACTTGCCAACCCCCCCCTGTCCTCTCGAGCCTGACCGTGACGGAGTCCATGACTTGACGAGTAAACAAGTTCCCTGAGCTTGCTGGTGCTGGTACTGCTTGGCGGGCTCCAGAAGCTCTTGGAGCTTGTCTGTGAAAGCGGTTGTTTGTAAATTTCCGAAATTGGAGGAATTGGAACAACCACCAAAGATCGTTCCTTGCAAGAAAGACGAGGGAAGCGAAATCAAAATTACCATTGCCTGCAAATCGGCACTTGATCCATTCAAATCTGACCTCGTCACTTATAGTAAACGACCATGGTCCAAACCGGCTAAGTCTGGACATCGGAGTTTGCCATTCACCGAAAGACGACGCATGGGAATCGCTTCAATTTGAACATGCAATTTAGCAAACCTGGAGCAAGCAAAATTTCACACCCCCTTATCCACAGGTTACTCCTATACACATACTCCCCCCTTCCGCTTTTCAAATGCCAAGATTTTATCCAATCGAGGCCTGAGACATGACAGCTTCACTCAACCTGGATAAAGAGAGGAGAACCAAAAAAAAATCTGTGTAAGGTCTGGTGATTGAGATCGCCGTTAATGACTCCCTGATGTCATAGTCTGAATGGTTGAAACCATCAATCTGCCCACCATTTAACCAATTTATTATTGCGAATACCCACCGAGATCTGATGATCATGTTCATCCTCTAGTTCCATCTGAGCTCATGAGTGCATTGTTTGGTCGGTTCAGCCACCATCTCTGTTTTCACCTCGCTTGTGGCATCCGGGTATCTCAGTGATGTGCATCCGGACAATACGCTTCTGCAGAACTGTTAATCAGAGAACGGAATGGAATGGTGCCATTTAGGATGGGGGCCCTGGGGAGAGTCCTACAGGGCTCGCGAGGGTTATAATCAGGCTTTATTGTATTCGCATACCCTTATCTATATGGGAAGGTACTCGATGTACTTGTAAGTGGGTTGGGTTGGGGGGGGGGCCGGTTGGATGCCTCGCCCCCTTCACAGATTACAACATCAACCACACCATAACAGGCAAATATCTCATCATCGCTATTGCGCAAAATTGTCAACATCTTTGTGGTGTCACGGTGTGTGCTGCTCGGCTATTGCCCCCCAGGAAGGTAGCATCCCTAGACCGAGAACCGAGATCAAATCAAACTTGGTTGTGATGATAGCGAGGAGAAAGATTCTGCCACCACACACTTATACAAAATATCGCGGCATTATCAAGCGGACCTCTTTGCACCCTCAAAAACCCATGGTTCGCTCGTTTATCATGCGGGAGAGCTTCGTTTCGCCTATCATGAGCCTCGCCTAATCCAGTTTCCATGACCCGGCATATACGGCGTAAATTGACATTTATTCCCCATTGGAATTTATTACCACGCCGTGATACCGAGCGAAGGAAACAATGGGAACCAAAACCTGGATATCATCCTTTGCCCAGAGACGGCAATCAAGCCGTGTTTCACCGTGAGGGGTGGAGAAAAAAGGACCTTGGATTTCTGTTTTTTTTTTTTTTTTTTTTTTTTTTTTTTTTTTTTTTTTTTTTTTTTTTTTTTTTTCACCTGTCAAGTGGTACCTAGCCATCGAGATCTTCCTTGATTGCATGTTTTTTAACTGTTCTCGAAGGCTTTTCAGCATGGTCTGATATGAAAGAAGAAGTGGTGAGATTGTGGAGTGTGTTAGTCAGGACCGCCGTATGCGGCAGTTGTCTGGACTTTTCTGCGATTATGTGGATCCCATGCTTTTGACACTAAAAGGAATGCCATTTTTCAGGAATCAGCTGGAAACTTGAGGCGCGAGAATTCCGATGTCGCTCATCGAGAGATACCTAAAAAAGGAGATACAGAGGCACCTAGCGAACTGTGTCATCCACAACCTTGAAATCCCCTAGCAACGGATCGGACAGATCGGGGCGCGAGAAATGTTCGAAAATCTCGTTACCGCCTGGTCACGGAACAAAGAATCCCGTCCCGTTGCGCGGCTTGCATCATGATTAGTTTAAATGGCCTCAACATACAGTCTGTCAACAAAGGGTAAATGTTAAGATAATTTTGCAAAAGCCTCCAGACGGCCGATTACGACAATCATGAAAGAAACAACACGTTTCCCTGGAGAAGTGGTGTCCCACATTTGTTTAACGGCGGTAAACTGTAACCTCCCAGCGACGAGAAGAGGAAAAAAAAAAGGCAACAATTTGCAGTGAGGCGCTTACGCGGAGAAACCCGCAGCGGGATCGACTTCACTTCCTCTCGCTGCGGGGCCACCGGGGACTCGCACCCGCAAAACGACATCAATTTCGCAACCAGTTGCACAACCGCAGCTGTGGTGTAGTAGGTTATCGAGCCTGAAGAAGAGAATGGCAGAAAAAAAATGGTGGTGTCATAGTACACATTTTCGCACGACGTGCAACGCAGACGCGGGGTTGGTTCAATCATGAGGTCTTCTCCAATTCTTCGGATAGGGTCTTCCCTGCTCGTGTGGACCCTATGAAAAAGCAGGATGAGACCACGCTTGGAGTGGTTGTTCAGCATACCCCGAACTCCAATCTACTAGGACAAGCTGGAGGGCGTGTATTTACACATATACTGTCCACACTCGATACAGCTACACCAACAAGTACAAACCCAGGCATGATGGCAAAAGCACGGCAATGCACAGGGCGGGGGAGGCAAAAGCCTACGTCGATCACCCGCTTGTGATGTCCTCAACATTGGCTGGGAATGGAGTTTGACTGGACGACATGATCTGAAGACTTTTTTTAGAGTTGACACAGCCCCTATTCCTTTTTTTGTTTCCTTTTCTTTCTCTTTGCTTTTGGAATCCGGATGACGGGGTGCAATCTTCTTGCGCTAACCCTGAAACTCAAACGCTTGTCATCGGTCCATCCGCAAGGTTGCGGCCTCGCCAAAGGAAAACCCTGATGATGCACAGATGAATGATTGATGAGACTGAACCGAAGCTGTCCCCATACGGCACAATCTTGACCTACACCCCATTATAGCTCTCTCTCCACACCACGGTCCCCACCAGAGTCAAGGCCCCGCCGAAAGAATCTAGCGTAATAAAAAGGACTTTTTTTCTACACTACCACCAAACTAAGCTCACCAGCACATGCAACAGCTTTTCGAGGAGTTCTAGATCGCCATCATTCAATCTCTCTTGTAATCCCAAGGCTTGGCCTTTTGTGACTTTTCTCCATTCAATGTGTCTCCAATAGAATTGTTACGACACTGAAACTTTCCCTGTTGGTCAGATATCTTGAGACCTACCGGACCTACCACACGGCGGCGGCGCAGCTCCCTAAGCCGTCGCCCCCGGGGCCCCTCTCTCCTTTCTCTCTCTCTCTCTCTCTCTCTGTTTTTCTCTATGATAATAATGATGACAATGTGTGAATGTGGATTCCTGGAGTCTAACACAAAGGAGCATCTCCACTCACACAAACCACACACCCAGTCATCCACAATACCGTTTTCCCCTCCTCTGGCGGGTCCTGACGATTCAAAACAACATTTGGAACGGAAAAACCTTACCGAAACAGGGAAGATCCCTTGATTTCCTATTATGCATCCATCCTTATTGTTTTTGTTTGGAGTGTTCGTGGTCGCAGTGGACTCGTTGAAATTTCACATTATCTATGTACTTATTTACGATTGATGGTTGTGAGCACCCCTGAGCTCCCCCTGGGTCTTTATCGTATCTGCTTTCTTTTCTTTTTCATCTTTTTCTTTCTTTCTTTTCTTTTTTTTTTTTTTTTTACTACTTCATCCACAAGAACCCCATTCCATTTTATTTTTTGCCCCAGTCAGTCACTTGTGACAAAAGAATCTTTTTTCGGTGAGAGAGCTCCAGAACCTTCAATTTCCGCTCCATAATTTTTTTAAAAAAACAAAGAAATAAAAGAAGCTAAGGATTGTTCGTACCCATTAAATTAGCTAAGCTAAAAAAAAAAATCTAAGAAAAAAAAATACGTGGTGCCCGTTCGTAGGTCCCATGCAACCGGGCCTTAACGGGTCCGGCACAGGTCAGGTCCCAGCAAACCAAAAAGCGGCACGGGGATCGAGTTCCGCGCCGCAACTCACAGGAACCACAGGAACACTAGCGTCGCCGCCGCCTCCTCGCCCGTCCGCCTACCCGAGCGTCCTCCGCCTTTTTGCTGCTCATGAAACTTGAATGGCTGGAAATGGGACAAAAGACGACGGATTGATTGATTGCCTCCCAATGCATGTAACGAAAAGCAAGCCAAGCAAAACGCACCTTGCTAAGCATGCGCATTGGGCCATCTCGAATAAAAACGAGCCTATTATATCCAATCTCTTTACCTAAAGTACCAGCTTCTTATTTGCCGATGTGTGCCAATCCGCTTTGCATTTTCGTAAATGTGCATTTCTCTACCTGTGTCCCGGTGGAGTTTTCGTGGAACCCTTTGGGTTGATCATCAGTTTCGCCCAGTTTTCCACCAAGTATACTCGAGAGAAAGGTGGCCCAACGAGACATTGGACGAGACACCAATTTACACCAACCAAAACTCATAGATGAACCACGTAGACTGAAGCAATTGGATTTTCAAAAGTGATGGGGTTGAAAAAGAGTTTGTATTCTTCATGTTTTCCCCGGAAAAAAAAAAATATCCACCGAAGCTTTTGGTGTTTGTTGTTGATCCTCCCTGTACAAAGCTACAAAAAAGAAAAGTACAAGATCCAATGATGTGCCAGTTATTCATGACATGATTTCCTTCCCCTTTACCCCTCGCAAAGACTCACAATGGCCACCGTAATTGGTTAGGTCTTAAGAAAAAACGCCTAATCTCCCATAGTAGTAGCAACCCCAGAGATACCGTCCCAATTATGATGCAAAATGCCCAAAAGACCAGCCAGCCAGCCCGTCTGTGTGATACACCGTGTAACTTGACCAAAAAAACGCCCCTCTAAAAAGAGATATACCCAGTCCAAAAACCCAAAACTTTTTTATGATGCTGACAGAAAACAAGGTGCTCCGAGATGCTAAGGATATTTTTTGGTACAACAGAAAATGAAAAGTTATTTGTTGTGTTGTTGTGACGGTGATCGACAAAGGAAAATGCTCGAGTAGCAAGTAGTAGTAGTAAAAAAGGTTGAGTTGTTCGAGTATGACTGTTGTGGTCTATCGCAAAAACCAGATTGAATTGAGTGGTGGGTATCGAGTTCGCGCTTCGCTCGTCGGAAAAAAAAAAACAAAGAGTTGTCGTCGTCGTGAGGTCACGCTTGGTTACTTAATACGATCGTCGGCGCTGCAGTCTAACCGATTCGAACGAGCGAGCATATGCTCTAAGCTCCTTCGCCGACTTCTCAGCCATTTGTTGTGATGATGGCGAGGCAGTCGACGAAGCAGAGGAGCTGGTGCTGCGAAGGGAGCTGAGGCTGGTGTGCGAGGATGATGGTGATAGAGTGTGGGTCGATGATGCTGAGGAGCAGAAGTTGAAGGCAGGAGAGACGTAGAACTTTGATTGAGGGAAGGTTGGTGAGCTAGCCCCAGAGTTGGGTGATGATGGGGACGTCTTCTCGTAGTCTGCGAGGCGGCAAGATTCTGAGCAGTAGGTGAGGCCTTCGGTCTGCTTGTCGCAGCCGAGGCAGAACTGGTGGTCCCAATCGAAAGACATTTTGCTGGTTGAGTGTGTGGGTTTGTTGTTGGTTTGGTGGTGGTTGCGTTGCAACCTTGTGTGTAGCTTGTTGTTGTTGTTGTTGTTTTTGATGACGGTAGTGCTGCTTGTTGGGAAGAGAGAGAGAGAGAGAGAGGGGAAACAGCTGACTATTATAATAAGACAGAGGCTTGTTGACTCATAGCAGTGCACACCAAGGATGTTGATCCAATGCTTGCCAAAATTTGGTGGAGAAGGAGAGTGAGAAAGATCAAACGATGATGCTGTCTCTTGCCAAGGTGAAAATGAAGTTGAGGAACTGGGGAGGCCCTCGTTATGTATCTGGCGGGCTGCTCCATGGGAGGGAAGCGAAGAGGGTAGATGCCCATGACCACAAAGGACCCGTGAAAGGCAGCTCAGACACCATTGGCGCCAGTCGGTGTACAAGAGACCAGGGTCCTTGTGAGGTACCGGAGCCCGCAGACTGGTACACAATGGGTACCACACCTAAAACGTACCCGCTTCACTCGCTCGCCAAAGGATGCAATCTACGCTAGGCCCTGTTCACCATAACCAGAGAGCAGGGGTCAGTCATGGGGTGTGCGAAAAAAATTCTCTTCCCTTCTCTCTCACCAGGGAGTGCACATAGCGTGGTCTTGTGCGTGGCACCACCCTGGTCGGGTGTGAGGATGAAAAGCGGGGCAGCTGGGCTTGGCTGGTCGTGAGCTCATCAGTGCTTGGCGAATGGGAGGGGGTGTGTCCAGTGAAATGTCGCTGTTTCGCACGCCAGAACTGCAAAAAAAGATGTGCAGTGTGCGCAATTGTCCATCCCACTGTTGCCAGGCCACTGCCACCTTATCCATGGATTCCTCTTCACCTTTTCTTGCTTCAGCTGTTTTAAGGTGGGAATCTCAATGCGATGCAGCGCCAAGTCAAAACAAAACTGGTACGAGTGGGGGTTTCTGTTGTTTTTCGAGTGTGCTCCTGACTTTTCTGGCGCCATTATCCATTTCCAACCTTATTAGATCGGGACATAGACTGGAAGTCTTCTGTGTGTGAGGGTGAAATATGGCAGTCCTGTCGGGGGTGGTGAATGGCGAAGGAGGGTGGTGAATGGCGAAGGAGGGGGGTGCGGCCTCAGGCCCCTTGCCAGGCTCTTTTTCTTTTCTTGCCCGGCTTCCTGCGAAGAGCAGATCAGGCGTTTTAGTGTGTCTGCGTTCCTCGCCTCCTTCTGCCCGCTAGCGTTGAGCGGGAGCTGCAGTTGCTTTTTCTTCAACGCTGTCGATTGGCCTGTGTTGGTGCGTGGTGGTGTGTTACTGCTCAAAGCTCAACCTCATCTACGAGAAAAATTCCATCTCTAGGCAAATTAGCAGCGTCTGGGCCCTGGCCACCCCCTAGCGATTGACCTGATTGAAACAACCCATTTGATCCCTCATCAACAACAAAGAAAACAGGCTCCCGCAGCATCGGGGGGGGGGTCCTGCATCAGAATCTCGAATCTCAATCTCGCCTGTGTGTTCTCCTGCCTCACTCTCGCATTGCCGCAGCATGAAGCGGCCGGACAAAGTAGGATAAATCCACGACAGGCTGACCAGAGCGATTCAAAGAACGCGACACCAGACTCAAACGTGGGGGGAATATATGTCGTCTCCCCGATGCTCAATTTGCAAATGCAGCGTCCGTGGAGGGTTGCAAAATACACATATAGATAAGAGGAGACTGGAAGGAGAGACCAGCATGAGAGAGTGAAGAGAGGATGCAGCAGCTGCAGTGCAACCTCCTCCCCACCCTCCCTGTCTCATTTGCCCCCCAAAGAGAAGACTTTCAACGTGCAGCAGGGCGAACGACGGGAACTGGTTGTTGCGCGCGCACCAAAGAGAGGCAGACACACTATAAACCGGCCTCAAAGGGAGTTGTTTTATTGGCTGTCCGCTTCCAACCCAGAAGGGAGTGGTCAATGGCAATTCTCTCTCCAAGCCTTCTTTTGGCCTGGCTCTGTGGATGGGACGAAACCCTGTGTGCAGAAGTGTGAGAGCTTCTTGGGAGAGTGTGGTGGGAATGCAGTGCAGTCTGCTACTGCAGTTCAGATTCCGAGGATCAGTCCCAATCAGCATGACCTGTGCAGTAGCACCAGCGCCATCAGGAATAGCAGCGAAGTTGCCTCGTACCTGCCCAGGAGCCAGTCTAGTGACGCTCCCAGGCTTTGTGACGACGAGCTTACCACAGTACTAGTGGCCATTCTCGCTATTGTGCTCAAGTCACAGGACATTGCCGATGCTGCGTTAGACCTAAGTAAAGTCGAAACCCACCTCGATTTGACAGGCCACTGGGTTGAGAAGTCAGGTAATTATAAGTGTGAATTCGGTACAAGTTTGCTTGTGGCCTGACACTTATTCTTGGTCTCGTTCTCTTGCTCTATTTACGTGTCTGGTTCTGTTCCATTCTCAGGATAGGTATGCACATACAAGTCGATTCTACATTTAACACGCATCCCGAAAACAAGGTTGACTGCTGTTGATAACGTCGCCTTCGTTCATGTTTTCGTTCACAGTCAGACTCTGACTGTCAGAGTCAAGCCATGCCTACGGAGTATATTTCAACCCCTTCCCTCCCGTCCCCCTTGCTCCGTATCATCGAGTTGTGCTTGGCTCCTGGCTCTAAGCCGCTTTCAGACACACCTGCAGAAGCAACTGCTGTGCGTGCTCCACTCGGGGTCCCATGAACAAATCATTGGGCCTCATTCACCTCGACGACATGCTTGGGATTGCGTGTCGGATTGAAAGAAGGCTGGCTGGTTGCAGCTCTCCAACTGCCCCCAACTTCGCAATCTCCTGCATCAATATTTGACCACGCAGTCTGCCTTTTGTCTACCTATTGATACATCGGCAGGCACGCCTGCCGGCTGGTGAATGAATGGAGTTGCGCTACACAGTAGGTAGGTTTAGGTTTCCCGTTTGGAGAGGCCTGTTTCGACCAACCAATATAATGTTGCATCGAAACGAGAAAGGCGTCAAACTGAATTGATTGCGGGATGCCTCCATCTACATGTCTGATGTCGTGATTGCAGGTTGGGGGCGGGTCAGTAGAGAGACAGGAAGTGGGTAAAAAGTGTTGCAGCATGACAAGCATGACAACATCACCATCACCCCCATCCGGCAGTCACGGAGTACTACATTTGGGACCCCCGGTTTTATTATGGCAGCCACAGCAGTTGACGGCAGCTCCCTTCAGAAGAAATCCATGGCAGTGAGCCATTTGACTGTTCAATCTCCGTAACCTTGCCCGGCATGCGACATGATGAGGCCATAACTTGGGATTCAGTGGAACGATGTCTGCCTGCAGGTAGCACAGATGTGTGGTATAGAACTGTATGGCAAAATGGCCTCATGCTGTTTGACATGGGAATGGCGCCAGAACTGATGGAACAGGCGGTTGTTCCCACCCGATTCCCACCACGCATGCAACCTTGATCAACTCCAGGGCTCGTGGGGAAATGACCATCGTGTTGATTGTGGATTGCCGTCATGGCTGATGAGGAAAAGGGAAAACTTCCATCGTTCCATCCATGGGGGTCACTTGAAATCGGGAATTGGAAAAGATAGCAACAGCTCCACCCAGAAATTAGCGGCAAGCTGGAAGCCAGGCGATTCGCCGATGGCGGCGGCTTTGGGGTGCGATGTTGAGCAGTCGCGCATTTTGTGGGGATCGGGGTTCGGCTGTGCTGCAGCCCACAAGTGCCGACGCCGGCTTCTTCCATCCTGCCCATCTTGGATCCTGATCAGATATCATCATCAACCTCGTCGTCCACTCCTACTCGGCCGCGAATGGTAATCTCCCGAGTTGAGGAGTTTGGTTGGAAGCCGCGCATCAGATACCGTCGCGTGCTGTGCTGCCATGATTTCCGGCCGACACGCCGACAGTGTCTCATTCCTGCTTTCAGCAGCAACATCGAGTGCTCTCTGCCAAATGCTTCAATTGAAGAGCAGTCAGTTATACGCAGCATTCCTAGTGCATCATGATCGCTACAGGATCTGCTACACTTCTCCGATCCAACCCCCGGAAGATCGCAGGCGCACTTTGAAGGCCGAGATAACATGCATCATCATCATTATTGCGCGATTCTATGGGAGTTGTTGTTGTAAACGGTGATCTCTCCACTTGCAGCAGCGGCTTAGGAACCATCGACATGGCGGCGGCGCACACGCTCAGATCCTGTTGGGTGGCATGATCAGGATCTGTTCGAATTTTTCATCATCAGAGACATTCTATTCCCATCAGCCGGTTTACCGGAGTCATTCCCAGCTTTGGCAAGCGGTTAACCATGGCCGAGTTCAGATCAGCTAAAGTGCTAGCAGCCACCGACGCGGAGACCTTTCTCGATTAGAACGATGAGCTTCCAAGATCGGGCGGTGATCCCACCAACTGAGCGAAGCCTAATGGCATTGTTTCTGGCGACAAGAGCTGCAGTGCCTGGCATCTTTGGCGAATCACGTCCGAGGAAGGTGCGGTTGATCGCATCCTCTCCACAGATTCGGGCAGTAGCCGAAAGCCACGACCGTCCCAACCCGTCTCCCAAGCTTCCAATCATTACCTGATTAAGACGGTTCGCCAGGGGTCAGGGTTTATGTATGAGGAAGCTTGGGTGAGGCCTTTCACACAGGAGGAAAAACACGACACAATGATGAGATGTGACATCCGGTGATCAATCCTATTCTCTCGGGGTTTTTCCGATCAATGTGTTCGTGATTTTTTATTAGGCACAACTCAGATCGTGATGCCCTCTTTTTGATTGAACACATGTCGTCCCCACGAGCAACTTACACTAAGGCAGCGAATCTGAATGATACCCTTCCTTAGTAGCCTAGCTCCTTGTCATTCCCACGCAGCTTTGGAGCGTCTTGAACATGCAGGCAATCAGTTCGAAGGGAAAGGACGTGGGTGTCCGCACATCACCAAGGATGGGTCAGGTCAGCAGAAGTGATCTCGGTGAGTGACCAATGACATTTCACGGAGCCACCCAAGCGAGCTCAGCCCATCACCAACAGGCACTAACAAGTGCTTGCTGACCGTTAAAGCACTCGACTTGCGATAGATCATTTTTTGAGTTCCGGTGGTAAGCAAGGAAGCGTTCGTGAGTCCGAGCTGCTGGGATCATCACCGAGTCCCAGACAATGCAAAGGTCGTTTGTTGATATCACAAGCCCGTTCTCCTATTTACTTTTTTTAGGGCGTACCAATATCAAGGAAGAAAAACTGTTTCAAGACATTAATCCTTGACTGGTTCCCCTTGTGCAGCGTAGGCTCACGATTAGATTCGGTAGCTATCCACGAAGTCACAGAAGGGGTGGCTGTAGCATACACGCGCCTTTCCATCTTCGACGTCCGGGTGGCCATCTGAGGACCATACTTTGAATTTTCAGAAATTCTTCAGTCCTTGAGATCATCAACAAGCCGCCGGACTCATCCCCGATCACTGGTGAGGTGTTTGTTGCGCGCAATGTCTGGGGAAGTGGGGGGGGGGGGTTCAGATTTCCAAACCATCACTGCCCGTGCACACTCACCATCGAATCCACTACCCTAGCTAGCCGTCTCCCAAACTTCGGATCGTGGTGGTGTTGGTGGCTTCTGGCCTTGTGCATCAAGTTTATATCCTCGACTCTTGCCCTGCCGAGTGACCGTGATCATCAGCCATTGGTCAGTAGTCCTGGGCGAACCGCTCGCCCGGCGCTGACCAGTCCTTATCGCTAAAATAGGGGGCGTAAATCTAAACTCAGCTGAACATCTTCACCCAGGCCCAATTTTTCTTGAGGAAAAATTTCGACGGTCGAGACCCGAAAAAAATTTTCTCCAAGAAAACTTGAGAGATGGTCACGTCAGTATGGCCATCTGTCAAGAACATCAGACCGGGCTAGATCTGATCTTCCCGTCCACTCAGGCGTCGACTAATTAAAGAATAACAAGATTAAGCATCAAGCATCACGGCTGAATGAGGTGGTCGCCAGGTTTGTCTAGATGCAGCCTCCTGCAGACCATAGCGGCGGTCAATAGGCCTGCAACCCTATTGAAACACCATCCAGAACGGTTCTTAAGGGGAAGGGGGCTGAGAGTTGGGTCAAAGGGGGATGATGAGATGAAGAAAAAATTTTTTTTTCCAACGGTCTGGCCGCACATCAAAAAACAAACACAAAGCCACCTGGGACCAGAAAAGGAAATTTTGAAAAACTCTTGCTGGTGTAAACTTGGGCCTTGGCACACCCCCCCTCCCCTGGCTCAAAGTTGTACGGAGGTTGAGGACCGCGCTTGTCCTTCATCTCCTCTGGTCCCTTGATGTTTGATTACAAAAGAGTAGCGCAATACTGAAAAAATAACGAGCTTTGCCTGATTTGTTTGCTTGGAAGGTATCATCGTTCATCCCAAACGGCCAGGACGAGGAGGGGAATTTCTCGTTGCCTATGGGCTCTAGTATACTCTTTTTCGGATGGCGGCAAAGCCAAATCTCGTCTCTTTTCAGTTTCTCGTGCTTCTGCATCAGCGTTGCATCCCCTTCCCCAGGTTGAGGGTGAGCAGTTGGCTGCTTTGCGTCTTTCCTGTTCGATCTGGTTGGCTCGAGTTGAAGTTGCAAATCCCTGAATCGTGTTTATTGGCTGAAGCCAGCGGCAGCACCCGTCATTCTTCAACAAGGGAATTAAACTAGCGCCAAAAGACAGAAAAAGGGCTCTGAGAGGGACCTGGCAATTTTTTTATGACGACAGGCTAAAAAAGCAGAATATAATGCATTCTCAAGGACCTTGAGGAGCCAGACCAGACCAGGGAGAAACAATCAACTGGAAGCTGTGCTTATCTGATTAGCACTATGAGGCGACCAACTGGGCAACCACAGGCGACCAACTGAGGCGGCGTGCGGCGCTCTTGTCAACGGTTTCTGAGGATGGAAAATCGCAATGTGATAGATAGCAATGCGGTGCACAACATCACGAACCACCACAAAAACCACACCCCCCGCCCCCCCTGGTCTTGTGCGTCTTCTGTTTTCGGTTCAGATCGAAACTAATATCCAGGTTTGGATTTTGATACTCTGGGCACAAGCAAGGGGTTAAGGTTTCCCTCTCCGCACATTCAACCTCCAGGTGGATATTTGTGACTCCACCGGGAGCAGAATTACAGCGCCAAGGCTCACACCTTACACACCTCTGTGGGTCTTCCCCGCAATATGGAAATGCAAGGCCGACAGAAAAGGGAAAGGCTTCGTTTTGGCCCTCCCATTTTCTTGCGCTACGCTCTGTCTGCCTGCCATCGTTCCTCGTCAGCCACGAGCGAGCGAACCAGGGGGGCGAGAGAGTCTTTCGGTGAAGGTGCCGAGACCGAAATAAGGAGACGCAAAAAAGGAAGAATAAAAAAAAAAAGGACAAGGGGTTGTACGGGTTGTACGGGTTGTTCCGTGTTGAAATCGTTGGTGAGATTGTCGGTGACTGATTGACAAAGAACGGTGTAGGTTAACGGTGGAGGCCATTCATTCACAATCCTTCCCAAGATGTCGGTGCACGGAAGGACAGACAAAACTTGGTCAGAGGACAAAGCCTCTCCCGTCCGGCGTCCACCGATCTAGGTGCCGTCTCGCTGGGAATGGTACAGCAATCAGGTACCAAGACTTGCCGCTTACATATACTAGGTATGCATATTCACTATAAAAAAACGAGACGAGACGGCCAGAGGTCTGACCTCACCCACATTCAGTGATACAGAACCTAGAAAGCTGGTTCAAGTGGAGCCCGAAAGGGAGATCGTTCTTCTTGAAACTCGGGAACCCAATTCCACACTCACGTTACTCCGCAGTCACTTGGACAGTCACGGGGGTTCGATCTGGATCCATGGCATCATCGCCAAACTTTGCCCTTCTGAGCTTTCGGAGGACGGAGCAATTCAAAACTTTTCCATCACACTCACCACAAGTCACTAACAGAGCCGTTGCAACAGCGCCACACTGCACTGTTGCCGAAAACAAGAAAGCTTGGCAATTTGAATGTTCCCTTCATTAGCAAACTGACTTACAGCAACGGCAGGCAGAGAACTTTGCAGCCCTCTCTCGTACTCGCAAACCCCAACCCCGGTGTCTTGCAACGCAGCACGACGACCTTTTCCTTTTTCTCACCTCATCATCCTCAGCACCATCATCGCGGGAATCCTTCAAGCCACTAGACCCCATCCCACAATACTCCATTCCACCTAGTCGGGCTGACGTTATCCAGCGTCGTCGGTACCGAATGCCCACGCTACCAGGCTAGAGACGAAACGCTAACATGGAGGTGCACATGGGCAGCTGGTAGCGTGCATTTTAGAAGCAAAAGAGCACATGGCAAAGAGCGGGACATATTGAACATGGAGAACAAAAACCTGCGTCCGGCACAGTAGCTACATATAAATCCCATCCTTGGCCTTCAGGTAAAAAAAAAAAAAAAAAAAAACATGATATACGGCTATCAGGTGGTAATTATCCCCCGGACGCCATGCGCACGAAATCCATCATTCATATTCCACTCACCTTCCTCACATCTATCATTGGGACCAAGCGAAGGGAGGTCCGGTTCTTATCAGTTGAAGCGGCTTCCTGAGGTGTTGGCCCGACGTCTCACCTTGTTTTGGTCTGGATCTTTCCTTGGCTGAGGAGTAGAAATATGTTTGAAGCTAATAACCCAAAAAATTTTGGTTGTCGATAAACGTTTGTGTCAGACTAATAACGCCAGGGTATGTGTTGGTGTGGTGTGTGTGTGGGAAAGGTGACCTATCAGTCACATGGTTCGTAACGTGAATGACCCTTTCTAGTGTGGTAGTATGTATACATACATATCTCACACGCACGCAACACACCTACCTTCTCCAGGACGCCACCGCCCATCTATCTGTATAGCATACGGTAGTAATGTATTTATTAGCTTCAATGTCAAGAAACGTTTTCCGCCATGGTATCAAAGAAACGCGCTAACTGACCACACAAGGCAAAAAAAAAAAAAAGAAAAAAAGATAATCCAAATTGAAGTGGGCTGGTTGTAATGAACTTTCTCAACACCCCTCCCCCCCCCTGCTGGCCTCGCCTGTCCGCGCGCTGCCCAGAATTTATGCAAAGGGAATCTTGGTGTTGGTGGTGCGGGTCCCTTTCGGGGGACGGATGCGCAATAATTTATTTTGCACTTTGATCGTACATAAAGTTCTTTTGGGGTGGATAAATTTTTCTCAAATTTTGTTTTTGGTCGACCAGCTTGGGTTACAGCGACTTATCTCATACTAGCCTCTCGCAAGCTCGCATCCAATGCGTTGTAGCGTTGTTCAAATGTGGACTGATGGTGACGGGTGCGGCAAGGTTCAGGATTGTTAAGTTCCAGATCGAAGAAAAAAAAAAAAAGCAAGCACGGGTTTTTTTTCTTTTTGTTTTTTTTTGTTTTTTTTTTGAAGAAGGTTTCAAGGTTACCCCCCCCCCCTTCCCGTTTGAATGACAGGCGGATCTCAATTTCGGTATTTATGGACTATGGGGTAGTTGTGATGATGATGCGTGCCACCATCGAGAGATGCCCTTTTCAATCACTCAGTACTCCGTTTGTTTTCGGTGATTGCGGGGGATATCCGTCAAACTGGTAATTAGGGGCACTTTCCCCCTGGGGTAAATTGGTTATTCATTATCCACTTTTCCATTCATTCTGGTGTGGATAGACAGACAGAAGGTCAAGGCACCAAGAACTTTTATTATTTCATTATTTTTGTTTCTTTACCACTCGTCATCGATCATCAGTAAAGGTGTTTTGTCTTGTTGATTTCTGATCATCTACTGGTATGGTAGGGTCACAAGTGATACCGCCAGCACTTGTTTTTCATCTTTTAACATATACTCACCAGGTATTTCCGACTCGCTTTCCACCTTTTCCTTGCATTAGTAGGTTACCTCTCTTCTATCTCATGTGTGTGTGTGTGTGTGTGTGTGTGTGTGTGTGTGTGTGTGTGTGTGTGTGTGTGTGTGTGTGTGTGTGTGTGTGTGTGTGTGTGTGTGTGTG
>MU864988.1:0-45762 GCA_033576145.1 Cladorrhinum samala
TATTCTCTTTCGGCGTTTACTGGGTTTTTTCGTCTTATTTTTTTTTTCAACTCCGAAATATGCTTTGTTTTGCCTTTTTCTAAATTAAACACCCCAAAAAAAAAAAAAAAAAAAAAAAAAAAAAAAAAAAAAAAAAAAAAAAAAAAAAAGTACCCTACCTACCTATTTTGCTTGAAGAAAAGCATATAAAAAAAAAAAAAAAAAACATAAATGAACAGGCATCAAAATTACCGCTGGCAAGCTGGACTTTATACCTATTTTTCCTTGATACTCACCTCTTCTTTCTTTTGAAAAAAAAATGATTTTTTTTTTTTTTTTTTTTTTTTAATTTGACCGCTGGTGGCCTTGCGGTTGCAAGCAGGAAACATACATCACGCTGGACCAGCTCCAAGCGCCCCCCCCCCTCCCCAACCCCCACCCACGCCTTCCTTCTCCTGGGCCCGATGTCCTTGACCACTCTACCTCAACCTTATTATATGAAACGACCACCGCACCTTCCTTCATAACCAAATTTTCCACAGCACCTTCCAACGCCCCCAGACGGACTCAGCCAGAATGGCTCAGCGGTCTGGGGGCTAACACGCCAAACCCCCCTCCCTCACCCGAGTGAAGGGAGGCCCCCCGTTCGAACCGTCCCACGGAGTAAAAGCACCGAATGCTTTTCGTACCCGGCTACCTCCCTTCTCAAAAGAAGAAGGGGGCTAGCCGGTGAGCTTTTGTAATTTTTTTTTATATATAATATTCTTTTGGTGAAAATTGTTTGGACTATTTTCATATGGTTGAGATTATTTATTGTATTTACATTTATTTATATACTTAATTGCTATAGCAAATCAATGCACGAGCCGGTCAGTCCCCCTTCTATCCTAAGGTATTCTACATTGTGATTATTCCAACAAGAACAACTCCGCTGAGACTAATCAATAACTCTGTCGAAACAAAGATGATCCCGAAAAAAACAACGCTCCGTTGGCGACGGATAAAACTCCCCGCCCTGCGCTCAATGACTCAAACTCGTCAAGGTATAATGCCCACCCTCCCATCGAAACTCATCCAAACTAAGTCTCATTCAACGCCACTATCACCAACGCCCACACAAACTCAACAGCAACTCCACCAGCCTCAACCAAAACTCCAAGCCGTGTCAGCATAAATAAAAGAAAACAGATAACCCAAGCCATCCTGCCCTGAAACTTGCACGAGTGTGACAGCCACCACCCAAAGAACAACCACAAAAACCGCCTTCCTTCTCTCCCCACCACCTCCCTATCATCTCTACTTCAATTACCAAGACTAGCAGTCAACAATCTCTTATTCTTCTTGACGAGCGCCATCAAAGCTTTATCCAGCTTTTCCGCCTCCTTTTTGGCCACTGCAAGCGTCTGCTCGGCTTCCTCGAGCGACATGAGCGGCACGCTGCCCACTCCGCCCATGTGATGTGCACCAGGGTTCGCAGAACCGCCAGTCTTTTCTTCGGCTCCAGCGTGATTATTGCCATCGCCGACAGCAGCGGCGGCGGCGGCAGCAGCAGGTAATCCCTCCAAATACGAAGCCAAAGCTCCCACGCCACCGCCACCACCGCCTGCATATTGCCCAGCCGAAGGAGCACGATAAACATTCTCCAAATTGGGGGTGATTGGACCAGAGTAAATCAATTCCGGCTCAGCAACGTGCTGCTCATCCCTCGCTGCGGCAGGAACGCCACCAGTAGTATTATTCAGCCAAGACCCAGGAATGTTCCTAGCAACGCTCCAATCCGACATGGCCTTGGGGAAACTAATATCTCTTGACGACAAGTTAAGTCTCGGCAAGACGTACTGGTTGATGTAGTAGATGGCTTCCTCCCTCTGGATCTTGTTCACTGGATCCGAGGGGTACGCTCCCGGCGCGTTGAGGAGGTAGCTTGGCGGTCCGTTGGGGACTGCCCTGCCTTTGACCAAACTGAATCCGCCAATGCCGTTATCGTGCCGGGAGCAAACAAATGCAGCGGGGCTGTTGGCTTCCTTAGCGAGGGACGCTTGAAGCTCGAGGAAGCGTTCTTGCTCTTCTTCCGTGAGGTGGCGAAGACAATCCCCGTTGGGAGTGATGAGGATGGGCACGCCGTCGACAGTTTTGCGGACGGGTTGACCCGTTAAGAGGATGGTCTGGTCTTCTTCGGTGACGATGTTCTTTGTGGGGATCATGGTGCTCTTCAGGTTAGGGGCGAGATCCCGAGGCCGGATGTTGTTGTTGTTGTTCAGGAGCCATCCGTCAGCCGCAACGTTGGTGGGCTTGAACAAGGGAAGCTTTTCAACGCTCGGGGGCGCTTGACTACGCTTCTGAAGATTTTGGAGAATCGCGGCAGGTGTAGGGAGAACCCGGGGAGTTGAAGGGTCAGACGGTTTGGAATCCTCAGTCGTCTTGGCTTTTGAGGTGTCAGGGTATCGACCATGCATAGGTTCATCGGTCAAGGTGGTAGTCTCGTTCGCGGTGGACCGGTAGGTCGACGATTCTTGGACGGCTTCCTTAACTTCCGCAATCTCCTTGGACTCCTTCATATCCTTACCGTCCTTGAAGGAGGACGAGGAGGCGGCAGCGGCGGCAAGCGGAGTGCTGGGACGGCTTGCGGCAGGCGTTGCGATCTTGCTCGCAGCCACCGTTTGTTTCTCCTTCTTCTGCTTCTTCTTTCGGCCAACAATAGGCCCTATCTCGACTTCAGGCTCGGGCTTGACGGGCTGCGCTGCAATGACGGCAGTCTCCTTCTTGAGAACCTCCTTGCGTTGCTTGCGCTGTTGGCTCTTTGTAGTAGATCGCACAGGTGCAGCGCCAATCCTGGACGGTGGCGGCGAGCTGGCACGGGAAGCGGAAATCGAGGCTGAGATGATCGAGGCGGTATCAGAAATGAATTCGCTGCCAGGTGTCTCCGCAGAGGCCAGCGACCGTACTGAAGGTGCAGTCAGAACTGTCGCAGCGCCGCCCACAGGCGTGGGAGGGTTTTCTGTCTTGGGCGTCGGCACTACGCGCAAGGTTTTTGGTGCAGCTCGAGCAATTGGCGAAGGCACCGAAACTGGAGTGGGATTTGGAAGCGCCGGAAAGGCAGAGTCCTTGTCGGTTGCCGATTTATCTACCGCAGAAGGTGTATCAATGTTCCTGATTTGCGAAGCTTTGGTGGCTGCGGCAATATTCAAAATTCCAGGAACTGGGCGCTCAACCTTTTTCTCGACGGCAGCTGCTTTTTCGTCAACCTTATCGCCAGTCTTCGGCGTGGCTTTAACAGCGATAGGTTCGCTCTTTGCTGGCGTTGGCGCAGCTGCAGGGTTTGGAGTCGATATCTGAGCTAGTATGGGCGCCGGGGCAGCCACAAACTTTCCCTTTTCCTCCTCTTCTTCTTTCTCCTTGCCCTTCCCCTTCTCTTCTTTTTCTTTGGCTTTTTGCTTACTCTTCGCCGCCGCTTTTTCGGCCTTTTTGGCAGCGGTTTTACTGAGAGGCTTTGGCGCGGCCACTGGGGTTGCAGCCGGTGGTGGCTTGGGTGAGTTCAAGGCAGGGAAATCTTCATCTTGCAAAATGGTCTGCGACTTTGCTTTTGAGATCTCCTTGGAGAGGCCGCTCTCTGCCGCCAGGGCCTTGATGTTCTTTTTGGCATCTGGCACAGAAGGGGTGCCGGGCTTTTTACCGGAGAAAGGAGTTGCGCTGGCTACAGCATGAGCCCTTACTGGGGTCTTGGGCACGACTACCGGGGAAGCCACACGATTTGCAAACGTCGCCGGTAGAGATGCGTGTGAAATGGACGGTGAAGGGAACGCACTACTAGGAATACCAAGCCCCGGTGGGACCGAAGGCGTTCCTGAGCGTCCAAAGAACTCAAAGGCGCCGGGTGGATGGCGAATGTTGAAATCAATGGGCTCGTCGGCGACGAGTGCATCAATGCTTGTCCTGACTTCGTCAATCGAAAGCAGGTCGTCATCTACAGAGTACCAACATTAGCTTCTCTTCTGTGGGTGACTATCTTTAGACCAGGTGAGACCAAAAGGGGAAAACCAAGAGGGCGAGGAGAGTATAACGTGTGGGAGAGGACCGCTGGGCCGATAGGGAGGGAGCAGCACCGGAAAAAACACAACGCCTTTATATACATGAGATGGATTGAATCACGTCAAAGACTACCATCATCGTCTTCCCTTGAAGAGTAGAAAAATTATAAAAGCGCATGCTAATGGTGCTTTATTTGATCCACCTATGCCACCGAAGCCCCGAGGTGTCAAAACCTGGGGCCCAAGTTAACGTACATAAAGAAGACCTCGAAGGAAGACGATGAGAGCTTGCCTGACGTGACTCGAAGTCCATTAATCTTTCTCCCGTGGAAACCCTGCGCCTTGAAAATAAAGACCATGTTCTGTCGACGACATTTCTCTTTTGCCATTCCCAAAATTGCAAAAACAACTCCCAATGCAAGGCGATCCCGCCGGCTTTTTAAGGCTTCCAGGAACCTCGACCCTTTGATGGCCCCAGGTCCCAAACTCGCAAGTTTCCGTGACCAGCGCAATTAAAAAGAAATCCCTTTCCTTGCCCCCATATCAAAACGCCGTCATCATTTATAGTGTAGTATAAAAGCAAAAACAATTCGGTGCTCCCTCCCTTGCCCACGTATATGATGAATCAAAGTGCAAAAAAGAACTCGCGAGGTAGGTCGCCTAGGTCGACCGATACGGCACAATGCCTTCCTCAGTGTGAAAATCACCACGCCCGGTAACCCCCCTGGTTGTACATCATGCCAGGGTTGTTGTACCCACCTTGCGACTGTCCACCAAACAGCCCCTGTCCGAGCCCTCCGGCATTGCTCTGTTGCTGCATGTGTTGCTGCTGAGATTGCATGCGAACCTGCAGGATACTCGGGTCCGCAAGATCAACTGACCCACCCCCCCCAGTGGAGGAAGTGTTAGCGTGTCTGTGCTTCTTCCCCTTCTTCTTCTGCTTTGAGCCCAAGTCCTGAAAGGCTCCAGGGTGATTACCATAGAGCGATGCCAGGTGACCCGAGGCAGGAGCTGGGGTGGAGGAGGTGGAGGATGGGTACTGGTTTGGAACATAAGAGAAGTACTCACGCTTACCGGCATCATGAGTTTGGGCACCGGGCGCCCGTCCGCGTTGGAGAAGAGCCATTAGCTCATTGCTATCTTTGGCCCCGCCACTATATGCGGCGGCGCTCGACCCAAAAATCTGTCCTCCAAAGATTCCAGGGGGAGTGCCCGTCGACTTGAGACCGGGTGGCGGGCCAGGCATCGAAGAGGGATAATACTGGCTGCCAGGTTGGTTGTGGAATGAGGTGGGCATCATTGACGACTGCTGAGCCATGATTCGTGGGTTGGCTGCAAGCTTGACAGAAGTGGCTGACGCAGCATCCCTGCCGTCGTTGGCGAAGCTGAACCTTGAGCCCGAGCGGTTATGTCCTTGACCCTGGAAGAGGTTGGTTTGGGCAGACAAATGGTCGACAAAGCCGGCGGGTGCTCTCATGAAAGTGGGCTGCTGAGGCGTCATTGTACGGCTACCAGTTCCAATGGAGCCCAGATTCGAGGTTTGGGTAAGCCCTGTACCAATGGCCTGGCCAAAGAATCCATCGCCGCTACCTCGCTGGATAGGCGGCTGTGCGGTGCGACGGAGATCAAAACCAAGTGCCTCACGGGTTGGATCACGATCTTCGGGTTCGCCGCCTAGCGCAAGACTTCCGCTGCTCTCGGGTTCATCTTCGGGTGGCTCAAGAACCCCGCGAGACTGTTGATCAGATATGCTTGCATCTTCCGCATCGCGCAGCCTCCTGCGCTCCCAGCCACGGGAGTCAAACAGCGGAGGGTAATCCTCAGATTGCTCAGCCTGGGGACACTGGAAGGACAAAGATCCAAGAATCCGAAGAAGTTTGCTCAAGTCGTCCACTGCCTTCTTCTTGGGCTCGGTGCTTGGCGCAGAAACCTTGGCCGCGCTCGGGGTTTGCGCTACAGCAGCAGGAGCTGCAGGAGCTGCAGGAGCTGCCGGAGCTGCTGCAGCAGGAGGAGGAGTTGGTCTGGTTTGGGAGGTGGTTGAGGGACCAGCAACCGGTGACTCGGCAACATCATCCTCAACAGCAGACTCAGCAGTCACCGGGAGCGCGTGCGAGATTGCAGGGCTGGGAGCAGCACCGCTAGTAGCATGGCTGCCACGGCGGCTGCGAACCTGGGGATTGCGTGCCCAGTTTGCTGTGGCGGGAAGAGCAGGGGCGTCGCCGTTGTCGGATCCATCTTTGCTGGAGCTGCGAATCATGGGCTGAGCTGGAGCGGGTGCAGGCGAAGGGTGATTCTGCTGTCTCGAGGCAGTACGAGGGATCGGGCGCTGCGAGTTGATGCTGTTCATAGATGACAGGTCCTGTCTTGTGTAGCTGTCTTCCTCCTCCCCAAGCTCGTGCAAAAACATGCACTGCCTATTGGTGCACGTCTCATGTCGTAGCCAGGCCGAGCAGTACTTTGTGGTGCCAAGCTGGGCGCGCAGAACCCGGTCGCCGTTCATCGAACCATTAACTGCCTGTATGCAGCGGGCCGCATCTTCCTTCTTCTCGAATGTCACATAAACACCCAGAGACTGGTTGTTGCCGTCAGTCCCGCGTCGATTGCTGATAGAGATTTTTTGTATGTTGCCGTATTGACCAAAAAACTCGGGTTTCCGCAGCGTCTTGAGCAGCTCGTCTTCTTTAACTGTGGGCTGCAGACCGGTAACGTAAACGAGATTCTTCTGAACAACTCTAACGCCGACCAAATTTTTACGGTTCTCCTTTTCCGCTTCTCGCCTTTGGGCTTCTTTATGGCGTTGCTCGGCGGCACGCTTCTTCTGACTCTTTTGAATATTCGCTCGGAACTGCGCATACCTGGGGTTTAAATCAGCATACCGGTCGACGCATGGGGCGGCAACAATGATTAGGGACGGGGGCTTAGCATACTCCTCTGGTGTGACGACTTTCCATTCAATAGTCTTTTCGTCATATGGTCTTCGACAAGCCGGACACAGACCGTTCATGTTTGTTCTGATATTGTTGAAGCAGAACTGACATATCTACAGGCGAGGTGTAAGTGGGGGGAATTGGGAAATCGCGCGGGACAGGAGAGCAAGAACATACCTGGTATCCGCAAGGACATGGTCGGAAGTTCCGATCTGAGAGATCGAACTCTTCGATGCAAAGAGGGCTAGAGTTTGTGTCAGCATATTCCGAAGTTGGGTCTTGATCTATGTGGGAAGGAAGGGCTAGACAGAGTCCCAAGGAGAAGTGCAAAGGAATCCATACCAGCAGTCCTCATCATCGTCGATATATGTGTCCTGTGGCGCCATAATTTTGGTTCAAATTCTTTTCTTTTATTTTTCTTTTCGTTTTCTTTTTTTTTTTTTGGGGGGGGGGGTTTCTTTTTGTTTTTCTTTTTATGACCCTTTTCAAAGTTTTGGCGGGGTGGTGAGAGCTGCACGAGGTAGGGTAGTGGTGAGGTCGTGGTATCTTTGCAGATAAATCAGCGTCTGATGTTCTGCCGTCCGAATCGACGTTTGCTCGCTTGACGAGTTGGGCGGAAAAGGTCGGTCGGACAAGTCGCGGCAGGGGGGCAGTAGTCGTTTAGCTTATTAAGGTGACCGATGAGTTCGGTTTTTTACTTCGCTCTATTTAAAAATGCAGGGTTTCTCGCGATACGATCAAACGC
This sequence comes from Cladorrhinum samala, assembly GCA_033576145.1. NCBI lineage: Eukaryota > Fungi > Ascomycota > Sordariomycetes > Sordariales > Podosporaceae > Cladorrhinum > Cladorrhinum samala. The sequence goes on from MU864988.1 coordinate 7,680, forward strand.
CACGCAGGGAATAAAAGGAAGAAGATGGGCTTGCTGGCTTCGGCTGCGATCTCCACGATTCCAGAGGGATGTTGGGGTCTTCGATGGAGAGTGTGGTGCAAGAGCGAAAAGGACCGAGTTGCAGCAGCAAAAACAGAGCCTTTCCACCCAGAGGCTCCAGCAAGCCGCTAGTGTTCTTCGGGACTAGCGTTCTTTCTGCACGTGTCGCCACCTGGTTTGTGCTCCTGGAACTTCCTTGTCAAGCTTTGTACCGCAGTATTGGCAGCTGAGAATATTCAAAGATTTGACTACTTACCACCGTGTGTAGATATATGTTCATAACCCCGGATTTCCGTTATTCCAGTATCCATCGGCGGCATTTAACGCAGCAGCAGCAGAATGTTTCTTGAGGAGGTGCCTGCATCATGGCACAGAGACTCGTGGCACCAGAAAAAAAGACTACCTAAAAGGGCCATGTCACGTGATGCGCCACGTGAATTGCCCCCCAGTAAGACTGGAGCTCCGAGCTCGACGTCAGTTGTAAATCCAATCGTCCAAGTCGAGAGCCAAGCACCATCTTCGATCGAGGGCACCGGCTGATTCTCGATCAATTGGCGTGCCGCCCCCCCAGAACCTCACCATGGCCAGTTCGCTCTGCAGAAACAGGGCTCTGGCCTCAGCCCTTCGGCCAGCAAAGCCCTCAATTGCCGTGCGCAACGACCTCGTTGTGCGCTGTTTCGCGACGACCCCGCGCAGCAATGCCTACAAGGTCGCCCTGCCCAAGGATGCTCCCAACCCGCGCGCCCTCCCCCGCGACCAGGTCGGCACCCTCAACGTCCCTCTTGTGAACCCGGCAGACAAATACGAGTCCAAGGCCGACAACCTCCACAAGTATGGCGCCTGGCTCATGGGCTGCCTGCCCAAGTACATCCAGCAGTTCTCCGTCTGGAAGGACGAGTTGACCATCTACATCTCTCCCGCTGGAGTCATCCCAGTTTTCAGCTTCCTCAAGTGTAAGTAACGCTCTACCAGTATTGGAATACAAAAAAAAAAAAAAAAAAAAACCTAGCTGACCTAATCATTTCCACAGACAACACTGCCGCCGAGTTCACCCAGCTCAGCGACATCACAGCAGTCGACTTCCCTACCCGCGACCAGAGGTTCGAGATTGTATACAACCTTCTTAGTGTCCGCCACAACTCCCGCATCAGGGTCAAGACCTACGCCGACGAGGCCTCGCCTGTTCCTAGCATCACCCCTCTCTTTGATGGCGCCAACTGGTACGAGCGTGAGGTTTACGACATGTTTGGTGTTTTCATCGTCGGTCACCCAGATCTGCGCCGCATCATGACGGACTACGGTTTTGAGGGTCACCCCTTGCGCAAGGATTTCCCCATGACTGGATACACTGAGGTTCGGTACGACGAGGAGAAGAAGCGCATCGTCACTGAGCCTCTTGAGCTCACGCAGGCGTTCCGTAACTTTGAGGGAGGCTCCAGCGCCTGGGAGCAGGTCGGTAGTGGCACTGACCGCACGCCCGACACATTCAAGCTCCCTACGCCAAAGCCTGAGGAGAAGGTGGATGAGAAGAAATAAAAAGAAAAAATGCGGCTGTAAATATTATTTGTCCACGGGGAGTCTATACAAAAAGTCTTTTGTGGGAAGACCGGACGTGAATTATTCAAAACGCGACGTCTTTTGCTTGAACTGATACAACATGCTGCGCGCGAGGTTGGGTCCTTACTTTCGACATTGATCTCGTATGGCGATGCCTTGTTCTTTTGATGTCTAGTGTGAGCATGGACAATATGATTGCAGAGAGATGCTATTCCATTTTGTGCCCCTCTATGCCCCTCGTTGTAATGCTGCGAGATGGATTTTGGAGCCTATTGCTCACTGTAGACTCCTTTCGTCTCGGGCTACTGAGTGAGTGAAATTTTATTCGCAATGCTCAACATATCGAGGTCGTAAAGGACATTCATCCCCTCACATTCAGAACACAAGAAGAGTTCAGTTAATAAAATATCAACAAGAAAACCAAGAAGTGAAACCCCAATATCAAGTCACAACTTAAGCCTAAATGTTTCTCGAGAAAAAAAATAAAAAATTCAAGAGCAAATCCATGATTAAAACTAGTTTTGTGATTTTTATTTTGAGATCGCTACCTAATAATTATTTTGGGTTTTGCTGAAAAGAAAGTCCATGAGCCTGGATAGGAAATAGGATATAAATCGTGCCATCTGTCGTTTCTTCCAAAGCTTTTATATATACATTATCACGGATGATGTATACACATACGAAACATTGTACCGACTACGCCATTTTATTTTATTTTATTTTTTTTGGGAATCAACTAGTAAAAGAAAGACCTATCTAGAGTTGTTGCGCAATCTTCGTATCAAGTATTACCATTAGAGTCTTTTTTTTTTTTTTGTTTCTTCTATTCGGCTTCATTACACATTAACCACAAAATGTTTCAACTTTTTCCTCAAGGTTAAACCTTAGTTGGGCATTTAGTCACCCCAAAACAAGATATTACCCGGGTAGGTGCTCACATACATTAAGAAGCTGACAAGCTATTGCGGCAGCAATTCTCGGCAATTTGGTCGTCCTCAAATAAACATGCAATCACATCCAACCCGATGCATTCTAATAAATTGATCATGTATGATTACACCAATTAGAGAGAAACGCAGTTGTGGTCAAGCAACATATTCTTCTTATTGCCAGAGATGCGAAACTAGAAAAACGGGCCTATCTCAAGAGGACAAGGCCCCATTCACATAGTAAATAACTCAGCAAAAAGAAGACATAATCTTAAAATCTCTTTTCATCTCATCTCAATTCTTTTCCTGCTAAAAGCTTATGATAACAAAGAACCTAATAATCCGTCCATGCATGCTGCTCTAAAAAGAGAAACAATTCCCAAACCATGCCGATTCCCCATCTCCCACACTCTTTGATACAAGAGGGTATATGTATGTTGTAAAAGAAATAAAGAAAAAAAAAATATGTACAAGAAAAAAACAAAAACATCATAATCTCATTGAAACGTCAACAAGCAAGGAAGCAAACTGTGGTGTCCAACAGTTTTAAACCTTGCCCTTGTAGCCCTTAGGAGCAAGGTTGATATTGTACTCGAGCTCGAGGACAGCCTTGCCATCGTCGAAAGGCTTGAAATCAACAACCAAGTCGTCCTTGACGGCGAAGACGGTGTCGCTCTTGACCCACTGGTCATCAGAGGGGTAAAGCTGGGTGGTGCAGCCCTGGAACTCGGGATGGGTGACCATAATGTGGATGTGGGCGGGGCGCATGGGGTGGCGGTCCATGAGGGAGAGAAGCTGCCATGAGGGGCCATCCGTGGGAAGAGAGTAGGCGGTGGGGTGCAGGCAGTAGAAGTGGTACTCGCCCTTCTCGTCGGCGCGGAACTTGCCACGGAGGTTGTTGGGGGTCTGGTTCTGGGGATCTTGGAAGTCGTATTTGCCGTTGGCGCTCGCCTGCCAGATGTCGACGACGGCGCCGGGGATCGGCTTGCCGGTGATGATGTCGCGGACCACACCGTGCATCTTGGTGACGCGGCCGTTGGGGGGGACGCCGTCCTGGAAAATCTCACCCCCGAGCTCTCGGAAAGGAGCATTGGGGGACCAGAAGGGGCCGAGAATGGAGGAAGATGTTGGGTCCAGCTCGCCCTCGGAGATGATCTTGTGGGCGATCTCGTCGACGAGGCTATGACATATTGCGTTAGTGGCTATTTTCAGAGTAGTATTTGGCAAACTTTAAAACTTACGACTCGAGGCCGAGAACATCACAGATGCGGTGGGTCTCGTTACGGGTCTTGTTGGAGTTGTGGTAGATCTCGCCGAGGGCGTTGACGAACTTGACACCCTCCATCCACTCGTCGACGGTGAGCTCGACCTCGCGAGCAAAGTCGTGGATGTGGCGAATCAGAGCACCCAGGACCTGGCGGTTGCGGGGGGTGGTGTTGGGACCCATACCCTCGATGACATTCTTGGTAAAGTTGGGATCAAAACGGTGCGAGGCGGCGGGCTGCTCGGAAGAAGACATTTTGAAGGTTGTTGTTGGTTGTTGGTTGTTGGTGTGGTGGTGTTGCAGAAGAGAGTAGAGGCTCGAGAGATTGGGATGTTGAGATGAATGATGATGATGATGATGAAGGAAACCGAGAGATTGGGACGGGATGCGAGGCTTGTTTTATAGAGAAGTCATGTCTTCGACAAGGACTCAACCTTCAACAACCGCGAAATTGCGAATTCAGCCAACGTGATAGGCTCCTGGCCACCCCATGGTGTCATTTCCCCCGCCGAGAATCAGATCGGAGAGATGTCGCGGCAGGTTGAGCATCCCCAAGTTCCTAGTTTCGGGAGTGGGGTTGGAGATGGACGTGGTCCGGGACAAATTTAGCCCTGGAGTGGCCCTGCTTCTGGATCTGCTTTGGGTTCCCCGGCACCGCTAAGGCCCGGCAAAGACAACACCTGCAACGGGCTATGGTGCGTCGGTTTCGCGTCCTCGGCGCCCTGAATCGCGGGACTCTGGCGGGCCCCATGGAAGTGGGTAGAGGTAGTACGCTATTAGACTTGGATATTAGCGGTCTTCTTCCCCTCGGGGCCCCTTCTTTGTCGTTTGTCCGGGGCCGCCATCCCATGGTCCAGTGTCCAGTAAGGGTGTGGAGATGGTACCTACACCGCGGCAAGAGGTCTCGGATTGCTGGGATGAGCCTTTACCCGACCGGGCCCGGCTGGCAAGAGCTCTGTTTGAGCACGAGTTGTGCAACCAATGATTGCAAGAAGATGTTGCCGCAGCCGCATCTGACCCTTGTCGTCTTGATGTCTCAATTGAGTTCCCCTCCCCACACTTGCAGATTCCCGATGGATTAGGGGTCGCACCAAGGGATAAAAGTATTGCCTGCAACTGAGCTGAGCGCGGCATCTCTAATAAGCCAGAACCACACCGGCAACCAGAGCGGGCAATAGGAAGAGGAATGTGAGGGAGGGAAAGGAAAAACAGTTAGAAGAAAGAAAACCAAAAAAAAAAAAGAAATTAAAAAAATACAATGATTCTCCAGCAATTGAGCAAACCCTTCCGTCATCACAAGATTTCGCTTGCTGCAACTGTATCTGCATCGAAGCTGTTGTTCCCATCCTCAGCAACATATTCTATTTCCCATAACCAAAACTATCCTGGCTTTGGCAGCCGACGTCATTCCTCAAATATGCCCCTCCACCATTTGATGTGCGGGACCTGGACCCCGCCAGGAGCAATCTTCACCGTCCAATTTGACGATGAAGCTTTGACGCTGAAGCTCATCAAGCGCACCGAGATTCCAAAGGACGAGCCCATATCATGGATGACATTCAGCGTATGACTTGTTTCCAATCTCAATTTGCACTCAGCTGCACTCCTCAATCGCTCTCTTTGTGGCAATACTCAGACGCTCACGCAATGATTTCCCCGACGACTAGCATGACAAGAAAAATCTCTACGGAGCCGCCATGAAGAAATGGTCCAGCTTCGCAGTCAAGTCCCCAACCGAGATCATCCACGAGGCATCTCACCCAATCGGCGGCGACCCCCTCGCCCAGTCCTCCGAAACAAACACGCGCGCGATCTTCCTCCTGGCGGCCAAACAGCCCCCCTTCGCCGTCTATGCCAACCCGTTCTACAAGCACGCGGGCTACGGGAACGTCTTCAACGTCTCCGCCTCTGGAGCCCTCTCTCAAAACATCCAAAACTACCCGTACGACCCCAACACCGGTATCCACGGAATGGTCTTCGACCCGACCGAAACCTACCTCTACTCGGCCGACCTGACGGCCAACAAGCTCTGGACCCACCGCAAGCTTCCCTCGGGAGAAGTCGAGCTCGTCGGCTCAATCTCCGCGCCGTCCCCCGGCGACCACCCGAGATGGGTAGCCATGCACCCCTCGGGAAACTACCTCTACGCCCTAATGGAAGCGGGCAACCGCCTCTGCGAATACGTCATTGACCCCGTCACCCACATGCCGGTGTACACCCACCACTCTTTCCCCCTGATCCCTCCCGGGATCCCGACGAAGGATAAAGAAACCGGCAAGGGCCTCTACCGCGCCGACGTCGTGTCGTTGAGCTTCTCCGGCAGGTACATGTACGCCTCCTCTCGCGCAAACAAGTTCGAGCTGCAGGGTTACGTGTCGGCCTTCAAGCTGCGCGACTGCGGAAGCATCGAGAAGCAGCTGGCTCTGAACCCTACCCCGACCAGCGGCGGCCACAGCAACGCCGTCTCACCCTGCGATTTCAGCGACGAGTGGGTGGCCATCACCGACGATCAGGAAGGATGGCTGGAGATGTACAGGTGGCAGGACGAGTACCTGCACCGGGTCGCGAGGGTCCAGATTCCTGAGCCTGGGTTCGGCATGAATGCTATCTGGTATGACTAGAAATGAAATTATGTATATAGGAAAAAGAAGTAAAAACTTGGATATAAAGATTAAAAAACTTCAAAACTGTTTTTCAATCAATAATGGAGAAATATGGCATTTGCGAGAGAAAACATTGCGAACCAATGGAGGAAGGGGGGGGTTGTTCCATGGATACTGACTAGTCTAACCGCGGTCAAGACCGATAACCGCTCATAGAGACCTGATACAATTGAGGGAGCTCCGAGAGAGAGAACTTCCATAATCATGAGCATATGTGTAAATAAATATATATGTTTCCATAAAAAAAAAAAAAAAAAAAAACAATACAAGAAAGAGCACAGCGAATGATCGAGAAAATGATCAAAAAAAAAAAAAAAGGAAAAAAATATGTGGGCGACCCCGGAATCGAACCGGGGTTTCTTCGGTTACGCTATGGATCTCTCCACAACGAAGCGTCCTGACCACTAGACTAGTCACCCGGGGGGAATGTTGTTTGATGAAATTGGTGACTGGGAACAATACTCATATAGGCTGCAGAATTTGCAACGCACCACGTTATTGTTAGCAAACCTAATCGACGAATAAGAACCACCATGATGCATTTCGCACACTGCTCTGAACTTCACAAAGGTCACCTCAAAAATCATTATAAAAATAGTATTTCCATTCTCATGATATCCGGGGATCTTGCTAACTATTATAGGGCAACCATGGCTACTCGATATACTCCCCAGCATCTCCGCTGTATCCACGTTCGTTGTGTTTGGTTGAGGCTTGATTCCTTCCCTAGATCAAGGAAACGCTCCGCCGCCTAGCGAAGAGTGATAGAGTATGAGCCCTTAGCCTAAATATCACCACCTAAAGAAACTTATGTGCATCGGTACAAATCAGAGTGAGGATGCCAAATCAATGACGTTGGTTACGTTCGTGATGACCTCCGAGGCCATCGTCTTAGCGGCTGTAGCAGAATTGTAAATTGCAAATAATTCAATCGTAAGCTTTGTGTAAGACGAAATGGCAAAGCCAATAGCTTCGCCAAACGCCAGCAGTCCAAAATTTCGGAGGATTGAGGGTGGAAGTCCGTATGACCCAAAGACAAGGGATGCTGTAGGACAAATGACGAAAGGCCACCAGCTTTTTGTTGTTGCGCTGTTGAAGAAAGACTCGTTGATTGAGAGTGCGGTAGCCACCGTCCCTTCGAGGGAGTCGAGAATCTCGTCAGTGATATTTTTCGCTTGGATGAGCGCCGCGGAATGGCCATCGAACTTGGTGGACAAGGTCACGGTTGCTTCTAGGATTCGATCCATGCCTTTCTCGAGGGCGTCTTGTCGTTCAGAGATGGCCGCGGCCTGTTGACTTGAGAGTTGCTAAAGCTTTGTTAATGGTTTTCCTAGGCGCTTACTACAAAAAAGTTACTCACAATCTGTTGCTGAAGAGAGGCAGAGGAAGCTACTGCGCTGCCAACGACAGCTATAAATGCACCCATGTTGTCATTGGCCTTGTCGGCTACATTCTGAAGTGACTTTTCATGTGCGAATGCTATTTGCGAGTTTCCCTCAAGGACGTTGGTGAGCAAGACGCTGAGGAGATGTTGCAAGTTCTCAGCATTCTGTAAGCCCTTGTGTACGGACTCGGAAGATTTTCGCATTGCATAATCAAGATCCCCGGAAAGGTAACTCTCCAAATGTGACAGGCCTTCGGTCAACTTGTCGATTTGCGGCGTGAGACGCTCAAGACTCTCGAAGGACTGCCGTGCGCGGTTGTCAAGGTCATTCATGCGCCTCTCAAGCTCAATCTCCACACCATCTGTGAGTCTGGCGATGACTCTTGTAAGCCGTTGGTAGAGCAATATGCTTTGGTCTTGAAGGATATCAGCTGAGAGCTACAACCACCAACTCCTTTCCAATAAGCTTACCCTTTTCAGTATCCGCCCGTGCTGCCTCGCAAAATCGCAGTGCTTTGTGACGATAACTTACCCACGTACTCCATGCCGCATCTGAGGCTGCAAGCGCAGAGAGACAAAGTCCAATCTCTCTAGGGCTAACATGAAGTTCGGGGTCGTCTCGAACGGCAATCTGACTGAGAGACGGTTCCCGAAACTTGGCGCATTCTTTTGGTATCGTAAAACTGCCCCGTTCAAGGTCGCAAATTGCCAAACTGGCCGCGTATGAGTCGACATAATCGCGGACCTGCCGCCCACTGTCGGTGAGTATCGTCGCTTCATTCTTTCCGTCTACCAGCTGGCAGTTGTTCACCAGCAAACGGGCTGCCACGCGATGGCAGAGTGGTTCGGATTCGAGCTCCTGAAGCTCGTTTAGAGCAACCGCGTAGATGTTTGGTGTTTTGGGGTGCCGTTCCAGAATTTCTGACGGCTTGGGGTTTGATAAAGCTACCGAAAAAAAACATCAGCAATTACCATCTCCAAATATGAGAGCCTGACTCACGGTGATCTGGTCTCTTCTCCCCTCTCCAACTGAGTCCATTGATGCAAGGCACCAGAAAAGATAGAAGCGTTAAGCTAGCTTGCATTGTGAGTATCGCGGGCGTGGGCGTTGAGCGAAATTATTTTTGAGTTGTCTCGGAATGATGATGGGCTGTGAGAGAAGACGCAGGTGAAAGTGGAGGATGTAAAGAAGATGAGAGACTTGCAGCAGGAAGAATTTCCGAGGGAGCTTGAAGCTTTTAAGATCCATGATCCACTCACATTGTGGGCGGAAAGGATGAATTGGGAAAGTACGACGGGATACAAGAGCATTATTGCAGGCGGAACTGGAAGGAATAGCTTCGAGTTGGGACGACGTAGTGGGGAAAGATAATTACTTGAACTGCCAACGTCAATGATGTTAATTCGAACGTCACATTAGCCGTTGCAACCATTACAGATTCTATAATCACAAGATTTTTGCTGTCGCTCCAATCTGGGAGGATTTGGGGCACATTGCCCGAGCTTTGCCTTAGCACTCCAATTTATCCCCAGCTCATCCAACTAGGACGTTATCCTAGGAGGATATATTGATTATCTCCGCAGGACATCATCAATGGGGTCCTATCTAGAGCTTGTAATTATACGACTTGAGAAAATAGGGGTGGAAGCGGTTGATAACGCTTCTGCGGGCGAAATAATCATCAGGTCCATAATTGTCAGAAACTTGCCCAAAATAAGTTTTCAGAAAATAAAAATCCTTCAACGATAAACACCCACGATTTTCAACTTGACTCGCCATTCAAACAGTTATTCCATTCATTTTATTCAGTTCTGAACACGAGAACGACAAAGAGTTGAAGAAGTTGAAGGCACCCACTATCCGCTGACTAACACTGCAGTGACACCACTGCAGCCAGACCCACTTACAGCGGAACATGCCGATCGCACCCCGGTCCCGAATCTTTTTATCAAAAGCGATTGATTGAAACTCACAATCCACAACACCTGACCCAAGCTTCCGCGACGCGCCCGCCCGCCCCGCCAATTGCAGTTCACCCTCGAGATGCTCGCCCCAAGTACCGGGAGGAGAGCGTTTGGGAGGGCGCTGGCCTTCTCCTCCTCTCCAGTCACCGTTCCCGGCTTCCTCGTCCCCGCCTTCCAGACCATCACCCCTCCTACGGCATCACCAAGGCGAAACTTCTCGGCGACGACGAACCGGCCCTCGAAGCTCGGCAGAAACCCTATTACCATTCCCCAAGGTGTGGAATTATCAATCGGTGATCTCTTTGTCAAGAAGGATGCCACCACATACCTCCAGCAGCAGAAGAGGAAGGTGACGGTGACGGGACCGTTGGGTATGCATTGACCGAGGAGGGGAACATGCCCCCTGATTAAAACGAGAGAGAGAGAGACACGGGACTCTAATATTTTATCTCTTTTTGATTTCACCAGGTACCCAAGAGCTCGATGTGCCTGCGTTCATCAACATGGATGTCGACCCCGCCTCCAGGAGAATAACGCTCAGCGTGCAAGACAAGAACGTCAAGAAGCAGATGGAGATGTGGGGTACGCATATACATTCGCTCCGAGGAGGTAAAGGAGACGGACGGAAATGCTGACGATTTGGGGGTGGTAAATTTCAAAATAGGAACTACGTGGTCGTACCTCAACAACTTTATCATGGGCGTATCAGAAGGCCACACAGCCGTTCTCCGTCTCGTCGGTATCGGTTACAGAGCTACGGTCGAGCCCCGACCCGAACAGGAGGAATACCCTGGCCAGCAGTTTGTCTGCCTCAAGCTTGGTTTCTCTCACCCAGTCGAGTTGGGTTTGCCCAAGGGAATGAAGGCCAGCGCACCGCTTCCCACGAGAGTGCTCCTCGAGGGCATCAACAAGGAGACGCTCATGTCGTACGCCGCGGACCTACGCAAGTGGAGACGACCGGAACCGTACAAGGGCAAGGGTATATTTATCAACGACGAGACGATCAAGCTGAAGCAAAAGAAGATCAAATAGAGGGTAAGCGCATTGCTAAGGATTGCTGTACATTATCTATCTGTAGTATTTTTTTTGGCCACTATCAAGAATGGCAGTTGATGCCAGCGTTGGTTGTATTTGAAGCGTGCACATGTGCCATACGTAAAACATGTACATTATTTTTGGAGCCATTTTTTTCATGAGGAAGCCACAACCAAAAGATAAAGGGGTTCAATACCAAGGTTAAACACAGGGGCTTATTTAAGTCCAAGAACCTCCTGAACAACATCCAAAACCTTTGCATGAACAGCCTTGGGAGCGGCTATCACACCGCTGTTGCTCGCCAACGTCCTCCCAACACCGAAGTCCAGACGGTTGCCCTTGGTATCGGTAACCTCGCCACCGGCCTCTCGGACGATCAAGTCACCACCGGCATGGTCCCAAATCTTCTCCTGGTAAGACTTTGAAGTAGGCAACCTCAAGTAAATATCCCCAGCCCCTCTGGCAATTGATCCATATTTGGCCTGGGAGTCCATCCTCACGCTGGGGTTCGTGATGCCCAACTTCTGCGCGATCTGCGCAGACTCGGACTGATTCGAGTGTCCGGCCTCGACGCTCTCGCAGAAGCTGGCGCTCGCCAAATCGGTGATGGGCTTCATGGATATCTTCTTGCCGTCGGCCAAGTCACCCACGGTCAACGGCCTGCTGGTGGCACCTTCCCCTTTAACAGCAGAAAACAAGACGCCCCGGCCGGTTGCGTCCGTGGCGTTTGATCCGATGTCGGCCGTCAGCGGGGCCGAGTCGTCCACGGGCAGGTTGGGGCAGCCGATTACGCCCACCTTGACGTCGCCGTCCTCGAGAAGCGCCAGGCAGACGGCGTACTGGCCTCCTCGGAGGAACCCCTTGGTCCCGTCGATGGGATCCAGGGTCCAGACGCGGCCCGACCGACCGCCTGCGGAGTTGCCCAGGTCGATCAGGTCCAGCATGGCTGATTCATCGGGGACCGAGCCGCCCAGGAGGCCCTCCGCCTCGGAAGACTCCAGCGAGGTCGACTTGACTAGGTCCCAGATCTGGGAGGACAGGGCCCCGTCCGAGCGGAGGGCGGCGGCCTCTTCCTCTGCGACGATTTGGTCCTGGGGGAAGTTGTGCTTCAGGGCCGAGATGATGAGCGCCTGGGCGCCAAAGTCGCCGATCGTGACGGGGGAGGCGTCGGATTTGGAGACGGTGCCTTTTGCCGAGTCGTGGAAGACCCGCTTGGTGAGGATGGCGGCGCGCTGGACTGCTAGCTGGGCTATCTGGAGCTCTCTGGAGTAAGGGGCGGCGGTTGACATTTTTGCGGTTTGGGCGGTGGTGCTGCCACTGAAATGCCGGAGGATGAGGTTGAGCCTGGGAAGGATGGGGTTTGACGAGGGGGTGATGAAGAAAGCCAGGATGAGGACGAGGAGAGGGACGAGCAATGATTTATAGTGGGAAGAGAACGTTTGGGATCTTGTTCTCTCAAGAGGCATTAATTTGCCGGGGTTGAGAGGTACAAGCGCAAGGGGGTGAAAAGGTCACAAAAAAAAAATCAATTAAGTGTGATTTGTTCTTTTTTTTTTTTTTTAAGTCCTCCCACGTTTTAGATAAAACAAGGTGTTTGTTTGTAAGTTCCCCGCACTAGTAAAAAGTGATGATATATGCTCGAATTGCGTGACGGACGTGGTTTCCGGGCGTTGTAAAACCACTCGGGAGTTTATTTCTTTTCTTTCAATTGCAAGTTTTGGGCACTACGATTTTCCAATTGATTATTTTAGTTTCGAATGCATTTCCAAATAGATCTTGTCAAAATCAACCATCTTTTATCCATTCTGCGGGGTTGTTCTTTGGCGACCGATTGCGGGGGATGAGATGACGGAGACGGGGCCCACTTGTTAATTAAGACCAGGGGTAGGTGCCGACTTGGCGGAAGCATCTTCTTTCAACTTCATCAAACTCATGGTGAGATGTTGCCAGAAGACGGTCATGTAGCGGCTGGTTTAATTACTCAAGTCACTTTCTGGGCTTTGTAGTTGATGCCAACGCCGCATGGGAGGGTCAAAAATGCTTCATCGCCTCTTGATATACCCAGTCATTCATCCAACGAGCTGTCAGAGCCTTCCTTACCTGTCTTCTCGTAAGAGTTCTTTCTGATGAGCCACAGACGCGCCATGTTTATATCACTAGTCTTTTATTTAACCCTCCCATTCCGGTAATTGTAAATATTTGGCAGCCTCATCAGACAAACTCAAACAGCGATCCTCCCCAATGCACGCCAAGCCGAGTGGCTTCTCAGCCATGGCTTCCACACCACACCACATCACACCACAGCCTTCTCGACCCGGATTTCCTGATCGGTTTCTGGTGGCGTTTCCAAATCGACTAGGCACCGCCCCCTCAATGCATTGTTTCTATACGTACATGGTCTTAGGCGTCGACTTGTCCGCCTCGTGAGGGGTTGATTGGCCCAATTCTCCAATAGTTCCTCAACGGCCCAGGCGGACTTGCTGCATGTCGTTGCCGAGCTGAGGCGTTTTGGGGGGACCCCAAGGATTTCTCAGCTTTTTGGACGTGGGTAGATAGGCGCTTACCTAGTATATATGTATGATGGCTGTCGCCCGTCGCCCGTCGCCATGTGTCCCGTCGGCGGGATTACTTCATCGACCTTATTGGTGTTGAGGTCAATCATCTCAATTGAACTGTCAAGTTTTTAGTTGGAAAGTTTTTTTTTTTTTTTTTTTTTTTTTGTCTTCCAGTAGTGTCGCTATGATGACCACTACCTCACCGTTGAGAGCCTTGTCTCTTGTTCTTGGGGCATCTCTTTTCGGGGCGACGTTTGTTCTGGCAGATCCAAATGCGCCATGTTATTTTCCCGGAGGTGGTCTCGCGCCTGGCTACTTTGCTTGCCACGCCTTTGGCGCTGAAGTCTCGTCGTGCTGCGCCCCTGGATGGACGTGCTTCAGCAATTCCCTGTGTATCGCGACGACGGAAACGAGATCGTGGCCGAACATAACGCTCGGCGCGGTTCAGCGAGGAGCCTGTACGGCGCCGAAATGGAGTAACGAGTTTTGCGGGAGCGTTTGTCTCAGTGAGTTTGCTACATTGTGTTTTATTTCAATATAGGAATTCCGTGTCTGACTCGTCGTTCATAGCTGGCGAGGGTGCCGACGGCCACCTAGCAGCTTGCGGGAATGACCGATACTGCTGCTGGTCCGATTTCGAGGCGGGCAAATGTAATTGCGACGAAGGGGGAGGCTCTTTCAGCATCGCTGCTGGACTGGCACAGACCATAATCCAGGTTACGGACGCAACATTCACGGGAACGCCTTCGGTTAGTGTCGTGACCACCAAGCCGGCTTTGCGAACCACATCGGATTCTACGATAGTATCTATTACCTCTGGCTCTACATTTGCGACGTCTGTTACCTCCAGCAGAGCAACCGCTGCCACCGCATCAGAAACGGCCACCGAAACCCCTGAGCCCGGCGGCAATGGACGCACCTTGAAGATTGCGCTCGGCGTGGCCATCCCACTCGGCTTACTTGCTATTGGTTTAGTAGCCGGCTGGCTCATCATGAGACGCAGAGTGAACGGGCCAAGCAGTACGGGTAGGGAGCCGCTTGAGCCTACGGTTGCCGATAACCCGGTCGGTGATACGGAAGACCTGACCGAAACCCACCCGCACGCGCCCATGAGGTCTTTCGGGGAGCACTACTCCGGTTATAATGGGACGGGGAACATCAACACGCGGGGTTGATTGAATAATGCCCTCTCGCACATTGTTTTTTTCTTCTTTTCTTTTCTCACTAGTCTTTTTTATGATTATACAGCTCGGGGTAAAAGATTGGCGGAAATAATTAATGTACATGTTTGGACTAATAAAGATATTGGAAAAAGTGATTCTAAAAGATATCTAAGTTTACATGTAAATCTACATGACAGATTTTCATCCTTTCACTGTTAGCTGCCTCTTTCTATTATCCCCTTCCTCCTTTTTCCTATTTTTTTTCTTCCTCTTGCATCTACTCACTCTCCATAATGCTCGCTCACCTGCTCAGCAATCCACTCCCCTACCTCCTCATCAATAACCCCCTCATCCGCCTCCTCCCCGACACCCAACAACCTGACCCTCCGCTCCCCAATCTCGGTTCTCTCCTGCTTGCTCATCACAACCCGTGAAACATACTGCTCCTCCTCCTCATCCTCATACCCGCCCTTTGGTTTCCGCACAGCCCTAAACTCAGACTCGACGGCGCTCCTCCTCATGTACTTGGCCAAAGCCTTTGCTTGGGTCCCAAAGGTATTCCCCTCGTCCTCTGTCCCGTCGCCGCCGTCATCGTGAATCAGCAGGGCATCCGGGATCCGTAGCGTCGAGTGCCGCGGCGGGAAAATCAGATTCCCCTCGGGGGGAGCGGGGATCTCGGAAAGCGCCAGATCGTCCTTGGACAGCACTTTGGCTGGTTCCTCGCGCTGGGAGCTCGGGCTGGGGACCCTGTAGATCGGGTTTATCGGGGTGTCAAAGGTCGAAGGGACGTGCAGGGGCGGATTGTGGAAAAAAAGGGAGGGGGAGGCGAACGGGTCGAACAGCGAGCTTGGGGAAGGGAAGAGGGCTGCTAGTTTGGAGGAGAGGAGCGTGAAGTTTTTGGAAGGTGGCGTGGGGGTTTTATGTGCGGCGGGATGGGGGGGATCAGTGTGGAGGAGATGGCGGCGCTGGTTGAAGTCGTCTATAACGTCTTGATCAGGCTCGGGTTCTTTGCGGGGATGGTTTATGGGATGGTCGGGTAGCAGGGTCGTCCAGTTGTAGATGCCGTTGTGAGCTATGAGACCGCGGATTGTGAGGGTGGGCCTGGGAGTTGGAAAATGAGGATTCTCGTGGGGGTCCTGGAAGTGGTGGGATTCGGTCAGGGCTAGGCTTGTTGCGAGGGCGGCGCCGAGGTAGGAGCCGTAAACGTATGCTGCACGGGATCTGGTGGAGGGCGTGGGCGACGGGGTGCCGAGGTTGGAGGACAGCCATGTGTAGCCGGAGAGAACGTCGTGGATCGGCGCCGGCCAGGTTAGGAGTGGACGTCTGACCAAGTCGTTAATGGGGCCGTCTTGGTTGACTTTTTGGGGGGGAGGAATGGGTTGCCAGCGATAGTTGATAACTGCTGTTGGGTAGTCGTAGAGCCATGATGGAAGGGCGAGTTGAGGTTCTGCTTCCGCTCCCGGGGTGGCAAATGGGGGGAGGTAAATCATCAAGGGGGTTGTCGAGGAGTGTCCGGCCATGTTGTGTAGGGAAACGGTGATTTCGCCAGATGATTTACATCGAACCCGGACGTGCTCGACTGATCTTTGGGGCGTGGCATAGCATCTCCGCGATTGGCCCAAGCGGAGAGAAAGAGAAGGGGTGACACGCCATCTTGTCACTCTCGGGAACGATTTCAACATTTTCTGCATCCTTGTGCTTCTTGAATTCTTACACCTCATGTAAATAGTTGGTTATGCCATCAAAATTGTTATTTAATTGCAGCTCCCAAGTAAATATCTAAGGTGTTATGAGATTTTCTTCCTAAAAATTCAGCTATTCTATTCTTGAGAAACAGGCCATATATTTTCACTCTTACCATTCCGTGGCATTTTCCTTTTCTCTTTTTTTGGTGGTTCTGGTAATGAATGAATGCTTGGCCTTGGAAGGTGTCAATGTAAGGAATAAGCTTCACTCAAGCAGTTATTAGGGCCCACTTCTGGTCAAACCCCCCCCCCTGTCTGCTCCGTGCGGCTTGTGACGCTGGACTCCCAGCCAATGGGAGCCTAGATGCCCACTTGTCCCAGTCGGCGAGTCTGCATCACTTTGTTCACGATCCTTCGTACTTCGCACGTCACCGCCAAAAAAGAAACCACCATCCGCTCTGAAAATATAGCTCGGTACATTTTTCTTGTCCTCCAATTTTATCCACATTTTGCTCAGGAAACTTGGCTCCCAGAGCCGTCATTGAAGGTCTAGAATATGGTTCTTGGCATTGCGCATCTCCCTGCAACGCTTCCTCGGGTGAGAGGTGAAGCCTTCACCAGCTGACCAAGATGAACGACGCGGCAGGTGAGAAAATCGACTACCATGTCCGTGCTGCCGAGCCCAATGGCAAGAAGCTGCCCAAGCGGAAGAAGGAAGATGACCAGCCATCGTATTTGGATCCAAGGTAAATCAACTACACATTTTCCCGTAGACGCCTCGCCAGGACCACAGGACCGCGTCGTAGCTGACAGCCTCCAGCCGTTGGTGGTTTGCTTCCGCCGCCTTCCCCATGATGGCAGGAACACTAGGTCCCGCTGCGACAGCCTTCAGTATATGCGCCTTTGCCAGACCTTGGAGAGAGAAATACACCCCAGGCTCGGAGGTCGATTCGGCCACCTACATCAAGGATCCGCATTGGCTTCTCATCATCAACGGCATCCAGCTCATCCTTGCTCTGATCGCCAACATAGCCCTTCTTCTGAACATGACCAAGCGTCTCAGGTTCTCCATTGCCCAGCCGGTCACTATCGTTGGTTGGTATGCTTCGTCTATCTGCTTGATCGCTCTGACGGCAACCGCCTCTGGACCGCTTGTCGTCCAGCCCGAGGACGAGTACATCTGGTCACAAGCATTCTTTTACGGCATCCATGCTGCCATACTCTACTTTTTCGTCGCTTCTCTGATGCTTATCACGTTTCTCGGCGCTCTTGGGGGACATTACCCAAAGGATTTCGTGCTCACCGCCAGCCAGAGAACTCTCATGACGCAAAACATCATGCTCCTTTTTTACCTACTCATTGGCGCGCTGGTGTTCAGTAAAATTGAAGGTTGGGATTATCTCGATGCCGTATACTGGTCAACAGTCACCTTGTTCACCGTCGGTTTCGGCGACCTTTCTCCTCAATCGAACCTTGGTCGCGCCTTGCTCATACCCTTTGCTCTCATCGGCATTATCAGCCTCGGTCTCGTCATTGGTTCCATCCGTAGTCTTGCTCTCGATCGCGGCAGACGGAGGCTAAGCGCTCGGTTGTTAGAGAAAAAGAGACGTCGGATGTTGCAGGATCTGGCCGCTAAGGGTGAAGACAGGATTCTCGAACCTGTCTCGAACGGACCTGCGGCGACCTCGCCGACTCGGGATGACGGAAAGCTGACCGAGTACGAGCGGCGAGAAATGGAATTTAAATTGATGCGCGAGATCCAGAAGACTGCCGCGCGGAAACGCCGGTGGTATGCCTTGGCCATCTCAACTACCACATGGCTCATCCTGTGGCTGGCCAGTGCAAAGATATTCCAGCGGTACGAAGCGAGATACCAGACTTGGAGCTATTTTGACGCGGTATATTTCACGTTCATCAGTTTGACCACCATAGGATATGGAGATATTACTCCCACCTCCAACGCGGGCAGGGCATTCTGGGTCTTTTGGGCGCTGCTCGCTCTGCCCACCATGACCGTTGTCATCTCCAATGCTGGCGAGACAGTTGTCAAAACAATTCGCGACCTTAGTGACATGCTTGCCACCCTCACGATTCTCCCCGGTGATCAGCCATTTAAGCAAGACCTAAAGCGATTCCTCGCCAAGTTATCATGTGGCATTCTATTTGACGAAGATATCGAGACAACCCCACCGGGATTCCACGGAGACGCTCAGCGTCTTTCTTCGAGTTCTGAGTCGGATTCCGAACTGGAGTCCGGCCCAAACCCCCAGCAACCGTCCGACGAGGCTCCGCCCTCCGCTCCGGTCACGCCCCCTATTCAATCAAACCGATCAAATCCGAAATCAAAACCTTTCCCCAAATTCTTCTTATTCTCCCCCCACAAGTCCAGCAAAAGTGCAAAACAAGAAAAAGAACAACCCTCTTCCCCATCTAACTCTCCTCCTCCTTCTCCTCCTCCTCCTCCTCCTCCTCCTCCAGTCCCACCTCCCCTCCCTTCAAAGAAGGAGGATTACTTCATCACACTCCTTGACGAAATAGCCAAGGTCACTTCCCACCTTAAACATCACCCGCCAAAGAAATACTCTTTCCACGAATGGGCCTGGTACTTACGCCTGATAGGCGAGGACGAAGTAGACTCGGATCGACACTGGAGAGCTCAATTGAGACATGACGGAGGAGGAACTCACGAAAAAAAAGGGCGATGTAAATCCATGCTTGCCAAGGTCAAGTCTACCGGAAAGGGCCCAGATGAAAAAGGTAAAGAGAAGGATACAGTGATTGATAAAGACGGCCGGGCGGGAAAGTATGATCATGAGCACAAGGAAGATCAGGATGCCATCAAGAGGGATCAGAATCACCCTTGGGCTTGGGGAAGCTGGGTGGGTCCCAAAAGTCCGCTGATGGGTGATAAGGAGGAGGCCGAGTGGATTCTGGAGCGGCTGATTGAGCGGTTGGGCGAGGAGCTAAGGGAGATGAGGGAGGGCAAGACTAAACGTGGCGGTGAGGGGAGCAGCGATGCTTGGGAGGGCGGTTCATGAATTGAGCGTTTGTGTTTTTAAAGACAGCGTTTTATCATTTATTATTCTTGATCCGGCGTGTTTGATAAGAGATGTATGTATACGTATATAATAGAAGAAAATATATCTGTAATCTGAGATTTATAAATCTCTATTTATATCTTTAAAACAAAAAACTGTACAGATTTCCCGAAAATTAATACCCTGAAAAGTGTCATTGAATATACTCTTCCAGATCTCTCTAATAAGTCATCCTGTCTTGCAACCCGTATACAATATTTATGATACCTATCTCCTCCAATCAGTATAACAATACAACGAAAGAAAAAAGGAAAAAAAAAAAAAATTAAAAAAAATTTGAAGAAAATGAAACAAAATAAAACAACTTGACATATATCACCGTTTACTTATAATATCCTTTCAAGATTTATATCATCCAACTTGACTGACCCACCCCCCTAACCCCATTAATTCTTCTTCTTCTTCTGCCACCACCTCTTCTTGTTATTATTCTCCTCAACCTCATATCCCTCCTCCCTAACATTGTGCTCGCCCACTACTGTCAAAAAGACCTGATCAAGCGTGGTCGGACTGACGCTGTAATGCTCGATGCCCATCTCCTCTTTCACCTCCTCAAGCATGACCACCAGTCGTCCAATCGCACCCGCGCTCGCATTCGCACTCGCACTCGCACCCGCACCCGCTCTCCCGTCCGCGCCTTGTTGTTGACCTTGCGCGGCGACCCTCTCGCTCGGGATCCTGAATCGCATCTGACCGTGGTACGTCTTTTGCTCAACCTCGATGCCGTCCTCGTCGCCGAACCGGCTCACGATCCACTCCTTGATCCTCTCAATGTCTTCGGGCTTGGTGTGCGGCGCCCCTCTGCACACGAGGTGCACGTAGAGCTGATCGCCAAACTGCCTCCTCAAACCTTCGATCGAGTCCAGCGCCAGCATGCGCTTCGCTAGGATGCCGGCTCGGGAAGCCAAGGCGTCGGCTTCTTCCATGCTGTGCGTCGTGAGCAGGATCGATCGGCCGGGGACGGTAGCGACCAGCGTGCGCCACATGATTCGCTTGGCGGCCGCGTCGAGCCCGGAGGAAGGTTCGTCGAGAAGAATGACGGAGGGGTTGCCCATCAACGCTATGCCGAGGGACAGCTTCCTCTTGTTTCCGCCCGACAGGGCGTGGGCCTGGCGATCTCGGAACGATTCGAGTCCCACCGCGCGGAGGACGGCAGAGACCTGAGAGTCGAGGGCGGGGATGCCGCGAACGCGAGCATAAAAGCGAAGGTGTTCCGAGACAGACATTTGATCGATTGCGTCGAATTGTGGACAGACACCCAGGTGGGAGCGGGCGGAAGCAAGCTGACGGGTTACGCTGCAAGATTCAATGAGGATGTCTGAGGAGGGCAAGGAAGGTTTGATGTCGCCGCGGATGAGGGAGATGGTTGTTGATTTGCCTGCGCCGTTGGGACCGAGGAGAGCGAAGACTTCCCCGTGAGGGATGGAGAAGGAGACGTTGTCTACTGCTGTGAAGTTGCCAAAGGATTTGGTGAGATTCAAGACGCCGAGACCGTCGGCTGGATTTACTTGGCTGTCGGCGACGGTTTTTTCGGTGGCAGGGACCGGTGCTTCTTCCGAGGTTGGCGGTGTCTTGGGCTTGCGGGAGAAAATGCCTCGCACGCTTCTACCTGCGTTGCCGCTGTCGGCCCATACGAGGATGACGAAGAGGATAATCGACTGAAGAATGAGATACAGGATTGGCCCACCGTATTGAAGGATGCCACCGGGGTTAGGAGCCAGCCGTTCACCGTCGCAAGCCGTTGAGAAAAGGTTCAAGGCGAGGAAGAGAGCACGGCAGACTGAGGCGATTGGCGCGAACGCGGCGATGACGAAGTGAACGAGCAGTAAAGTGTCGTCGATCTTTTGGACGGGGACGTAGGTGATGACGCTCATGTAGGAGATGATGTAAACGAGAAACAGGACCAGTTGGCCCGCGGCAGTAAAGGCGTAGGCCGAGAGCTGGTTGGCGCTTATGAGAGAGATGTTGTATGCCAGGAGGGTGGATGCCAGGCCGTAGAAGATTAAGACCAGGAAGACGTAGCCAATGTGGTACCAGAGCTGGGGAGCCAGACCGGCAAGCAGGGCGATACTGATCACTGAACCGGCGAGCACAATCACGAAGTCGAACGCAGTATAAGCAAGCCACAGCGGGAGCGGCTTCACGCCGTTCGAGTATTGTAACCCACGCACATTGCGCCGACGCTCGAGGTTGGGGTAGAGAGAGAAGAAACCGGGATAGGCTGCCAGAGCAAGACTGACGTAGACCAGCAACTGCAGCGAATCCCCCGTGCTGGGAGCGAAAGGAACATCAAAGTTGACAAAAGTCGACGCGATGGTGGTGTTAGCCAACAGCATATCCATGATCCATACACCAAACCAAGCGTTGATCATCTCGACGCCGTTGCCCCTCCACGCGAGCGTGGGTTTAGACTGGTCATCTCCCAGCCAAATGGCCGCAGGAGTGATGTTCTGGCGGTACTCAACAACAGAATCCTTGAACTCGCCATAGCTGTCAACGAGAGTGATGTTGCTGAGGAAGTCCAAGGGGTTTGTCGCTCTGCGAGTGATGCCGTCGTTTGAACGGATGTCACCACTGCCGCTGCCTCCTCCCGAGTTGGTGAAAATAGGAGCCAGGAGCCGGATGAGGTTTTCCTGCGAGAATCTGCCATTGTTCGGACCGCCCACCATAAACAACTCGAAATCGTGGGCAAAAATATCGACTGCCTCCTCCTTTGACGATTGCTCTGCGGGGGAACATCCAGGAGCTTGCTGATCTCTGACGAAGAGCATCACCAACCCAGCCGCGACAACGGGGATGATGAATGCTGCGACCGATGGAAACCAGTTATGCTTAAAGATGATGCAGCGTTTAAGGAACAGCACCCAGGCTTGCTTGAAGAAGCCAATGCGCTGACCGGACATCAGCTCGAGGCCGCCGCCCTTCTCCGGCTTGGCAGCAACGGCGATGTTCTCGCTTGCCTTCTCGTCGTCGGCCGAGCTGATGACGCCCTGGTGACCAAGTGGTGCGCCGCTTTCATTTTGAACCTCCTCTGCAAGTTGCAGGAAGACATCTTCAATGGTCGGTCCGGAGAAGCGGTAATCTGTAATCCCAGCTGCTTCGAGCTCCTTGATGACCTTGGCAGCAAGAGCCGAGTCAGAGGCAACATAAGAAGCCTCTTCACGGGTGGCCTTCTTGGTGACGCCGGCAATCTCTGGCAGAAGAGGAATCAGCTTAGGACTGTTGACATGGATTCTGTAACCACCGCCCAGGCTGTTCTTGAGCTCGACAGAGGTGCCGCTCGCACGGAGGTTGCCCTTGGACATGACAGCAATGTAATCGGCTAGCAGATCGGCTTCGTCCAGGAAATGCGTCGTCAGAATCATGGTTCTCTTTCCGCGCTCAGCCAATAGGATATCCCAGATCTTCCGGCGACTCAGAGGGTCTAATCCGCTCGAGACCTCGTCGACGCAGCACACGGCACTTCCACCCGTGAGCATCATTCCCAGCTGTAGCTTTCTCTTCTGGCCACCGGAAAGCGTCTTTGACTGTGCCTTGATCTTTTGCTCGAGGTCGATGTTGAGAACCAGCTGGCGAATTTCTTCCTTGGAAGCTTGGTTCTTGGGCGATTTGAGCTTGTTGAAGATGCGAATGTGCTCCTCGACCGTCAGCTCGTCCCAGAGCACGTTCTTTTGTGGTGCGATACCCAGACCTCCAGTGCCATCGATAGTGATCTTTCCGCTTGTAGCTTTGTTGATTCCGGCGACGGTGTCGAGAGTGGTAGACTTGCCGCTTCCATTGGCGCCCAAGAGCGCAAGGATCTGGCCGCGGCTGGCAGAAAGAGTCAACTTATTGACAGCTATCACGGGTTCCTTTGGTTTCGAGACGAAGGAGAATAGACGGCGAATGAAACCGGGCTTGTAGATCTTGGTGAACTCTTCGAGTTGAACCGCGCAGTTAGGACCGAGGTCTCCACGGTTCGTATCGCCAATGACAATATTTCGTCCGCTCGAGCTGGTTCCGTGTAGCCATCGTTCAATAAATGCTCCGAGAATAGGGTACACGATGATTTGCAGGATGAAGAAGATGAACAGGACGATTCCCGGCAAGCTCCAGGGGCTATTAGGGGCTGTCTTGACCAGGTTGGTCGCCATCTCTTCTCTCTCGTACCTCGCCATGAAGTGGATGAAGAAGGTGAATGTGCACGGCGGGAACAGAAAACTCAACACGGCGACCGGCCCCGTCTTGGGCGCCGTGAGAACCTGAGAGATGATAGCCAGCACCAGCGTGATGATTGTTACCGAGACGCCACTCAGCTGCGACTTCTTGAAGAAACTCGCACCAAAGATCGAGAAGGATCCCAGCGCAAGCCCACCCAGGATGAACAAGACCAGAATCACGAGAAAACTCGTGTTGGCAAACACACCTCTCCAGAGGATCAAGCATCCCACCACCCAACCAGGTAAATAAACAGTCGAAAAAGCCAAATGGTAAGCCAGCAGCCTCGCCGCCTGTCCCTTCCACGGCTTTCCTCCAGTAACCATCATCGCCTCGACCAGCGTCGCCATTCCCGTCTCCCGTTCCGTCGCCACGAACCCCGTCAGGTGGTAAACGATCCCAACCAGCTCAGCAAGAAAGGTAACCCCGAGAAAGTTGTATATCGCCCTCTGGTAGAACACCTTGACCCTCTTCTCTCTCTCCTCCTTGGTCAAACTGGTAAAGGGGTACTCCTCCACCTCGTCGCCCACCTCGCCCCCGGTGATGACTTTATCGACCGCCCTGACGAGCGGAAGCATGAAGACCTGTCCGTCATTCTTGTCCTTCTCCGTGTTGATCCTTCCCAACCCTAAACCGCCATCGCTCCTGACCGTATAATTCCAGTACCCTCCATCACCTCCTCCTCCTCTTCCACCCTCGCTCGGACTGCCCTTGAACACCACAGCCCCGAAACACGTGCTCACGCCCCTCAAGCTGGCCCTGCAGACGCTGCTCAACTCCTTCTCGTCCTCCAGAACCACAACCTCCTTCCCCTCGACGCTCCTGACCTGCTCGCTCAGCTCATTGATCGCCCGCTCGATATCTCCCCCCCGGAATCCATTGTTCACAAACACGACTCGGTCCCTGCCCTCGGCTTGCGCTAGAGCGTTCGGCAGGCTCCTCACGGCGTGCACATCCGAGATACCGAAGACGGCCGCTGGGACGAAGAGGTTCCTCGCGTACGCCAGGAACGAGATGAGTATGATGGGGAGCAGAAACGCGCGGATCGTGGTCGCGGTCGGATGGCGGAAGACGATTATGAGCCAGTTCTTGCGGGTTAGGGTCCATGTCTGGGATAAGAGGACCATCTTTGAAGGGTTTAGTGGGGAGATGGGGGTGGGGGAGGTGCGCCGCCCGCCACCGCCGCCGCCGCCGCCGCCAACCTGGATTGATCTGTTTGTGTTTTTAGTGGTAAACGTCAATTGGACGTTTTTTTTTTTTTTTTTTTTTTTTTTTTGGTACAATTTAAAACCGATTCTTTTTTTATGGCTCTCTTTGGCTGGGACGACCGCTGCCGCTAAGTTGTGATTGGGAATAAATTCCCAAGAATATTGACAATTGAAACACCCGTTTTTCTTTTATTTTTTTTGTAAGTATCAGCGTCGTATGATAAAACACACAAACAAACCACCCCTCGCGCCTCAATTGCAAGTCAAGTAAAAGATGTCTCCCCTGGGATTATCCTCTAAACGAGACGAACTTCAAAAGAAGAGGGGAAAAGAAGAAGATTGAGAAAATACATATATAAAGGAGAGGAGAATGGGGGGGGGGAACAGTTGGAGGATAAAACAAAGGTGAAGAAAAAAAAAGAAGAAAAAGAAGACGCGCGGTCAGACCTTTCCTTCTTTAGATAGATAGCTACTTTGATAATCCTTCAAAAACAGGTGCGGATATGTTGGTTGCAGGGTAGTAGATATCTAGTATATATATGTAAATGTTATTGATATTTGTAGCCTACGCGCTCGAATCCGAACCCGAACAAATGCGAGGAAAACGAACACTTCCCGTACCCTCCTTTACCAACAAAGGGGGAAATCGCCCGTGCATGGGGGGAAGGAGAAGGGGATAGAGGGAAGCGAGCTTTCAAAGTTACAATACACGTAACGACAAATAGGTGGGACATACGCAACCTCTCCTCCCCCCAATTCCCCAAATTGACCAATTGATCAGTTGAAAACAGAGATTACACGTGTAGTATATGAAACCTGCGAGAAAGCCTCCCTGTCAGCCGCGGCCCAAGAACTTGGGAAGCATTGGCCAAGGCGCTTCATGTGGGCTGTTGCATATGTGTAATAATACCAAGCCCTGACACCGCCGAATGTGCAATCGGGGCATTTTACGCTCAGGTTTGGTTGATTTGATTGTTCAAACACGAAATACGAAGTACGAAATACGACGTATGCGTCGTCATCAAGCATCCTCTGTGGTTAACTGCACTTTGGTTCCTTTTGTAAACCTTCCAAAACTTCATGTATCTTTCAGGAACCCCCACACGTGTATTCAAAAGGCCTCATCCAAACACTTATTTAGCGTTATCCGATCCCGCTTACCCTTTCCAAGAACGCCAAGACAAATTTCATGATCGCGACACTCTTCCCCAATCTCCAAATCCTGTCTTGGCACCAAGACGGGGACGGAGTCTCTCTCCCGCTTGGCATTTGCACAGCCTCAGTCATTGGATTGGCATCATGATGATCACTGCGGCGTGAATCTTGAGCAAAAAGTTGGTTCTTCAACTTTTATACTCATTCCTTCAATTGGCTCAGATTTCATACACGAGTCTTTTGGAGTCACTACTGTGACTTGTTATCAGGGGATTCTAACACCAATACCCTGCGCTTTTTTGTTTTTCATACTTCATCTCACATTATCTTGGTCGTCTATTTGTGGGCTGTTTGATAGAAATAGTCAATAAAAGAATAGTTCTGGCAGTTTCATCAAAGAATACCAGGAGTAAACTTACGAATACCCTCCTCAGGCAGGGGCTGAACATCAACAATCTCGGCAGCAAACTTCTCCTTGGTGGCCGTCTTCTCCTCACGAAGGAAGGGGAATGCCAGAACCTCACGGATCGAGTAGTTGTTGGTGATAAACATGGCGAGACGATCAATACCGAGACCCCAACCACCAGTAGGAGGTACTAGAAACATAAAGGTCAGCAAATGATTAGACGAGGAAAGGTTTCAGAAAGAGTGATACATACAGCCGTACTCAAGAGCGTTCAGGAAGCTCTCATCAACAAGTTGTCTGTGAGAAACAAAGGTCAGCCAATCTCTGCAGACATGTTCACGTTTTAAGATTTCTAAACCTACGCCTCATCATCACCCTGGTCCTTTTGGCGAGCCTGCTCCTCGAAGCGGAGTCGCTGGTCAAAGGGGTTGTTCAACTCGGTGTATGCGTTGGCAATCTCCTTCTTGCAAACAAAAGCCTCGAAACGCTCACAGAGGCCCTTCTTGGACCGGTGGTACTTGGCAAGAGGGCTCATCATCTGGGGATGCTCAAGAATGAAGGTGGGGTTAACGCAGGTCTCTTCAATGAACTCGCCAGTGAGCTTGTCAATCATGCGAGCGTTGGTGAGAGGAGGCGGGCACTCGACACCCATCTTCTTGCAAACTCTTTGCAGGAACTGATTGGTCTCATCCGTGTGAAGCTCCTCGTACGGAGGGAACTTCTCGCCCGTCGCTTTCTCAAGTTCGGGTATCATCTCAACCTTGCGCCACGGTGCCTCCCAGTTCACCGTGTACGTCTCGCCATGCTGGTTGTCGAACTTGGTGATGTAGGAACCGGTAAGCTGCTTGACAAGCCCAGAAACAAGCTCCTCGGTGATCTTCATCAGGTCGTACACATCAGCGTACGCCCAGTAAAACTCAATCGAGGTGAACTCGGGATTGTGGGTGAGATCAACTCCCTCGTTGCGGAAGTTCTTGCCCATTTCGAAAACCTTGCCGAACTGACCAACAATCATCTTCTTGAGGAAAAGCTCGGGGGCGACTCTCATATACATGTCGATATCGAGATCGTTGTGGTGGGTAATGAAGGGAAGAGCGGTGGCGCCACCAGCGATGGCGTGCATCATGGGGGTTTCGACCTCGATGAAGCGTCGCTCGTGGAAGAAATCGCGGATGTAGCGAACCATCCGGCTGCGTTGCCAGAGGGTTTGACGGCTTCTGTCGTTCCACAGCATGTCGAGGTATCTCATGCGAGCGCGCTGCTCGGCGTCGGCGAAGGGGAAGCGCACACTGGGAAGCATGTGCAAGCAGGGACTGAGGAGCTGGATCTCGGTCGCAAAGATTGACAGCTCACCCTCCTTGCCCTCGGCAAGCTTGTTCTTGGGGTTGGTACGGCCGGGATATCCGACGATACCGATAACATCACCGCGACGAATGTTCTCGTGCTGTTTCTCGAACGAGACGCCGCCCTCCTTGACATACTGGGCTTGGCAGACAACCTGAAGCTGGGTGCCAATGCTTAGGGTATCGGCAGAGGTGCGAACATCTTTTTGCAGCTTCGTCAGTAGTTGTCACAATGTTTTACAGCATAATATTGGCCATAGGTACCGTAGAAGATGAGTTTGGCACCGCTGGAGCGCTTGTTGTAGATACGAGCAGCGATGCGGATCTCCTTGTCCTTGACGACATCGCCAGACTTGAGGTGGGCGAACTCTTCGTGGAACTTGTGGTCATCATAGTCGACCTGGAACTTGTGGGGGTAGGGGTTCGTCTCGGGGTTCTTGAGGACTATAGAACTCGAGAAGCTATGAGTCAGTAACCAGAGCAATCCAGCCGATTCGAGCCCACCAAGGGACAGCACAACATACGCTCATTGATATGACGGGTACGGATCTCGTAGTACTGGTTCGGGTTGAGATCGGCCTCCTCCTGACCAGCAGCGTTCTTGGGCTTGTTGGAAGCCTTGGGTGGTGCAGCAGCAGCCTTTGCGGCCTTGTCGGCCTCCTTCTGGCGCTGCTTCTGGCGCTTCTTGAGCTCCGTCTTGGAAACACGCTCGCCAGTGACCTCGTCAAGATGGAGGTTGGCAACCTCGTCGGTTGGAGGAGCCGCAGCGGCCGGGGGGTTGGAATCGGCCATGTTGAACTATTTGTATTTGCGAATAGACGAGTTCCAAATTACTGGTCCAGGCGGATGGTGTGCTCAGCAAGTCAAGGTTGGAATTTTATTTTTTTATGGGTAGGTGACACACCCGCTTCCAGCGGGACCTGGGACTCAATTGCCAAATTATCCATAGCGGGGTAAATTTTTCAACTCACAGACAGCTCTCAGGCGGGGTGAGTCAAAGGGTGCAGCTGCGTCACTGGAATTGGGTTGTGGCGTTTCAAATGAGTGGCTTGACGCTTCAGGCTTTCTGTGGCGCTCAGATGTCATTACCCAATCCGGTAAGTAGTCAGATGCACATTGAAAACTGAAAGCAGGGAGACGAGAAGAATTGACTCCTCCTGCTATATTATTAAGAATCTTAAACTAGCCAGGCAAATAAACAAGAGAAAAAAAATGAGGGAAAAAATTACTCCGGCCGTACTCTATATAAATGAAAAAGAGAAGCTGCCATCCTATGCCTGACCCATTACACTTTATGATTTTTTTTGCCTTCCATCCCATAGTGATGCTTACCCAACCCGTTTATACGCTGTCTCTAATAACAAATGCTTTTAGTTTCTTCGAATAATCGGAGCGATACACCGATTAACTGTCTGGAGATTGAGACCACAATGAAGAATCTGGCGAATCCCTGAGGTTTTTTTTTTTTTTTTTTTTTTTTTTTTTTTTTTTTGTCGCGCACTTTGATCTCGCAGGTTCGAGTCGTACTTTGGATGCCTGAAATCACCCATGTCAGAGGGTACTGTGAAGGGTAACATGGCACGCAGCTGGAACTGCTAGCACGAGTACCAATGCTAGGGGCAAATTTTTGTCGAGAGCCAGCACTGCGTCGGATCCAGTACGGCCTCAGGTTGTTGGTGCTTGGTTTTGATACGACGGCAAGGAGCTCTTGGCCCTGCGAGCAAGATTTGCTACACCGGCCTTTGGAGACTCTGCGAAATGGCAGAGGTCTAGTAGAGGTACCGACTCGGATCATTTCCCTTTGACGTGATATTCGGCAAGATAGAAGCCGGGAATCTATCATGTTGACTCGGGCTGAACTTAATCAGGTTCCTCCGGCAACTACTAATCCCCACAGGTCAAAGGCGAAGCACGAACGTCAGGTATCGTGCTGCCCACCCCACCGTTAGGGATCCCGCCGCTGAAGCCTTGACCGGAATCCGAACCCATGGCCTGATGGCTTCCATTGGTGCTGAGGGCCGGCACGGCTTTGACGTTTAGACCCTCGGTATCTACATCCATCTCTCCCTCGGCATCCGCGTCCGCATCCGCATCCGCATCTGCATCCTCTTCAGAGTCCCCATCTGCGTCTTGGTCAGGCATATCTTCGTCCACGTCCGGTGCTGCACTATCTCCGTTGACCGATACCGTTCCGTTCGGCACCGCTGCTTGTGTCTGAGCCGGGGCGTGCGATTGTTGCGATTGTTGCGCTTGAGGCGAAATCGTATCTGGCAACGCTGTCCGTGTTTGGCGTGGGGCATGCGGTTGTTCTGTCAGCCCTACTTGTGCCTGACCTGAAGCATTTGGTGGATTTGGCAGGGCTACTTGTGGTGTGGAACCTGCTGACGTGACTACGTTCTTCCATCTATCTATAGCATCCCCGACGATTGTGTTGAGGTCTGAATGACGGTCAGCCAGATTTAGGCCGACGCTAGACTTCTTTTGAGCAACCCCTTCCGCCAGCATGTAATTGACAAGTTTCTCATCAAAAAAAATGGTTGACGGAGGGGCAATTTTAAACTCCCTCGGCTGCTGCAGACGACTCAGCTGATCAAGCTGGATTTTGAGATTGGCATTCTCCTGTCTGAGGAGATCCTGCGTTCGCTTGAGTTTGTCCATTTCTTTCTGGCTCCTGCCCAGGCGCCTAGCCATTTCCAGGTTCCACACCCGCTTTCGATCCTCTTCTGGCAGCTCGCTCCACATCGAGTACGAGGCCTGGATGTGTTGATAGACCTGTTTCTCCATCTTTTCGGCCTTCTTCTCTACCTTTCGCACTTCGTCCCGGACATCCACCTTGTGTGCTGCTGCGTCCGGGGGATATTTGAGGTCCTCAACCACCGCCGTCGTCGCAGTCGCGCAGGTAATCTTCCACTTTCCGAATTCCTCCTGAAAATATGTCCGTAACGCTTCGAGCTGGGTGGCCCCGGGAGGCGAAATTGACCAGGAGGTGGCAGTAGGATACGGAGTCGACGCAAACAATGTCGGGGGCGGCTCAAGACACTGAAGTGTGAGAGCCGGAAAATCGAGCTGGAGAGGGTCAAAGTCGAAAGGTGTCGAGTCCATGTCAACTTGAAGTCTGCCATCACAAGGTCAGCAAACCCGTCGGGAAAGAACGGTCAGTATGGTGTCAGATGTGCCGACATACTTGGCAGCTCTAAGTGAACTGATAATTTCTCGAAGTGCCAACTTGGCTGCATTGGCCGTGTCCTTGAGGTCCTTGACTTCCTGCTTTGCATTGAGCTGCTGCTTTAGGTGTTTTTGAGCGTTGGCTCGTTGAGTATCTCTCTCGGTGCCCCGACTGCGGCCTTCCTTGGAGCCCGCGGCAGCTGGGCCAAGGTCGTTCATGACGCCGGTTATCTGCCAATTGGTTTTGAACGGGTATTTGCTTGCTATTTCGGCCGTGAGATCCTTCTTGTCCTTTTGCTGGAACGTCGGTGAGCTCGAAGCTGAGCGTTCGGCATCTTCGGAAACTATCGAGGGTGCTGTCGGGGTGCCGATCGAGACCGAGGTGTTCCTGCCGCCCGTTGACTTTGGTCTCCTTCGTGTGATGGCACCACGCTCCTTGCGTATCTCCTCGACATCATGGATCCCGTCCGGCGGCCTGGGGTTGTTCTCCTTGATCCAGAGATCGAGGTGTCGCCCCAGCGAGGACGACGTGAACATCTGACCGCAGAACTTGCATTTTCGGTCTTTGACGGCCTTGGGCGTGTTGTCGGGTGCTGTAGCCATCGACTCGTCCATTCGCACTGTCTTGGGCAGGTGGTGGAGAATCGAAATCACCCAGGCTGGGATTCTGAGGGACAATTGCAGGCGTTGACCGTTTGATTGGTGGGCCCCCAAGATTCCGAGAAAACTAGGCGGCGTTGTTTAGATGTCGAGAAGGTTAAGCCGACACGATTTTGGTGATATCGAATGCTGAGCTGGGAGCTGGGAGCTGGGAGCTAGAAGCCATTGGAAGGAATGGCGGGAGACCGGGAATTAAAAACAGACAGGACCTGACATTTCTTTTTTAGCCCCCTATACTCCAGCTGTCATCCGGATGGACCACTTCTTCCAAACGGGGCGGTAGTGCAGCAGGGGTCTAATTGTAGCAGTTACGGTGTGCCGGGGAATGAATTGGGGGGTGGTGAAGGAAAATTGCTGGCTTGCAGCATCTTGAAGTGTTCATCTGCATTGCAGCAGCAGTGCAATGTAGCACCTGCACTTTTGCAGTCTGGAGCACAAGAGCCTGCTCCGAGCCCTGGCGGATTGGAAATGTGCAAAATATCCCATACCCGGGCCCTTCGCTCCGTCCTGCAAATCAAAGAGCTCCGTCCAGTCCAAAGGTCGGCACCTGGACTGTCTCTACCGAACCCTTTTTCCTACCGTCTTAAAAAGGAACCAGATGTTGAGATCAATTTCCAGGACCCGAAAACCCAAGGCCGGCTCGCTCTGCTGGAGGTTCCGGCGTCTCTTGGCGCTGATCAGCGAGCGGCCTGATCCGTGGCGCTGTCGTTTTTGAGTATAGCGGCAAATCCGGAACCAGGGTGTTCCTGCCGAAGCTATAACCGCAGGAAAAGGGTTCCTCTTTTTTCTGTTCCTGGTTTTTTTATTTCTTTTATTGACAGCTTGTTGTCATATTTTTTATTTGGCGCTGCTAACTATCAATCGATGGGTTGGATTTCGATAGGCGTTGCCACGTAGCCATGTTCGATATCGTACATAAGGGTCTGGACAAGGCCGGGATGGATCAGGCGGGACAAGCCGCCAAAACATTTGGCCCGTTCCATGCTTTCTTTTCTCAACTACCAGCGGATAGGCATAAGTCAAATGGTGTTAATCAATTCCAAAAATGACAACGTGTTGCCCCTTTTCGGATGCAGCAGCAGCAGCAGCAGATGGATCAGATTGCAAACCCCCTGATGAGAGGGGGATCAAGAGTATGTAATAAAATAGCGAGAAGACATCGGACAACTGGAATTTTAAAAAAAATTGAGAGTATAGTTCAGGGGAAATTGTTCCGATCTCATGCATAATTTCGAATAATGATCTACTCGCCGTAGTGTAAATAAAACCGTCCACCTTTTTGCAGCTCACTGATTGGCAAATCTGTGCGCCACTGTTGCAAAATTAAACTTTTTGATTGTTTGATTCCCAGATTTCCCCAAGATCGATCCCCCACCCGTCGGCAAGCTCTTGGCACTCGTAGAACCAGAAATAGAACCTTCCAGCTGCAATTCTTGCTCATCTGGACTTGATCGACAAAGAAAGTAATAAACGATTATTAGGAGACTTGGGACTCGGAGCTGTACTTCCAGACGCAGCTGCCATTGAACACATTGCGAAATCGGACAGGCAAGATTCGTCCAATCCAATCCCATTCGCGACCCTCAGCGTCAATGCTGGCCGAAAGAGAACCTGGAACTCACGGCGCGAGTAACTCTCGTCCACACATACGTGTAGGCTGCTCAACGGCAGATCAAAAACGCCAAATCACGTGATTTTGCTCCACGGCTTGCCGCTCTTGTAAGCCAGTCCCCAGTTTTTCGCGTTCTTGGTTTGGGAAGCCATCGCCAGCTTTTGGCACCCTTGCGTATCCGTTGCGCAACTCTGCAAAGATTGGCACAGCTCTTTGGAGGCCGAATTGACCGCGTAATATTTTTTTTGGGTATAACAGAGAACCAAGCGTTCCGCCCACAACACACACACCTGCACAATGCCTCCAGGTAAGTGTGCATTGCATTTCTCATTTACGCTTTGCGCAAGCCTGGGCTTAGTGCTTCTGGGTCGCGTCGCGTACCCGACAACCCTGCAGCTATTGCTACAGCGCCAGCCCTTTTTTCCCAAATCCGTGTAGGCTAACATTATCGGAACAGCTGTTAGCGACGACGAATCCGACCGGGATCAGAGAGCTTCCGCCAGAAAGGCAGGGCGGGAGAATAAGCCGGCTGTTTATCACGATGAAGAAATGGAGGACGAGGATATTCTAGATACAAACGGCCAGAACGGAGCTGCCGAGGATGACGAAGAGGAGGGCGACGAGGATGAGGAAGTGTATGGACTCTTGCGGCCCCGTTACCGAAGCAGACGAGGATCGAGGGCTGACCTGCGCTTAGTTTTACCGTCGAAAAGATATTATCCCACATGATTGAACCTAGCGGGCGAGTCCTTTATGAAATCAAATGGGAGGGATACGACAAGAAATCTGACCGGACGTGGGAACCCGAGGAGCATCTGGACAACTCAAAGGACTTGTTGGAGGAATACCTTGCCAGTATTGGCGGTCGGGAAGCTCTTTTTGCCGAAACAACGACGGCTCTCAAGACAAAGAAGAGGGGGAGACAGTCAAGCACACCACAGACGAGCGGCAAGCGATCGAGGAGGGAGAACGGTACTCATCCGGCCGACTCAGACCGCCCAGCGAGTGTGGAAGCCGCCCTATGGAGACCTCCCCCAGGGAGCTGGGAAAATGATATCGCAGACCTGGATGCTTGCGAGGATGAGGAGACCGGCAAGCTGATGGTTTACTTGACATGGAAAAATGGGAAGAAAACTCAGCACGAGACGCCAGTTATTTACCAGAGATGCCCGCAGAAGGTATGCTTTACCCAGAGGGAAACAACAATGGAA
Source organism: Cladorrhinum samala (assembly GCA_033576145.1). Classification (NCBI taxonomy): domain Eukaryota; kingdom Fungi; phylum Ascomycota; class Sordariomycetes; order Sordariales; family Podosporaceae; genus Cladorrhinum; species Cladorrhinum samala. Next base: position 41,974 of record MU864988.1, read on the forward strand.
TGGGCAAGACTAACATGTAATAATTCAGATGCTTCAGTTCTACGAGCGCCACGTAAGGATTATCAAGAGGGACCCAGATACCGACTCTCCGTAAACCGATACCCCTTACATTTCTTCACTCCTCCTAGACCTTATCCAGACATTCTATTTTGGTGACGGTGAATATCTATTCAGTTTGCGGCGTAGGTACTGCGTCTGGCGAACAATCCATCAAGATTCTCTTTTTGTGTTCTTCTCTGACCGTCGTTTTCAGTTACATCGGACTTGGGAAGGAAAGATGTTACTTGGGCTTGTTGTTTGTTTTGCCCTCGCATTCAGCGGTACTTTTGAGATCTGGATCTGCCAAATCAGGTCGTTTTACCTTCTTGGTAATCTCCCGCCTTGGTGTAGCGTTTTTTCTTGCGTAACATCTCAGAAATAGGAAAAAATGAGACTTTCAGCCATCTTCACTTACCATGTCTACTAATTTATACATGTATGTATTGGAAATCCAAGTTCTCACCTGTCTTTCAAACCTGTTGATCGAAATCCGAGAGGCTGGTTTTTTTTGGGTTTGGGCTGGTGTGAGCGGCGTCATCCACATCCAGTGGGGACAACAAACCAATCCAACCCCTGTAAATGCAGGGGTTATTTGTTTGGGTAGCCCGCCAAGCTTGACAGCCGTCGTTCAAGCAGCCGGGGAGCGAGCCCAGCCATTCCCTTTTTTTATTGACTTTCAGCAAGGCAAGCGGATGGCTGCTCACTCGCACGCGTTGGTTCGCAGCGGCAGGATGGGAAACCGACAAAAATCAATTGAGGTGGCGGGGCAACGCGACCCTACCTACCTATTTGACCTTGGTGTTTCCCTGGTTTTGGCGCATACGCTTGCAGCCATTTCGTCCTCTTACTTACCCTACTCCCTTCTTGGAATCTTGCATTTGTGAATCTCGAGGTTTTCTTTCTTTAAAAACATTTCAAAGAGTCATTCAGAAGGTATGTGTAATGTCGGCAGCAGAGCTCTGGTGTCCAAGCTGGCTCGACCGATTTTGCGACCTGGACCCCGCAACCATGTCGGTGAAGCCATCTCGCGGTTGCGATCACCTCATTTTCCTTCTCATTTCTACAATGTCAATTGTAACTAACTCACTGCTTCAGAAGCGATCTTCTCCTTGACCAACCACGAAGTTTGGACTTTTGCCAGACAGCACACCTGCAACTTATCCAAGCACCTCTCTCTCACTCATCAACCACGAGCGACTCCGCAACACGCACTCACCACCCGACTTCCCAACCTCATAACCACCGCCTAAACCATCTCCCAGACTTCCAAAAATCCCTAAAAGGGTCAAACATTCAAAATGAAAGAAAACGACGTCATCGCAGTAATCATCATCATGCTCTTCATCGTGCTGGCATTGATCGCGTTCGGTATCTACCACCTCGTCAGCGTCGCGCGCCAAAACGTCAGGGGGACGGTCACGACCAGCTCGGATAGCAGCACGAGCGAGGACTTGGCTGATTCGAGGGTATAAAATTAAAACAAAAACTACATCCCAAACTCGCTCTCAACTCGCCATTTTCTGGAGCGGAAAAAGTAGCCATGTGTGTTTGGCGCCCCTCCTCAACCTGTTTTGGGCATTTTTCTTCTTGCCTCGGATTTATGGTTGAGGCCAAACACATGGGTTTCTTTCTCTTCTCCTCATCTCCCTCACTCTCTTCTCCCTCTTTCCCGGCCGACCGACCAAACACACACAGAGACACACACCACGTGTGTTTTTCCTTTTAGGGTACTCCCTAAGATGGGGGGGGGGGGAGACTTGGATTTTCCCCCTTCGGATGCGCGAGGTATCAGTCGAAGGGTTGTACAATCCGCAAATGAAGAACCACCAGAACTGGCTGGAATACCCAATGACCCCAGGGTCAATTTACGATTTTCATGATGGCGGGAGAGGAGCACATTTGTGAGACTGGATATGGGCTTCATGAAAGACAAAACACAGAGTCAATTCATTGGGAGAGGGGGTTTGCAATCACACTTGAGCCCGTTTGGTGGGATGGCATGGGATTTGGACGAACTGTGAGCCTCAAAAGGAAAAAGGAGGTTTCGCCTTTCTAATAACGACGGATGATAATGGGTGGACGGGATTGTTTTTTTTTTTCTCCTTTCTCTTTCCCACTACAAATCGGGGGGTCCATTTGACTGCATACCAAGGGATATTGCGGAGTTCTGTGGCGTTTATTTTGGAGGTTTTCTTATATGTTGGAAACCATGAGCGAATGCAAGCGGATCAAGCGAGCGAAAGCGAGTTGAATTTTTTATTCGCCGTTTGGCAGAAAATTCATGAGCAAAACGAGCCAAAATCAGTGAGCGAGCGAGTGTTTCGACTTTGATTTTTTTTTTTTCTTTATCCTCGCTGCTTGTTGGAAGGAGGAGAAACGATTTTATGGGAATGAAGAAGGACGGAGCGATGCACCTACCACCTATGCATGTTATGGATGATGGGGATTTCTTTTTAAGGGAGGTATGGATGATAGGTTGGAAACGTTTAAGGGGAAGGGGTGGAGTTTGTCAGGCATTGGCAACATCACATGTGAAAACGTTGTTCTAGAAGGATTCCACTGTATTGTACATGCATAGATTTATACCGATTTTGGACTTGTATCTCTTTTTAGGAGTGATATAAAATGAGAGTTTTTCAAAACTTGATGTTGCCTTGAAATTTGTTAAGATTTTTTTTTGATGATCCGGTAATGATAGATAGGATTGTTTATGTCTATGTGTGACATTAGCCTTTTTCTAATGCGAAGTCGTTTTCATAAAAGTTGTACCCAAAGAATTCTTTTCAACTTCTCGTGGTTATCTATTTTGTGTGTGAGTCGGTGAATTGATACATGGACAGACACACTTACACTATCCGGCAACATCCAATACAAGAAACGCCAAATAATTATTTTTTAACATTTATTTGCAGCTATTATCTTTATGAATGAGTTTTTGAGGGATGGGGTTATCAATCCATTCATTCTTTCCATCATGATACTTGAGTATTTACTGTCTCTCAGTCCTACCACCACCCATCGCATCCCATCTAATCCCATCCCATCCCCATCATTTTCACTCACTTTTTTTTGCCTTTGTTTCTCTCAAGAAGGCAGCCACTATTTACAACTAATAATTTGATGGTTTTTCTATAATAATAAAAGGGTAACTCACGGACAAAAACTGACAAACTGCACCAAAAAAAAAAAAAAACCAAAGAGATACATACATACATACATACATATATATATATAAATACTTGACATTTCACACAATCCAATTTCAAGCTTCTTAAATAGACTCCCAAAAAAAAATTCAATCAACCTCTTTTCCTTATCCCATTATAACACCCCCCCCCCCCTCTTTCCCCGGCGAAACTCAACTTACCTCGAAATCTTTATTACCCATCTTTATTTTGCCCATAAGTCATTAAAGTATAAAAAAAAAAGCTTCATTCATCAATAAATCAAGCCATCAAGCCAGCCCGCCCAGAACCCAAACGCAAGCCACTGACCCATCCGCAAGCCTCTCCCGCTCGCTTGTTGGGGCCTGCATACAAGTATATATAATTAGTACATACATACATATCGTACATCCGATCAGACATTGACTCTAACGAAAAGTGAGAATCTTCATGTCAAAATTTCTAATCATCACAAAAAAAAAAAAAAAAAAAAAAAAAAAAAAAAAAAACCAACCAAGCTCAACAGGGGGAACCAACAACAACCGGGTTCAAGAATTTTCTAATAAAGGAGCCCGCGTCGGCGCGG
>MU864988.1:45772-166370 GCA_033576145.1 Cladorrhinum samala
ACAAAAATTTACACAAAATAAAAATAATAATTTAATTTTAAAAATTAAAAAAAAAAAAAAAAAAAAAAAAAAAAAAAAAAAAAAAAAAAAAAAACCATCCATGTTCAAGAGAGGAAACAAGAAACATCCGGTATCATGAATTTCATAATAATGAAGCCATCATCAACCCCTATCTCTCTCCCCCCCCTTTTCTCTCTCTCTTTGTCTGTCTCTCTGTCTTGTCTCATCTAAAAAACCAAACGGTCTATCCAGAAATTGACAACACCCCCCCACCCACCCTTCCCTCCCGTCTTGTCTCTTACACTTTGCCCGGATCTCTTCAAGATATATATGTATATATATATATATATATATCCGATTTCTCGTTCCCAGCATCCTCGTCGTATAAAAAAACAGCGCCCTCTCATGAATGATGATGATGATGATGATTGACAAATACAAAGCCACACCAAACCGACCAAGATATCATTCGCATCTGTATGCGCATGTCTATGTGTGCGTGGGTGTGTGTGTATGTGTTTGTATGGACTTGTGTGAGAGGTCCAAGTCAAAAAGCAAACAGAAAAAAAAAAAGCAAAATCCTCCAGTTGATACAACGCCTGAATGTCTCCCTTATGTAGTAACCAGTGTGCGTCGATGCCTTGATTGACTGCATATCCCCCCCCCCCCCGTCTTTAAAGCCTTTCGCTTTAACACTCGCTTTGTGTGCATGCAAAATGCAACAGCAAAATATTAAAAAAAAAAAGAAAAGAAAAGAAAAAACACCCCGCCTGCTTCTAGTTTATCGCCACTTCATCGCTCTTCTTGTTTATTCTTCACCACCTCCTTGCAGCGAAGCCATGGTAGTCTGCTAATATTAACGGGGTTTTAACCCTTGACACTCTTGGTGCTTGATGGCTCCGATGGGGGATTCTCTGATTGGGCCTTCTCCTTGTCCTTGGTCTCGAGTGCTGGTCCTTCCTGGAATAAGCGATGTTCATCGATGTACTATATAACCTGGTTAACTGGCGGTAGGGACAAAGCTTGGAAGGAAATAATGACATACCTCTACAACAGGATCCGGGATAAGGTAGCGAACGCTGAGGTCCTTCTTCAAGAACAACCGAACCTTGGTTGAGCTGATATCGTTCTGGATAACCTGGCTGATAACCCAAATATTGTTCTCGTACTGTCGAAGGGTAGAGAGGGCCTCGTCGACATCGGTCCCGGAGCGCTCAATAATGAAGGCACCGTAGGAACCGAGAATGACATCCAGATCAATTGGCGCCCACAGTCCCGGTTCGCCCATGGACATGACCAGGTCGGCGCCAGCCAAAAGGGAGATTTTGGCCTTGCGCTTCACCCCGTCGGTTCCCTCAATGCCACCCAGAACCGTGTTGATCTCGTGGTCAAAGTGCCGAAGCACCTTTGCCGTGGGGACGTATGCCGGCTCGCCGTCCTGGTTGCAGTTGACAGTCTCGAATGGGTCGACCATGAGCCATGGCGAGTGTTCGATTGCGCGGGAGCACATGGCAACTCTGTGGTGGCCTGCTGCTAGGCCAGCCTTCTTGTATGCATCGCTCACCTATGTCAAGCTTTTGCGTAAGCCATCATCTTTGCGGACCATTTCCAGACACTTTCAACATACCGGCGAGAGATATCCGGCGCACACCTCAAAGTCCGTGTTAAACCGAACAAAGTCCGAGGCCATCTCGAACATGCGCAGGTGGAGGAAGGTGATGGCTGAATATGGGTTTGTCAGCGCATTTTAGGCCTGAAATAGTTAGCCAGGGGGAAAACTGACGGGAGAATGAGCCGCAAGCGACAAGCACCAAAGGCGTCTTGCCTGGCTGTGTCTGTCGCATCTTGAGCTTGTTGCGCGGGAATCTGTAAGTGGATGGTGGTCCGGATGTCGCGGAGAGTGTACCCCGGGGGCTGGAGCTGGCAGTCTCGGAACTCATGGTGATTTTTTAAGCCAAACGACTCGAATTCTTCAGTGTCTGAAATGGCGCGCTGCGTGATTGACGCACGCTACCGGAGGAGAGAGGTTGGAGATCGTGAAGCTCTATTGTTTTGCGTCTGCAACTTTTGCCGAATAGGAATGCGATGCGGGGCAATCGGCTGCTGAAGATGTTTTGATCGCAATTTACAGGGGGGGTGGTTGATTACTGATGGTGGGGAGGTAGGTGGTGAGTGGCTTTATGAGCGAATCGACTACAATGATGCAATTGCGCAATCGCCTCTTTGCTTGATCGGCGTTCTATGTTTCGTTGATAAGGAATAAAAGAGATGCGATGCAGGCTTTGAGAGGACGAGGAGTCAGGACCAGGATGTTGAGGATTTGCTAGTATAGGGAACAGCGATCGAAGGTTCACGGAAAGGCGAGGTGGGCGCGGGAGCGTTCCCACTTATTAAAAGGACCAAGCTGGTGGGCACGGGGGAACCTTGTGAGGCAGTGGAGGAGCTCTGTCAAGAGGAACAAAGTTTTTGTCTAGACCAGTGGCTTGGCTGGCAAATTGGTGGTTGAATGCCGCTGTGGGGGACGCCAAAAGTGTCAAAGCGAAAAGAGGCAACCCACTTTTAAACTCGCGCAATTGTTGTGTGGTTGAGAGCTCTGAGAGTGTAGGTATCGTGTGTTTGTGTGCTGTTGGTTTCGGAAATCAATGGGACATGTAATGGAGATGCCGAGTTGTGCCGCAGGTTTGGGGTTGGGTTGAAAGGGGGTGAGCTGCGTAATATGCAACGACAATCTAGGTAGAGAACCCTTTGGAGGGAACACGGGAGATGAAGTCGGGAGAGCTGATTCTCAGGTAGGTATACTAGTCTAGCGAAGTAATTAATAAAAGTTGAGAATAAAAGTGATGGAAAAGGTACCAAAAAAAAAAAAAAAAAAAAAAAAAGGATCCCTCAGAAATAGATAAAGGTGCCATCTGAATTCAACACTACCGTCTCAAAGCTCTCTCAACCCCCAGTTCCACTATCGGAGCCTAGACTTGAAGATTCAAAAAGTGAAAAACCCACGCAGGATTCGGCACTTTCTATTCGCTTACCCATTCAATGTTCCATCCAGCACTCAATATTATTTTGTAATTTGTGTTTCGCTCCCCTGCGTTTTTGATGTCTTTTGCACGGAACAAAAAAACCGTACTGAGAAGCGAAACAGAGTAAGCATATGACTCAGCAGGCAAGATCTATCTCTACCGATTGAATTTAAAATCAAATTGAAGCCTTTAATACATCAACAATTCTTCCAAAACACAAATATCCAAGATCTTTTTTAGAAACCCAAAAAAATTGTTCCAATTTTTTTTTATAAATTTTTTTTTGGGTTCTAGTTAAAATCTTTAAATAAAAATCTAACGAATATAACGGTGTTGCATGTGAACCCCCAAAATCCAATCAATTCCGTCTTCGGAATCCTCGAAGACCCCAAAAAAAGCGCCACATAAAAATGCGGGGCAGTTGAGGTGCTTGTGCGTACCTAGCGTAGGCCCACCTACGTCAAGGCTTCATGATCGCCCATGAAGGGTCCCGCCCAGCCATGCGGTTTCACTGGCCCATGCCACGCGCAAGTGGAAATCACTCGTGCTACTAGGGATTACGCAGGCGTACAAACTCGAAGGCAAAGGCCATGATTATCTATTAAAAACATACCTGCTTTTTCTTACAGGGAATGGATATTAAAGGCGGGAAAAAGTGTATTAGAATAACAACCTACCTCATGCGTCTCGTTACGTATTGGAGGGCATGTCTCTGGGTATTGTCATGTCTTCCGGTTATCGATCACCGCGTGGTCCTGCGTCTGCCATCGATTTAGTGTACACTAGTTATTCAGGGCGACGGGTGGCGATTCTGGAGCCCTGAGTAGCACAACGACGACGCCAAGCCTTTTTCTCCTTGCACATCTTTAAAAACAGGTTCTGAGATTTTGGGTCTGGATCTCAGGTACTGTACAATATTACTCCGTACGATACGTATACGTAGTTGCTGGGCTGTCACCAGGATCCACCCTTCTGATAACAAACCCCTGAAGACATTCAGGCAAGGGCACAGTAACTCCAAACGGAAATCAATATCCAAAACTCTCAACCACAACCTCCTCCTCGCCCTCCAGCCACCCTTGCAGACTCTTCAGCATCCCCTCCCCGGCGCACAGCAACCACCTCGTCCCCTTCTCCCCGCCCTTCAACCCCAACACGTCCTCCCTGCCCACTCTCCCCCCTCGAACCTCAACTCCCAATCCCTTAACCTTTTCCAGCTCCCCTTCCCCAACCTCCCCGGTAACAAAAACCGTCATCAACCCGCGCAACCCCTTATTCCTATCCAGAACCTCCCCGACGACACCCAAATCCTCCCCCCTCAAACTCCAGACCACCACCACCTCCGAGTCCTCCTGCTCCGTGGCCCCCTGTAGCTCCTGACTCATCAAAGGCGTAACACCCACCCCGCCGGCAATAAACACCTCCTTCTTCCCCTCCTTGTTTCCCAATCTCAGTTGGCCCCCTCCGAACCCTAACACGGGGATCTCCAGCGGAATCCTAGCGACGTCGTGCGTAAACAGCAAACCCGTAACCGGGCCCCCCGTCCTCCTGGCCGTGACGCTGAACTGAACCCCGCCTTGGCTCCCGATCATGTCCTTCTCCCTCGGAGGCGGCGATGAAACGGTAAAAGAGCGGACGTAGTCGTCGTTCAGCGACTGCGGGTCGTCGTCGTTCATGTGGGCGTAGCCGTTATCCAGCTCTTTACTAAAATCCAGCGTGACGTGCTGTCCCGCTTCCCAGGCGGTGAGCGCCTGTCCCCTTTCGGGGGCAAGGAAGAAGGTGAATCTCGCTATCGAGGGGGACAGCGCGGTGCGAGAGATTAAAGTGGCGGTTGCAGTAGCAGCTGATGAGGCTTGCGGGTTTGGCGATTCACTAGAAGCGGAGGCGGCGGCGCGGACGGGCGGGTTGTAAGGGGAGGGCTCCCCGGGTTCGCCGCGGAAGGGGAGCGAGTCCCTGATAAGGACGGCCGACTCGACGGTGATTTTCACTGCCAGCTTGGCGTGAGGGAGAAGGTGAGCGGGGTTGACGAGGATCGCGGCCGAGCCGGTCAGGTGGAGGACCGAGGAGGTCGCGTAGTCGGGCACGGCGATGCCGATCAGAGGGTTGAGGTGGAGGTTCCCCAGCGTCTGGTACAGGCGGTTGCCGGAATACTCTGGGTAGATCAGCGTGACCCCGTCCGAGGGGGAGTTGCTGAGCACGCGAAGGAACCCCGGAGCGCCGCCGCGGTGGTTGGTGTCCATCGTCCGGTTGTTGGTCGAGGTGAGGAAGAACATGTCCGCCCGGGAGATGAGGGACAGCGCCTCGTCGGACAAAGGGAGGGCAGATGAAACGAGTTCGGGCGAGGGTAAGTGAGCGCGGATGGCTTTCTTGTTGAGGTACTTGGGACAGTTCCCCAGGCTTTCCTGGATGTGCAGGGCCATTTGAACCTCGCCGACGGCGTCGGTGGTGCCTGGCCGGCCGGCCACGGTTCCGACGACCATCTTGCCCGCCAGCTTGACGCGGTCCCTGGATTCCAGGTCGATGCTGAGCGCGCTGATTGGCTTGCCCTCGTCGGTCTGGAGGACTTCGCCGTCGGGCACTCCGCCGAGGAGGGATTTCAAGACTGGATCGTTGGCTTTGTCCACTACGCTGTTAAGGCCGAGAATTCCTTGGGCCACTGGGCGTATGAAGCCGCGCTGGCCCCCCCATACTGTGGTCCACGGACGGCCTTGGTCGTCCAGAGCTCCGATCGCCACAAGTGGTGAGACCGCGACGCGACGGGCGTATGAAGGAGGAAGACCGTAGCTGGTAGGATTTTGACGACTTGAGGTGGACACCCTGAGGAGCTTGTGGACTGCTTGCTCTCCCGCGTGCCAGCCATTGTGGTATTCTTCAAGGGTCGCCATGTTGGATAGGGGAACTGCAAAGGCTATGTTACTGAGGATGCTGAACGGAGCTAAAGGTGGAAACTCGAATGACTGCAGATGATGGCCGCCTTCGTCGTCGCCGTGAGTTTTGCAAAACAGCAGAAGAAGTATCAAAATGAGGAAGGACATGTATTATTAATTATATTTCTTGCTTGCTCCATAAGTTACTTTAATCTTGCGAAAAAGACTTATCTCAGCATGCATCATGTAAGTGATTAATAGTTGAGAATGGTGTGATATGTAAGCATCCATTGACAAATCCGCTCGTCGGGTTAAGGGCGTATTCCTTTGGACAAAGCCGCCTGCCATTCGTTGATTAGGCGTCTCCCCGCACCGTTGGATCATCTTATTAACCCATTTTCATTTCAATTTCTCATGACACTAAACATACGCCCCTCAGTCACGAGCTATAATATAAATACTAATTAGGCCATTTTCTTTGATTTCATACCCAGAGAATCCGGCCGCTCAAAAAGTTAAGTTGCTAGAGAAATATTTTTTACCAAAATGTAGCTGGACATTCATCCGCTACAAGACGAATTCTTGAAAGAATTGTCTCAAGAAAAAGAAAGAAAACGAAAAGAAAAGAGTATTTATATACATGTATCTTTAAAAGGGCGTAAATGAATATGGATATAATCATCATTTCCTGACAAAAGAGAAAATATCCATTATTTGTTAGAATCCGGATGGCATCAGAATGTTTTCCAGTCCTACGCGACTAATATCTTGCGGGCCCACCCCCCTTCTCCAAATCCTCACTCCACCCACCATAATTCTGTCTAGAAGACGGTGGAGCTGGCCCCCTGCTGTTGTTATTGTTGACGGGCATAGTATTTGCCCTCGCAGGTTGAGGATAACCATATCCATCATCATCATCGTCATCCTGCATGTCCTGGCCGCTAGGCGGGTAAGCCTGATACGAACCCCCCGTTGCCGCAGCATTGTTGACTGGCATGGTATTTGCTCGGCTTTGTTGCTGTCGGTATCCAACATCGGTTTGTTGTCGTGGGAGATAGGACTCGGCCGTTGTAAGTGTTGTGTTTGATCGAGCCGGGCCGGCCATGGTGATTTGGCTAGGAGGATAGTCGTATTCATCATCTTCGTGGATTGTGGGAGCCGCCGGGACTGCTTGAACTGCAGTGTTGTTGTTGCTGCCAGTAACGGGCAAGGTATTTGATCGGGGAAGGGAATATCCATAGTCATCTTCATCCTGGCGAACAGCAGGAGTTGACCGACCAGCGACCGGCATGGTATTGGAGCGAGGAGGATACTCGTACTCATCACCATTTTGATCCCCCCCGTATGATGTCCCTGGCATTGCCATGTTTCTCAACGAGCTGTTACTAGGGTTCTGCTGATGATGAACGGACCGACCGGCACTCCCTCTCGACGAATTGCTATCTGTTGAGCGGTGGTAAGAAGACTGCTGCTGCTGCATAGGAGCAGTCATGTTCCTCTGCGGCGGGTATGGTCCAGGACCTCGCGAAGGCATTGGGTTTGTCGCACTTCGCAAGGGGTACCCTCCAGGGCCTGTCCTTGGAGGCGACAGGGGGCCACTTCTATTCGAGATCGTTGATGATGCGAGACTGACACGACCGCTACCGGGGTCTTCAAGATTTGGCAGCGTTGGTAGATTCGGCAACGATGGCGCAACGTTCGACAAGCTCAACTCGAGATTAGGCAATGTTGGTTCGAGGATAGGCAACGAAGGTTCAAGAGCGGGTAGGGTCGGCTGCCTGCCTTGATCCTGGCCTTGCCACCTATTTCCCGGCTGGGGTTGACCGGGTCCTCTGTAGCCATTTGGTCCATTGGAGGGCATCCGGCCAGAAAAGGGGACTGTAGGTGCTGCGTCTGAAGAGAACATCGCGGGGCTAGCTGTATAACCTCGGTCGAGTGCTGCCGAACCATTGGAAGGCATCCTCTGCATTTGAGATCCTGGACCGGGTGTATAACCACGATCAAGCGCTGAGCCGTCAGATTGCATCCGCTGCACCTGATTCTGAGGCCCCGGACCGTAAGTTCTGCTGGACGCGGCGGTGGGCGCCCTTGACGGCGGATAGTTGCCCACATTTATGCTGGGTATTGTAGGAGTTGGGGACTGCGAGCGAGGGGGGCCATAACTGATGGCAGAAGTGCCCGTGTTTGTCCTGGAAAGCGGATAGCCAGCCATGTCAGCCGCCCCGCCAATGAGCGATGCCCTTGATGAATACTGGCTAACCGACGTCTTGGTCGTCCCTGCTCGTGATGGCATCGGCCGTTTCCCTCCAAGTTGGCTCATCTCGAAGCTCCCAGTGCTGACATCGGTCTTTTCAGAAATCGACATGAAGGTGTCAGCTCTCTTTATCGCAGGCATCGCAGGCAGATCATCGTCATTCAAAACTGGCAATGATGGCTTCAAAGTGATAGGCCTGTTCTCGCCCGTCTTCTTTGCTGCTTTGACCTCGGCTTTTCTCCTCCTACGCTCATCGTCTACCAGGGCTTTGTTAATCTTGTCGGCCACGATTTCCTTGAGCCGCTTGTTGACCTTGCGCTCGCAGAATCCCGTCAAACCCCCATCTGCGCGCGGAATGTAGCCCCAAAGGAAGCAAACGAAAAACAAACCAGCCAAAAGCAATGAAAGAAAGGAAAAAATCCAGACGACGACGGTGTAGAGCATACCGCAAAGAATGACGGCTTGTCGTGTTTCTTCAGTCGCGAGAGCCTTAATCTTTTCGATGAAGCTGGCGAGAGAGCTGTCGAAGTTGTTACCCTCGATTTCGAGTTTCGCCTTGTAAACCGAGAAGAGGGTGAATCCGTTGATAACTTGACGAGGCCCGGCACACAAGAGAACACGAATCCAACTCTGGAAACTGAAGAAGGTGAACAGAGCAATGTACTCGGCTCCCTTCTTGCTCTTTGTCAGCTCGGCAAAGACGAGAAATCGTTTCCATCCTCGACCGCTTCCTATGCGCAAACACTCGATACGGGTGGCCAAGTGATCCAAGAAGGATTCGGCAACGCTTCCTCGGCGCATGATGTTGAAGGCGCGGATGTACTCGTAAATGAGGTTGATGACGGACATGATGATACATCCGGTGAAGATCCATTTCGAGACATCCAGAGGGATGATCTGAGTGGGCTCGATTTGAGAGGACCATTTATTGAAAGCCAATAGCTGATAGGCGGTAAAGATGTCAACAACGTAGACAGAGATTGAGATTAATAGTGATATCCAGAGGAAGACATAGGCGAACGGCGTCCAGCAGGACGTCGACTTGAAGTCGTTTAAACTCTGTAAAGGAGAAGGTCAGCCTATGTCCTCCGCGCCCCATCCTTCCCGTCCCGTTTTATTTGCTCACAATAAAATCCCATCTCTGTTCTGGCAAAACCTCAACATGGCGTCGCCTGTGACTGAAAAGACCCATGTTCGTGGTGGCGCAAGACCAGGCGCAACAATCCAAGCTGAGTTAAACAAGAAGCGTAAAGTCGTCGACACAAGATGACGTGTCGTCGGGGTATCTCGAAAAAAAAAAAAGCACACAAAAGAAAGTGATTTTTGTCCGGCCAGCGGTCGGCACGAGTCGTTCCTCGCCTGCGAAGGTAACGACAGTGCTGCTTATGTCGCAAGGGAGGGCGGACGCTCCCAAATGTTTAGCGACGATGAAGCCCAGGTAGGAAAAAGGAAAGGACGAAATAAAATATCAAGTAGAGATCGTGAGGCTGGATAGGCCCGGATAAATCGCAAGAGGCAGGGCCAGCTGTGGCCACTATGGACTTGTCCTTCCTAACCGCGCATTGTTGGGAACGCGCAAATCCTTTTGGCTGATCAACGCAGAGTCCAGGGATGCCGATGCGGGGACCTGGATACCAGTGGAGGAAGTGATAGACGCCGTGGACCGATTCCGAGTTTGATCGACTGGAGGAGAGCAGCAGGAATTCCAGTCGGTGGATGCGGTGTCTCCAATGGTAGACAAGGTATGTATGTGCAGTACTGTACCTACCGAGTCGAAGTGTGCGTTGGCGTTTTAAAAACAAAAATAAAAATGGAATTCGTCTGAATCTGAGAGAGTGTGCTGATCAATGGCTACAGAATGAGTGAATGTGGGCTCGACAATGGCGAATCCAGCGTTTCGAGAGGCCGCTTTCCGATTCGTAAAAGAGCAAAGAAAGGTCCAAGGAACGAGGGCGATGAGTTGAATCTGCGACAGTCGGGTAGCGGGTGGGGGATAAGGGGGTTTCCATCGAGGAAGATGCAGAGCAGGGGGTCCCCTGCAACAGGTCCCTCAAACAGGCCCAGGGATGCCATCGCCGGTGGGATTGGCTGGGCCGTCCATTCTGGACGCGGGGGAGGGGCCCATTTGCAGATTGAGATTATCAATGCTACAGTAAAAAGTAAGCCCTTTGCTGGCTTTTGCAAGCGAGACGAGGCATTTATCTGTAGGAAGATCTGCGCTAAGCTCATGGACACTCCACCTGCATTTTTCGCTTCAGCAACCCCTGCAGCCAACGGTATTCTGGGCCTTACTATTGGCTCATCTCCTGAAACACGGAAGAAGGGTGAGCGCATGCACGCCATCAACCGTTTGGCCAAGCAGAGGGAATAATGGCAGAGACACGTCCTTGGCAGCGCCTCCCGCCCAACATCCAATTCCTACCAGTTGAGGTGGATCATGGTCTGAATGCATCGTGGCAGCCACGAGTAGTGTACACGTAAAACTAGAAGCGCGGTTATTTTGATTTCCGGCTGAATCCTTGTTTGCTCAACACCAAAGTTTTTTTTGTTTTTTTTTTGGTCTTTTTGAGCATCTCACTTACACCAACCCCAGCCATACAAGATCCTGAGGTGGTACCCCCCATGTATGTCGATCGATCGAGCGAGGAGCTCATTACCGCGCGCTTCTTTTTTCATCGGAGAGCGTGCAATTTACCACGTATTAAACATATATAATGTGGAGAACCGCAGTCCAAAGAAAGAAACAAAAAAGAAACGAAAAAAGCGCCACGACCGGGATCTGAACCAAAAAGCGAAGTTGGTCGATTCTGCGAGGCATTGGCAGCCACAAAGGGAAATCCGCCTGCTCACGCTCCACGCACTACACCGGTGACCAGCCCGTAGCCATGGAAATATTTGGTAGCTACTTCGCTGAAAGCGGGACGAGCAAAGGAGCCTTATATAATGCTTGGACCGCGCAATACATGTTGAACCGCTCTTATATTCCGAACTGAACTGCGAACTCGTCTAGTTTCTAACTGCGTTGTGTGTATATATATATATATCTCTATTTCCCATCCCGTTACACCAATAACTGCTCAGAGGCCTCACCCGCCAGCTTATTATATACCAACTGTGCACCAATCCCTGACACTAATAAGAAGATGATTTCCCATGATCCACGGAAACTGCCTTGCGGCCACGCAGCCCGGCCACCCCCCATCCGGGCCGATCCTGGCCAGACGCCCCGACCCAGTCACTGGCCCATCTATGCACTACTCCTTGGTCTCCTCATCATCATCCTTGAGCGAAGCAAAGCCCTCATCCAGATCTTTCCCATATGCGCTTTTCAACTCTATCATGATAGTCAGCGAGGCCGAACACGAAGCCGCTACCCGCAGTCGCCCACGAAGCAAACAATCAAGCGAGCAAACAACAAGGTAAAAAAGGGGAAAGGAAAGGGGGAAAGGGTAACTCACCCATCTGCTCAGTCTCACTCAACCCCTCCAAGCTGCCCCTTCTCCTCCTCCAGCTGTCCTCAACCTCCTTCAGCCTCACCTCTCCTCTGTCCCCTTCCTCCAATACCTCATAAGTCCTCCACTCACAATTGTGCCAGCCCGTTCCCTTTCCCAGCTCCAGACCATCCCAATCCTCCGTCAGGAAGTGCAAAAACCCTCCGTGAGTAACAGCGACCACATTTGTCGCCTCTTCCTCGCCACCGTCATTATCATGATGATTAGTACTACCATTACCATTACGGTTCCTATCACCCTTCTTGGCCAGATCCCTAAAAAACTTTCTGGCCCTCGCGGCCCTGACCTCGAGCTTCCTCATCTCGGGCGCGTACTCGCTCCCGATCCCCTTGTCGTTCCACCCTTCCCTGACCAGTCCCAGGTCCACCTGGCCTGCGTCGCCGAACTCCCTCTGCAGCTTTTCCGGATCGCTGCCGACGTCGCAGGGGAACGGGGAGACCTCTTGGATGTCCGGCAGCGCCACGACCTTGATCCCCCTCTCCACCGCGGGCGCAAAAGAGTGCAGGCACGTGTAGATGGTCCTGCGCATAGGCGACGCGACCAGGTGGGTGATTTTGTCGTGGTGCGGAAACGAGCTCCTTAGCGCCGAGCACTGCTCCAGACCCAGCGGGGTGAGGTCCGGATCGGGCAGCTGATGGTTCTCCACGCAGAGGTTGTGAAACCCTTGGGCGTGGCGGACAAGGTGGACGTAGGCTTTTGGCATCTTGATGAAGGTAACGACGAACACGACGATGATGACGACGATGATGACGACGATGATGGCGATGATGATGGTGGTGCAAATATGCCTAAGCAATAAAGACACAATATCTCTAGTAACCAAATAAAAATTGATAAAAGGCTTCCGGTTTCTAATCAAAAAGTCCAGATGAGAAGAGTAAAAGTAAATATACCAAAAGGTTTTTCTATGAGGGAAACTTATGTGACTCAGGTCTAATAAGAGCAACGAGTCAAAACTTGGATGGAAACCACTCTGACAAGCTTCCAAGCAACCCACCCCCTCAAGAAGACTCCACAGTCTTATTCCCGACTTCCCGTTTTGCGCCTTTACAAAACCCGGAATCTGACCTATCTGTCGTCCAATTGACAGCGTCCGTTTGACCACCAACAAACCAACCACGATTATGTCAGCCATCTTGATCTCTGTATAGACATAATCGGTTTGTTTGAAGAGCATTCTCTCATCGGATTCAAATACACCCAGAGCATATTATTACTCATCAAGACACCAACTACTACGTATCATTCACATCATATCACATCGTATCATATCGTATCACATCGGTTCGGTGTAAACCAATCAAATTTGATTTTCTATCCCTATTCTTTTGAGGGAGAGCCTTGATATCTCTCTTGCCTTCCATCAAAACGCCGTGCCAAAGCCTTCAAACCCTCACACAGCATCGCTACGTTTGCATGATCCATAGCTTCCATAGACTACCTAGCCCTCCTATGCTGTATCAAAGGTCAATCAAGCTCTCCTCAACCACCGGCTGCTTGGGTGCATGCTGAGGAGCTGAGGGAAAAGATTCCTGGTTATAGCCGGTATATGCCGCCGGAGGAGCTGGCTGAGCTTGCCATACGGGCGGAAGGGCCGTCTGCTGAGCTGCTGCATGTTGCCAATACGGCTGAGTGGGTTGTTGGGGTGTCGGTGCCTGCTGCGGTTGAGCAGGCTGAGCAGGCACTGAAGCTGGCGTCTGCGGTAACGAGGGCTGGTAAGTTTGCATGGGTTGCGAAAGGTTGGGATACGGCGAGAGCGAAGGATCAGGGGCCGAAGCGGCAGGCTGCTGCTGCGATTGCGGGTTAAAGTAGAATGATGCATTGGGGTCAGCCGTAGGCGTGGTGCCGACTGAATCAGCAGGAGTAGGAGCTGAGAGCTGAGATTGGACTGGTGGTTGCTGTGGCTGCTGTTGTTGGTGTTGCGGTGGAGGCTGCTGCTGTTGTGGCGGTTGTTGCTGTTGAGGCTCTGTTGGAGGATAGTTAGGCTGTTGGTTATAGGCCGCTGCCGGCGCGGATGGGCCGGCCGCCCAACTCCCGGTAGGTTGCGGAATCTGCTGCGGTGGGAATTGACCATTAGGGGGCCCCGCAACCGACTCTCGCCTGTCGTAGCCGGAATACTGGGGTTGGGGTGTCGGCTGCGGATAGGAAGGATGGCCCATTGGTCGGCCGTATTCCTGGGGCTTTTCTCCAGTATAGAAACTCTCAGCTGGCCCAACGGGATTTGGCACGTTTGGCGGAAGTGAAGGGTACGGCCCAGACGGTTGTGCGTGTCTTGGGGGTGGAAGGTTGTAGCCCCCTATGCTATGCTGGCTATACGCCTTGGACAGCCGCTCCTCAAGCATTCGGTCATAGTATCGTACCACTGTCGAGAGCTTGGCGTGCAAGTCAAGAAGCGTATCTGGCACCCGTTAGACAAAGAAGTTTACAACTTGGCAAAAATTGTACAACTTACCGTGCTTACTCATGGTCTCCCCGTAGGTTCTAGCGAGTTTGGGCCGGAGGGTTCCAATGCTATCGTAGAGCTCCTGGATTTGAGGCTCCCGCAAAATTGTCCCAGGAGGTTGTGTTTGAAGACGGTCAACCAGAGTAGCGAAAAGGTTGATGTTCTCCGCCTCCACCGGCGTAAGCTCATAATCGTTTTTGGGAAGCACCAGCGGCGTGGCTGCCGAAGAGCTAGCCACGTTGGTGGTTTGTTCTTTCAGCGCAGCAGCATGTCTCTTCTTTTGTTCCTCCATATCTGCCAATGAAGCTGCAATGGCAGCCTTGAGGTCTTCGTCCTCCTCCTCGGCAGCTTTTGCTGTCGAAGGTGGGCCGTTGATCTTGGGTGGGCTCACATGTGTGCCGTTGACTGCAGGTTGAGCATACCCCCGAGAGTTGTTCTTCACTTCTTCCAGGCTCATGGCCAGGGCCTTCTTCAAATCCTCGTCGAAGCCATCATCTACTCGAGCGTTACGCGGCTGCATCGTCGAGCTGCGATTCTTGTTGGGAAAAGATGAGTACAGCGTGGAGGGGCGATCGCTTCCTGGGCCAGTCCCACCAGAACCCCGGGAGGATTTGTCTGTGAGTTTGGCATAGCACCCATCATCCACACGAACGGCCTGAAGAATACCAAGATGCGGCAGCGGAAGTGTTTTACTCGAGCACTGTTGGTCGAAGCAGTTTCCGCAGTTGCGGCAGTGGTGTTTTCGGTTGGTGAACGTAAAAGCGGTACGGCATCTCATGCAAACGTCGGAATCGACCCATTCGGGCGGCGCGCTGCTATCAATCATGCTGCTAGCAACGCTGACCCTAGGGGGAAACTGGAAACCCTCTCTTTGTAGTGTTCGATACACTTCTCCGATGTATGACAGGTCGTATCTTCCTTCGGTAGCTGTCGCCCAGGACTGAATAAGCTCGAGGATCTTATCGCGCACGGTCGCATTGATGGCGCCGGGCCCAACTGCCTTGAGCAGCGAGACCATGCTCTCCATAAACTCCCTCGAAGCGATCTCGGTCAGAAAGTGGGCGCCTCCATTTTTGACACAGGTATCCGTGAGCTGAACCAGTTAGCTGGACTGTACATGATCCCGCGGTGTGTATCCGGACTGAGCCTTACGTTCAGCGCACTGAGTTGTGTGTTGGGGTTCTTGTTGTTGATCCGCTTCTTAAGCGATCGCATCGCCTCCTTGGGCTGTACCGTCTTGGAACGTATGACATCGGAGATCTCGAGATTGAGGGCGATATCCTCACTGCAGAAGAAGAAGAGAGTCAGTCAGTTTGCAAAATCAGAACGGGCGCGACGGCGGGATGACGCAAACCTACAGACTGCTGCTTGTCGCTTTCTCTATCTGTTCATCCAGGGCAGTGTTCGCCCCTGAAGACCACCAGCTCATCATCCTGACGACGGGAGGGCCTGCGATCACCGGCAGACTGTGATTATCGTTGTTGTTGTTGGTCGGAGGTCGGCGATGAAAGGTCGGGGATCGCGGCTCGGCTAGGCCACTCGGAGCGGGATGAGCACCAAGAATTAATCCGCCAGGAAACCGGTTATCTACCTCGTCCACACGCTGAGCAGAGTTGTTGGTTATCGTTGTCTCATCGGCTAGATGAGCACGTCGTAGGCGGATTGCGTGGAGGGCGATTCCGTCGATGGGCAAGTAAATGATTGTTGGAAAACGGAGTAGGTAGGGTGATCAACGCCTGTAGTCTTGGGTATGTCTCTGCCTACAGTTGGTTACGTATGGGTCGCTTGGCTGAGCAAACGGTCCCCTGCTGGCGGCGGCGCGGGGGGCTGGAGCTCGCCTTGCCAAGCTCACACAGCGGCACCCTTGTCAGCTCCCCGTCTCCAACCTTGCTGGTCGGTGTCCGTCGCAGCTGCCATCACAGCAGGTGATCGTTGTTGTATCTAATTACATAATCCCAAAATGCCCCGCTAGGTTATGTGTGACTGGATCATGGATAAGGTAGGTACGCAGTAGGTAGGTGCCCAGGGCCCGGTGCCGTGGAAGTCGACATCAACCCCGCCAAGAAGCTTCCCTCCTTGGAGGCACCTTCATGGCCCGCTGCGGTTGTCGGCCGTTTAGTGGGCTTGTAGCGCTTACCTGCACCTCCCGCGCCTTGAACTCCAAGGACAACCGCATTCGTCACCACCACCAAGAAAAGGCCTCCAGTTACACAATGGAAGAAAGGCGGCGCTATTACCGCCTTTAGAACCTCGCTCAAAGAACGGAATCGCGGCAACAAAGAATGAGCTGCATTCCAGTCTCAAAACATCTCCCCAACCCTCCGAGATCCCTAGCACTTTAACTGGCGGCTCATGCCCTCCCCCGCCGATGCATCCAACGGCGCGATCCATCCCAGTTGAACCTCGCATACCGTCTACGCACCACCACATACTAAATATAATAACCACCACATTGACACTATCCAGCTAGCACGAAATGCCCGGCTCGACAGTTCTGGTAGACCATGGAGGCTCTGCGGGGGCGGGGGGGATAGGTTCTCACAACAATGGCGGCGCAAAGGGAGGGAAGCGCCCACTACCGCACATTGACGACATCACGTCAGTCACGGCCGATATTGACGTTCATGCGCCTATCCCCCACGTTCTTCAGACTGCCGAGACATATCTACGGCAAGCAGAGTCTTCCAAGAATTTTGGCCGACCCGACCTCGCACTCAAAGACTACATACGTGCCAGCTTGATTCTCGTGACCCAAATCAAGAAGAACAAGGGCTGGGTGTCTCTGCAGAACGATAACAAGTTGCAATTCGAGCGCTACCAACGTCTGCTGAAACAAATAGACACAGCGCATGAGGACTTTGCAGCTATAAAGGCAGAGATCAAGGCCGACAACGCCAGGACCGGCGTCCAGCCAACCAACCACGGATCAGTATCAACAGGAGGTATAAATGGACAGGGCCGTGTAGTCGGGCTGGGGAATGGGTTGAATGCTGCTCCGTTGGCCAGGGAGAACGGAGCACCGACCGCCACACGTCCCATACCACCACAGCCAAGAGCCAAACCGATCGTGCATCCTAAGCCCCAGAGCCTACACGGCAATGCGCTCCAGTCTGTCGGGGTTGCCAGCTCGCGCGCAAACCAAGCGCAGCAACTGGCCGAGCGGTTTGCAAACCTACGGGTAGGCTCCGCACAGGCGTCCCAGCAGCAGGCAACGCCGCAGTCTACGTTGCTGAACAAGATCTCAAAAGTTGCTGGGATTTCTGATATGCCTAAGCTGCCAGACGCCATCTATAATCCTCCCAGAGGTACCATCTCGAACGAGGCAGCCCAGCTTCCTTCAAGCACGCCAAACATGTTTTCAAGAACAGTGCCGGCGGCCCCGTTGAGTGTTTCCAAAGGATCAATGCCGCCGCCTGCGGGTACCGAGCTGTTTGCCCCTGCTCAAGCCCTCGGTGCTGAGGAACTTGCAGCAATTCATGGAGCCTTGGATGCGAGCAGGGAACACATTACAATCGAAGAGTTTCAAAAAGTTTTAGATAGGGGTACAGTGTTGGTAATCGACATCAGAAGCCGTGAACAATTCGACCGGGGTCACATATCGTGTCAAGCCCCGGTAGTTTGCATCGAGCCCGAGGTGCTGGCGAGGCCAGAGATATCCGCAAACCAGATAGCAGAGAGCATGGTTCTCGCGCCGACAACAGAGCAGCTCTTTTTTGAGAACCGCCACGCTTTTCGCCAAATTGTCTTTTACGACCAAAATTCTCGAACTGTCAACGCATCACCTCGAACTCCCCAGGAGAAGGCTATCAATGGAATATTCATAGCTCTCGAATTCTACGATTTTCCCACCCGGCTCATGCAGCAGCAATCGCAGCAAGGACAGCAGCCAGCAGAGCCAAAACCGCAGGCAAGGTTGCTCTCAGGGGGGTTTGACGCATGGGTTAAAGCAGGCAATCCAGTCGAGACCTCCGCGACCAAAATCTCGCACAGATTCGGGTCAACACAGTCTCCAAGAGGATATGCAAATCAACGGCACAGGTGGGTTGCCCGTCCTATTCAGGACGCCGACGAGGTCAAACGATGGGAAAGCCTTGCCATCAGCAGGACATACGAGGATTTTTTCCAGCGTTATCCACCAGTATCAGACCTGCGGGAGTCAATGACCTCTCCTGTAGTGGACATAAAACCGTCAGCAGTGACCCCGCTGCCATCTAGGCCCACGCCAGCGCTCCCGCGGAGAAGTTACACCGGGCTTGCCGAGGCGGATGAGATTATCAGAACTCCGAGAGCTCAAAAGAGGCCCGAGGGGATATTAAGGGTGGGAATATACAATCCAGCCAACTGGTGCTACGCCAACAGTGCGTTGCAAGCATTGTTTCACACTTTTGGTTTCAGCCGTGAGCTCAGCAGCGGAGAATGGGCCCAGCTCTATCAAGTGCCCAACAAAAACGACGAAGCGATCCAAGCCCAGCTATTGATGAAATTTTTGCACCGGACATTTTCAGAACTCCAACACAAAGAAACCAAGGTTATCTCGCCTAATTCGTTGATGGTATGTCACCGAACTCGCCCAACCTGATGTGATGATTTTGCTGACACCATTTAGGATTATCTGCAGGCCTACTGTCGGAGACTTAACCCAAAGAGCCCTCCCGAACATGTGTTTGGCACCAACTTCCAGCAAGATTCGCAGGAATTCCTCAACTTCTTGTTGGCCGTGATTGACGATGAGACAAACATACGTCGGGACCAGACTACGCCAACAGCCAAGTCCTACACCCCCAAAGACGGCGGCTACGTCGCCAATGCCGCTGATTTTTGGAACACGTACAGCGTAGGTCACGACTCCATCGTTGACAGATACTTCAAGGGCCTTGAAGTGGTTACCACCACATGCATAAACCCCGCCTGCGGGGCAGAGTCGCGCAGATACCAGCCCTTCGTTACTTGGCTTTCGCCCCTGACAGGCGCGCCGAACCCGGTGAGCATCTTCCAGCTACTTGAACGCGGCCAAGCACCGCAAGTTGTCGTCAACCCGTGTGAGACTTGCAAGGGGCAACACAGGAGTATGGCGACAAAGTTTGCTCGGCTACCTCACCGTCTACTACTCTGCCTGGGGCGGGCCGGTTGGAACAAAGGTTTGGGCGTGGCGCAAAAGCTCAACAACAGGGTGACGTTCCCCTTCGTCGACTTGGACCTGACGCGCTTCATGGCCCAGCCGGACGCGCTGAATGCGCATTCGCAAGATCACCACCTCTCGGGCCCGTTGATTTACGATGTTTACGCGGTTACGGTGCACATTGGTCCTACGCCGAATTCGGGACATTATATTTCCTATGTGAGGCAAGCGGAGTCTAATGATCCGACGGACTGGATCAAGCTAAATGATTCCTTCGTTGACAAGGTGAAAGTTGGGAGCCGTGGGCAGCCGAAGCCGGCGAATGATGTGACCGAACAGATTTTTGCGGGTGGTGGGAATGCGAGCGCTTATGTGATTTTCTTGAAGAGAAGGGGAACATAATGAGCAGTTGCTTGAAGGCGAAAGAAGGGCTGGCAGAGATAGGAAGAGGGAAGGAATCAAAGAGGATATAGAGAGTGGTTGGTTGGATACGAGAAGAGCAAACGTAGATTTATGCATGGTATGGGGAGCATATATGCCTTTTTTTTGGGGGGGGACACCAATGTGTTTTTCTGGCAGTTTGTGGTGTTTGTTTTGTTCGTTGTACATAACCTCATTCAACTGCGGGGTGTGGGCTGGCTTTCTCTTGTTATGTGTTGCCGAATAGATGAGAGAGGAGGATGAAGCCTTTGGTTTATGCTTTCTCATACAGATACCCAAAAACAGTAATTGTATGTACATACCAAGCTGTATAAAATGTTTTTAGTGTCTACGTTTTTGGAACATTGGGCCAGACGTTATAGGGCGTTAAGGAAGTCTGGGGAAGAACGGGTTTCATGAGCATTGGAAGTGCTCGGGGTTCTGCACTGTTTCGTCCTTCAATGTCGGAATGAAAGTCTTGACTGCTGATACCTGATTGGGCTATGTGCTCGACATGTCTGTTCTGAGAGCTAATCACCTCGTGTATGTTGCGGTAGTGGAAGAGGGGCTCCACAATTTCGGTCGCCTTTTGTTATTGGGTGTTTTCTAAGGTGGTTTGCGCAGGAAGAGGGGGGGGGGGAGGAGACCAGGGAGAAGGGAGGGGGGCGGTGCATAAGACATGGCAAGGCTGTCTTGTTGGCATATTCGGATAAGTGGCAGGTTGTGAGCTGGAGGGCCTTCTTCCAGTCGATTTCTTTTTCCCAGCTGACTGAAACCTTCAAGTTTTTCCAATAATGCTTTTTACAGCAAAATAAGATAACGCACGAAAGGTAGACGATAGAGCAGGTTCAGATTCTCCTTGCTCCTCGTGTCATCATGGAGGTAATTGCTGCTATAGCCAGCTTCATCGCCCTTGGGCAGGCTCTCGAGTCGGGCTCAAAGGTGGTCGATAAGCTGCGATCGCTGCCCGAGATCCGAAACGAATTCATGTTTCTGATGAACGAGGTATCTTATTCTACCTTTTGGTCAAACGTCTAGAAACGCATTCAACTGATAATTTGGTGATAAATAATCATATTAGGTCGAAACTCTGCGTGCGACCCATGCTGAACTTCAGGAGATCATGTCTCCATTTGCAGCGGCCAACTTCAGGCCATCCTCGCCTCCAATCTCTGCCTTGGAGGCATCTCGGCTCAAAACTTCGACATTTGAACTCGAAGGCCTCTTGTCAGAGCTTCAGGAGTTTTGCCGCGGTGCGATTTCAGACGATTCGGAATCGAGCAAGCCAAAGGTGAAACGGCTCAAATGGGTCTGGAACCGCAGAAAGGCAACACAGCTGCAGGAGCGGGCTCGAGCTATTCGCGTGGATTTGCAGCTGGCATTGACAACCTTTCTTTCCAAGCGACAGCAGTATGTGATGAAAGCCAACCCTGATCTTCTTGCCCCGGGTTATATCAGTATCTAATTGAGTTACATCAGACAACAGCGGATCATTATGCTAGATGTGCGCGACATCTCACACTCTTCGTTATCACTACTGTCACAGATCGATAGCGGAGTCCGCGAAGTCAGGCACCTCCTTCAGCTTACAGCATCCCAGGACAGTGACAGACTTCATTTATCTAGCTCTTCAGCAGATCCGTCAGGTATCCCTTCATTGTCTACGGACTCAGACGAGATGAGCCCTTCCAATGTGCCGGACGGGTTCAATACCGTTGGAACAAGAGAGGACGACTGTGTTTCCGACGAATCCATAAAAATCACAGCTTCTTTGTTCGATCAATGCCCCTCGTCATGCTCTTGTCAATGCCACCGCGTGACAACAGCCAGGAGTCCGACTTGGTTTACGCCAGTCCTTGGCGCAATGATGGTCAACTACAACACTATTCCGGTCGTCCGCCCAAGGAAATGTGATCACCATAGGTGCAAACGAGCCAGCTCTTCGATAAGTCTGACCTACCGTTTCCCATCTTGGCTCTGCGGTTACTACATCTCATTAAAAGCGTCACTGGACAGTGTCGTGGGCTACGGGGCTTATGTTCATGTTACCGTCCCGCGATCTATTGCGCTAAATGATAGAGGATACTTTTACCTCTCCGAAGATGTAAGGACAGATTTATCACTACGATATTTTTCCGAGAACGTCCACTATTCTCCCAGAGATGAATTCATGGGGGGCTCTCTCTTGACTGTGAGTTGGAACCCTGCGTTGATAATCTGGCTTTTATAATCTGACAGGCTTTTCGTTACTAGCGTGCTATTATGCATACTCCCGTAGAAGTTCTAGAGATGCTACTAACACTATGGGCACCGCTTCTGCGCAGGAATGGCCTTACGAGGTTGAGTAGTTCAGTGACTCACAAATCGACGTAGACCATAATATCTAACGTTTTTGAGTGGCTAGAGAAGAGAGATTCTCTATCTACACAATCTTAGATCTTCCCTGGGAGAATCAGCGTCACCACACCGTTAAAAGAGCGTTGTCATTCGACACAGAACCAGTCTATGACGCCGCTGCAACCGACATACACCGCGCGATCATTGATGGCAACATCGTGCAACTAGAGAAAGCGATATGTGAACAGCCTCGAGAAATAAATCGTCTCAATCATAGAGGCTGGGCTCCCATTCACTTGGCAGTTAATCAACGCAACGTTCATGCGCTTCAATTACTCATCCGACACGGAGCTGATATCAACATGCGCGACGGTTTATGGAGAGAAACCCCGTTGCATATTGCAGTTCGGGAACGGAGTCTTAATTGTGTACAAGTGCTGGTCAGGGCAGGATGTGCTGTGGATCTCGTTGATTATAATGGGTTCATGCCAATTCATGAAATGATTGAGCTGAATTTTAGGAATAGTATGGCGAGCCTCGATCTGGAGATTATCGAAGCTCTCGTGCGACGATGCCCTTCTTTGGCGACTTGCAAAGATAAAAAAGGGCAAACAATTATTTGGGGCCTTGTCATGCGGGAAATGGATTTATCAACATTCCGGTCGCTGCTTTCATTGCTGATTGACCTTAGGGCATGGACGGAGCTTGATGAGGATACCCTTGCCAATTTCCTTGCGGACGGCTTCTTCTGGGGTATCTCTTCTGAGAAGCTTAGGATGCTAGGTGAAGCGGGCCTCTCCCTTGAGGGTGTTATCCAGAGTGATCGAAGTAACATACTACACCACCTATTCCTCAGACAGACACGGCCTTGCAGTGAGCATGAAATGATCGATTACTTGCGAACCCGCAACCTCAAGGTAGACACAGAACTTCACAACGCCAAGGAAAATACCCCATGGGATTGCCTACGATTCACCATGACGTGTGACGAGATCAATCTCACTGGGCGCGACCGGCCATCTAGAGAGGAAGTTCACAATTTTGCGCTACTGTTCTCCGAGGTTAGGGATAGAAACCTTCAGCAGGAACTCGAATTTCTTGATTTGATTCTGGAATCACTCTACGTTATGGACAGCGAGGAGGCTATGAAACGTCTTGCGCCACTGTTGAAATGGAAGCAGGCATGGAACCGAGAAGAGGAAGCTGAGACGTACCGGATCGTGAGCCTCCAGATCAAGGAGAATATGTGGGAGGCGGCTATAGAGGCGGTTCAAGAGAATATCGAAACTTGCTTGGAGGAGATGGGATCATCGCCGTGGAATAGGAAGTCACGGTACGACGTAGGGGGGGAAAAGGAAGATTATGCGGGCGTTCGAGAACAGTTCGAATTGATTGTGGGCAACAAAGGGTGCCCCCTTCTCAACCCAAACTGGCGCTGCAAAAGACGGCGCAGACCAGGACGATTTGCGAGAAAACTTTCCGGACTGCGAGTTGTCAGACTATTGCTGTCCAACAAGCTCAGGAGGTGCTGGACTCTGAGATCGAGGGCAGTTATTGTTCCCAGGTGGCTTTGAGCACCAGAGAAAGACAGCGCCCATTTTTATGAGAATAAAGCAACAAAGCTCAACTGTCGTCCCCTGGCCCGCACC
Organism: Cladorrhinum samala; assembly: GCA_033576145.1. Classification (NCBI taxonomy): domain Eukaryota; kingdom Fungi; phylum Ascomycota; class Sordariomycetes; order Sordariales; family Podosporaceae; genus Cladorrhinum; species Cladorrhinum samala. The sequence continues at coordinate 69,394 of MU864988.1, forward strand.
AAAACTGAATCAGTCGCGGGGATCAGGCAGGCTACGAAAGCCCTCTACTACCAGCACGAAGATAGTCTAACCGTCAAAACGAGGACAGCCTAGTGGTTTTCCGGGGGCGGGGGTCAGATATTTCTACACCAACACGATCATGTAGGAAACATCGGTGGGAGATGAAGAGATCCAAGATTGAGTGCAGACCTCGGCACTAGCAATCTCAAGAACGTACCCCAACCGGTATTGCTGGTTACAAAATGAACGGCTTTTCGTGACCATTCCGGGACGTCAGATGGCTGTACCTTCCTGGGGGTGGTATATATATCTGCCAAACATTGATATTGAACGCTGCACGCCTAAATTCTTCTCAGGCACTTCATGTTGTATGTATGTACCTCAGTGCAAGCGGTGTCCCAGAACACTCCCTCGTATATGCGCACACACAGACACACGTGTACACGATTTCAGCAAAGTCCAGCATATCCGTATTAAAGTTTTGCTTTCAATAATTCGCTTGCCTTGAATATGACTGGTCGCTTGATCTTTGATTCTTTTGTTTTGTTGTCAGTGATATCAAAAATTGACAGGAGCATAATATGACCCCTTGAAGTTCAACCCCACCATGATGTTCCGGTAGGGCTGAGATTGTTGATTGATTGACGGGACAACAACAACAACAACAACAACAACAACAACAACAACAACAATAACAAGAACGGATTTAAGTGGCAAGCCATTATATTATGATAAAACAACCCAAAGTCATAAATTTACTTTATTATCATTTATATGATCTGTTGATACCAATTGTCCGATGAAATGTTTTCTGTAAAGAAGCTCTCAGGTTCGGCTTGCAGCTCTGACGTCATATGGTGGGGCAGCAGGAGCTTACACATATGCCCAGGTCAGGGTAAGTATCGGAGGGAGCATGGCACGCGCGAGTGGAAATCATTCATGCACCTTTAAATTTCACAGCCTGACAAAGTCAAATGTAAGGCTGTATTTTCAAAAAAAAAAAAAAATATACCTGCTTTTTTTATCTAAAGAGCAAAAATTAATGGTAGGAAAAGTGTATCAAAATAACAAACCCATGCATCTGGTATATATCGGAAGGTATGGCCTGTGTCATTGTTATGTCTTCCGTTGATCGCTGCACGAGGTATGATAACGGGGATCCTCCCCCACCGAACTTGGCTCGCTTGGCGTGGAAAGCTCCGAGCTCCCGCAGCGGTCGCTCTTGCTGCCGTCATACATCTCAGTGCAACCGATTCAGAAACAGGCTGAGGATCCGGAGCTGCACAAGTAAAAATGAGCCGGTCCTTCTTTTGTTGCAGTCACTTGATCCTTTTTAAACCTAAACCGGTCCCCTGCTTTTCCAGAACACCTTGGCACCTATCCTCCTCAACAAAAAAGTCACAAGATTCCCCGGCACCAACCACAGCCACAACCACGACGCTTCTTCGTGGTTTACCAAGACTTTGCTGAGCCGCCAAGTTAACGCCTCTGCGTGCGCGTTACGCAAAGCTGCTTGACCCCTACCTGACTTGTAAGATAGCAATTGATTGTGAGCCGAGGCATAGGAGGAAGCATTGTCACAAGCCGAGAGTTGCAGCCAGAGCGACCTGCAGCATATAATCCACGAATACGAGAGTCAAAAGAAAGCGACAAATTCGATCTTCCAGTGCATTCTTCCCTCAAAATGGCATACAACACAGGCCCAATACCGCTTTACAAGGTGCAGAAAGAGCCCTACACCATCGAAGCTCCGGGCTGCAAGCCAGTCGAAAACGAGACCATCCCGCGCCGCCACCCAAAAGCCAAGAACGGGCTTCTGGAATGCCCGGCTCCAAATGTCCGCAGTACTTTTGACATTCTCAAGAGGAGTGTCGAAAAATACGGGGACGAGCCTGCAATTGGCAGCAGAAAACTAATCAAGGTTCACAAGGAGAAGAAAAAGATCCCCAAGGTTGTGGACGGCAAGACCACCGAGGTTGAGAAGGAGTGGAGTTACTTTGAGCTTTCGAATTATTCGTACTTGACGTACAAAGAGTATTTCCAACAAATCTTGCAAGTTGGCGCTGGCTTGAAGAAACTTGGGCTGTCTTCTGATGACCGATTGCACATCTTTGCGACGACATCGTATGTTTTTCCGCTGCCTGTCAAACCGTGCTGCATCTGGCTGTTTACTAACCGACTTCCACAGTCCACAATGGCTCAGTATCGCTCACGCATGCTCCTCGCAATCCATCACGATCGTCACAGCGTATGACACGCTCGGCGAAAGCGGCGTCGAACACTCACTCGTACAGAGTGAAGCAAACGCCATGTTTGTCGACCCTCATCTTCTCAAGACCGTTGTTAACCCGCTCAAGAAGGCTACGTCGGTCAAGACCCTCATCTACAACAACGCTAGCCACCAGCCAGTTCCCCAGTCACAGATCGATGATTTCAAGTCCTCCCACCCAGAACTCAACGTCCTCTCATTTGAGGAAGTCCGCGCCCTTGGCGAGGAAAACCCCACCGATCCTGTTCTCCCCAAACCGGAATCAACATTCTGCATCATGTACACTTCGGGCAGCACTGGTCCGCCCAAGGGTTGCCCAGTCTCCCACGCGGGTTTCGCGGCGGCGGTCGCGGGTCTCTACAGTGTCATGGAGGAAAGCGTCAGCCACAACGAATATGTCTTGGCTTACCTACCATTGGCGCACATTTTTGAGCTTGTCCTCGAGAACTTGGTCATCTTTGTGGGCGGAACACTTGGCTATGGCTCCCCGCGTACTCTGTCGGACACGAGCATGCGCAACTGCGCGGGCGACATGCGCGCATTCAGACCGACGGTCATGGTCGGTGTCCCGCAGATCTGGGAGACGATACGCAAGGGCGTCGAGGGAAAAGTCAACTCATCCAATCTCCTGGTCCGCTCCGCATTTTGGTCGGCATTCCATCTCAAGTCTTTCTTGGTCAGCCAGGGCCTCCCGTTCCAGACGGTTTTCGACAACCTTGTCTTCAATCAGGTCCGCTCCATGACAGGTGGCCGCCTTCGATTCATCGTCAACGGTGCCTCCGGGATTGCTTCTGGCACGCAACACTTCATGAGCATGGTTGTCGCGCCAATGATGAACGGTTATGGGTTAACTGAAACCTGCGGCAATGGTGTTCTTGGTTCCCCCTTGCAATATACCACTGAAGCTATTGGCCCAATCCCTGCCGCAGTGGAAATCAAGCTCGTCTCTCTTCCTGATCTAGACTACACCACAACCTCTGACCCACCTCAGGGAGAAATTCTCATCCGCGGTCTTCCAGTTCTTCGGGAATACTTCAAGAATGAGGAAGAGACCTCCAAGGCGATGACGGACGACGGTTGGTTCCGAACCGGAGATATTGGACAGTTTGATCCCAATGGTCACGTCCGGGTGATTGATCGTCTAAAGAACTTGATTAAGCTTCAGGGCGGTGAGTACATTGCTCTCGAAAAACTGGAAGCGATATACCGCGGCGCCGCGTTTGTGCAAAATATCATGGTGCACGGCGACAGTTCTTCGCCCAGACCGATTGCGGTAGTATTGCCGAATGAGAAGGTACTGGCCGACAAGGCCAAGGAGCTGGGTGTGGCAGAGAAGGATATGCACGGGGACAAGAAGGTCAAGGACGCCGTGCTGAAGAGCTTGCAAAGTGTTGCGAAGAAGAATGGGCTGAGTTCAATGGAGACCGTTCAGGGGGTGGTGCTTGTGGATGATGAGTGGACGCCTGGGAATGTGAGTATCTCATCGAAAATAACGTTGGGAGGGGAATTGACGCTAACTGATGATGATTATGATAGGGACTTGTTACGGCTACTCAAAAGGTCAACAGACGGGCGGTTAAGGAGAAGTATAAGAAGGAGATTGAGAAGTGTGTTGGGAGTGAGTAGAGATTGGGATGAAGGGGGATTGCATGGCTTGGGCGCAGTGATGTTTTGGGAGTTCGTTGGATTTGGTTATTTATGTTTTAATAATGAATATAATAATTTTCTTGTTATTCTTCAATTACTTGTTTATGGTGATGAAGGACGTCTTCTGGGACTCCCGTTTTCTGTGAGTAATAATAATAATATCAGATATGTATATCATGATATTTTGTTGGGCATTTGTTGGTTTTTTTTTTTTTTGGAATTTTGGTATTACATAAATGGGTTAGGGTTCTCTTTTTAGGTTAGTTAAAGTTTCTGGAGGGAGGGGGGGTGGTCGAAATGACGTCAGCCTGCAGCTCGCAGTATACTGTGTACTACTACCACAGTTGAGTGCTGTGCCGCAGCGTGTCAAGTGAGTGTGGCTGTGCATGTGTGTTTGCCTGCTGTGGGTGAATCCTTCAGCCTCTCTTAAACACAAGGGCGTCGCGTTGTTTCATATTTCGGCTTCCTTTTTGCGCGCGTGAGCTTTGCTGTAACCCATCTAGTAATTTGTTGCGGCCTACGGGATACCCAAGCCACTGTGTGATATCTTTAGACCCCCCCCCCCCCAAAAAGAATATATTCAAATTTGATGATTCGGAAATTCTTATTTTGATCCTTATTTTTTTTTCCCTCTTTTTTTAGGGGGTTGTTAAATAAGTAAGGACAAGGATGGAACATGGTATTACACAGGATATGGATTTCTGGGCACGGGAGTTAGCCGTGGTGGGTTCCAATGGTCGCCCGGAGGGTGAGGAAGAGGGGCGCCGAAGCGGGAACGGAGCAGGAGGCGGGGAGGAGGGTCCACATTCGTCCTGGTCCGACTCGGGGCTCGGGGGTTGCGGTTCTTCCTCCGTATCAACGACAAGAACGACGATTTCCCCTCCTCCGGTTTTGGAAACTTTTGGGTCCTCCGGGTTCAGGACTCTTACTCCTCCTCATCCTCCTCCTCTTCCTCCGCCGCAGCAACAGCACCACCAGCAGCAGCAGCAGCAGAAACAACAACATGATGTCCTTATGAACGATACGACGGAGACTTTGGTGGTGCAACAGGGCGGTAATAACAACAATAACGACAAGAATAATGATACTGTGAAACGCCGGCGGAAACCGATCCCGAGGAAAGGACACACCAAATCCCGGAAAGGATGCCTCAGCTGCAAGGCACGAAAGGTAAAGTGTCAGGAGAGCAGGCCCGAGTGCGATAATTGCCTTAGGATTGGGTTGGTTTGTGAGTACCCGAAGAATGTAATGGATAGGGAGGTACGCAGTGAGATGGGAACGGAGATGGAGAGCGGAGTTGGGATGGGAAAAGGCGGGGAGTTGGCGGTGGTGAGGATGGACTCGCAAATCCAACAAGGTAATATGCTGAGTTCGAGCCCGACGATGTTCTCGCGGGATGACATGAGGTTCTTTCATCATTTCTTAATCACGGCATACCCGCCTCTACCGTTTCGAGGGCAAAAGGTATGGACGGATGTTGCGGCGCTGAGTCATCAGGTATGTTTACTGACTGTAATGATTTGATGGGGAATGGGAATTGAATTAAAGGATATGGGCTAATCAATTGATATGGTGCCCGATGCAAAATAGTACGATTACCTGATGCACGCCATGCTAGGCCTCGGAGCCTCGCATCTGGACTTGTACGGCGGGAACTGCTCTTCTCTCGCTTTGTCGCATCGCGTTAGGGCTATACAGCTACTTAACGCAGAGTTGACTAAACCGTTTACTTCTGCGGCTGAATGGGATGCTAGATTCGCGACAATGTTTGCGTTGGCTTTCCAGGCGAACTGCATGCCCGAGGGCATGACGGAGTTTATCAGCATGACGAGGGGATGTCACATCATTGTAGGCACCGCAGTGCCAGAGTATAGTGCGGACTCGATATTTCGTACTTTTGCTGCCGAAGGGTATATGTCTACTGTGAGGAAACAGATGGGGCCTGGACCACCGGGAAATGAATTGAATGAGGAGCAGGAAAAGTTGTTGGATGACTTCTTGCTTAGTTTGAGGGGGTTGGCGCCGTTATGCAGGAGTGGGTTTGAGCTTAGATTTCTGGTCGGGATGGAAAGGATTGCGAGGAGGGCCAAATTTTGGGCTGCTAAAGGTGGGTGAATAACACAAGATTGGAGCGGACCAGACTGACGACTGACTGTGCGTAGCTTTTGCGGAAACGGCCGGACAGTACGGACTCTTATTCGGGGCGAAGAACGAAGAATTCATCGCTTTTACGGATCCGAATAATTATTCGGCCCAATTGTTGGCGATACATTTTTTATTGGTTGAGTTTGCGCTGGGCCACTTTACGCTAGGATCCATGGGGACGAGGTTTTCTTATAGGAAGAAGGCGATGGCTGCTTGGATGGAAAAGCTGACTGCAGTTCTGCCCGAGGACTATAAGAAGTATGCGGAATGGCCGATGGGGTATGTGAGGATGTGGACGAGGTGATGGTAGTTGATCTCCCATGATATGAAGAAAGAAATGAAAGTGCCGCCAAAGGGGTAATTTGATGAATGCGATAAATGCGCGTTGACGTTCACGAAGGGATCCCCCGGTGGGAGCCTGGAAGACAAGCACTTTAGCATGTTGCATCATACACCGAAGATATATAATCTTGAGCATCGAAACTAATTCAGGTATTGTTTAGCCCTACTCGGACACTTCAGTAAAAAATTCAAATGCTCAGGGGTTGGCTTGGTTGTTGGGGAAACAATTTCCTGTTGGAGGTTTTTGATTTTCAACTCTACCTTTCTCGGTAAAGATTTTAAAAACAGCCACGGAGTTACTTCTAGGTATTCGGTACGCTCCTTCCTCTTTTTACTTCTCTCTTACCTTCCTCTTCTACTTCTTTCCTCGACAGACAGCACGCAACCCTCAATTTGCTCTTTCTTCAAATCTCTTCCCTTTAAATATCTTCCCTTTAATAGCCTTTCTACTTCATTCATCGCACAATCTAGAACCCCCCAAACCACAATCTTCCATCGCTCACCTCGCGGTACAATGGCGGAAAAGAGCGACGACGACTTTGCGTGGAGCAAGTGTCACGACAAAACTCCTCACACGCGGGTCTGTCTCAAGCAGCAGGCTGTCGATGACGCCTTTCAAGTATTCACAGAAACTCTGCCATGAACTGAAGTTTGCGCTCGATCAAGTCGGCGACGAGCAAAAAAATGCTTTTAACCTCATGGGCGGTAATGAAATTCGAGCTTGGATGAAGCAGCTTGGTAAGATATCTTAATCTTATCAGAACATGGTTAGCCATCTTACCAACATCTCCAAACACAGACGATCTCAAAAACACGAATGATCAGCTCGAGATTCTGGTCGGCGTGGCTGGCGCAACCGGCGCCGGCAAAACCTCATTATTGAATGCGCTTCTCGAAACCCCAGAACTTCTCCCATCTAGCAGCCAAGAAGCCGCAACCGCGACTGTCTGTCGCATTGCCTACAACACCGATGAGACTAGCGGTAATGAGTTCAAGGCAGAAGTAGTCTTTCGAAGCAAAGAGGACGTTATCAAGGAGCTGGACGACGTATTGCGTGCAATCCAAGAGCGGAAGGACCTGTACAAGCAAGAATTCGAAGATGAGCAAGAACGCATCGAGGCGATCAACGAAATGACGGAGATCATCGCTAGAAGCATTTCACATGTTTGCGCCGTCTGGGATCTCGACGAAGGAGATCTCGAAGAGGAGGAGTACACAGCCGTTTCCATTATTGAGCGCCACCCCGACATTTTGATGGCTCTCGGAACAACCAAAATTATTCGCTCGTCAGATTGTGGAGACTTTGCCATACAGGTTAAGCCATACTTGGATTCTACTCAAACCCCGGAAGGCATGACGGCTTGGCCCCTGATCAAGGAGGTCAGACTCTTCGTGAAAAGTGACATTCTGAAGCGCGGCATTGTTCTCGTGGATCTCCCGGGACTCTCAGATGCGAGCGAGGGCCGTTCTCAGGTAGCTGAAGAGTACTTTCAGAAACTCACACTCACCACTATCGTCTCTCCAGCAATTCGTGCTGCCGATGAAAAGACAGCCGTCAATCTTATGAATAATTACCAAGAGACTCGCATGAAACTGGACGGGCGATATCACAAGGAGAGCTTCTGCGTTGTCATATCGAAGATCGACGACATAGACTGCGACGCGTTTTGCAGCGCATCCAGAGAGGCTTTGAAAGACTAGCAGCTACAGGCTGACCGCAAAGAGATCAAATCTCTCGAGGCAGAAGTCAACTCGACGAGGAAGGAAATGGCAGACATTCAGAAAAATTACGACGTCGCAACCAGAAAAATTGATAGATTGAAAGACAAAATAGACCGGGCCAATACCAAGAGCCAAGGCAACAAGAATACTAACGGTAAGTTTCGATTCTCTTTTGGTCCCCCTTTCTTTAGTCATTCTTGACTGCTGATCAGTGATACCATGATAGGTAATCACAAGAACGTGAAACCCCGGTTGAAGGTTGCAGAATGGAGAAACAAGAGGAATGACATCATGAAGCAACGCAACCAAATTACGACCCAGAAGAAGAGAGTGTCTGCCGAGTTGGTAGAGCAATGCCGTTCTTTGGAGAATTTCCAGGGCCGCAAAATGCATCGGTGTGTGTGGATTCGCAGCGCATACATCAAAAAGCGCATCCAGACGGATTTTGCCAAACAGGACCAACGATATGACGGTACAGTCGAGGTGTTCCCGGTCTGCGCTGCCGCTTTTCGGGCATTGCTCAGAGAGAATAGGACGCCTATGCCTGGCTTCCCCTCCAAAATCTACACAGGAATACCCAGGCTGCGTCAGTGGATAGGCGAGGCAATATTGAGTTATCGCGAGGCGCACCTTGATTCCATTCTTCTCACTCTTCAACGTCTCTTCAAGACTATCAGTCGCTGGTCACAGGACAACAGCAAAGGTTTGGTTGCGTTTTCGCGCGAGGATGTCGAGAATTTGCTGGAAACCACACATGAAAAGTATCAACACAAGCTCGAGATGGCGTTGAACCGTGGATCCTGTCATGGAGAAGATCGTGGAGATATGGGAGCAATACATGAAGGAAGTCAAGTATCAGATTGGATCCACCGCTCCCAAGGTTCTGCCTTACTTTGCTGACACAAGCCTCTCGATTGCCACAATTGACTCGGAACTGCGAGACCAGATCAAGAGAGCCATCAACGGAATCTCGAGCGATTCCGCTCAAATCCATCCATTGTTCCTTGATGTTGTGAGGCAGGATACTTTGCCCCTTTTTGAAAGCGCACTTGAGATTGTTGGAAAGGGCCAGTTCAACGCGCGTCAGATATATCTCCGTTCCGAGATTGAAGCCAAGTGTCGCAAAATATTTAGCGCAGGATGCGATCGCATGGAAGCAGACTTTAAACGCCGGACGGCCGAGCTACCGCTGACTCTTGATGGGATTGTGGATAAGGCGGTTTACGCAGTCAAGACTGATATCGGGCTCTTGCTGGGCAACTTGCAAGCTGTGACGGCAAAGGATCAAACGGAGGTTCTGGGCAAGAAGATGCAGCTGCAGAGAAGCGTAAAGACTTTAACTCTGGTAAGTAGAATGAATGCGTGTTACCCCTAAACAAAGGGGGGATAATCCTAATGGACCACGAGAGTCATGTTAATCCCTCAGTATCTCGAAGTTGTTTTTTTCGTGATTTGACTCTCATTCACTGTCTAATTCATCTACTAACTGGTGTGACTATAGGTTTGGGGTGCACAATGGCGCAGCCCAGAGCAGGAGGATGCTTGGGTGAACGTTGAAGACGCTGATATCCCTGAAGAGTTTACTCACCATGCGTTGGATGGAGCAGATGACGAAGGCAATGGCACAGGTCGAGGTGATTATTCTGACAGCGACAGTGACAGTGGCAGTGGCAGTGACAGCGGCCGCGACCACGACCATGATCGCCTGGAGCACCAGGACCCAGATATGGATGACCTTTGAAGAAACAATTGCCTTCACCATCCACTCCTAAGGTTTTTATTTCTTTTTTTTGGGGGGGGGGGGGGGGCTTCTCTGCAACCGCCACAACAAAATATCATTAGCCGGGACGGAGAGTTCTTATAACCTTTTTATTTTGGAGCAAAATACCAGCATTTGAGCATATCTCAATGGTCGAGATAACCTGACATTTGAGAAGCAGGTCTGATTTCAACAGGGATGATAGGGGGGATTCTCAAATCAAAACTCATGGTAAAAGTTAGATAGCATCTCAAAGACACGAATTGTACTTCGATTACATCCGGGATGCCCCATGATGCTGGCCAATGACAATTAGTTGACGATGGGGGACTTGAGCTTCAATCATAATTCGCCCATCGGTACTGTGACAACAGTCATTAAGACCAGTAGCCTTCTCATCTGAAATCAGTTATCCCAAATATGATTGTTCTTAGAGAACGTCAACACCTACCTCGTCCGCTACTGTCTCTGTTGCTGCACGCGTAGTCTTTTAAAGTGTTTTGAGTTTCAGGTAAGTCTAAGTGTTCTTGGCAATCAGGGCTGCCAGTCTCAAGACACTTCTATCAACAACTGACGTCCCTTGGAGTTGCTTGAAGTATTTTTAAGCTCATCCTATGAAAGTTATCCATCTGATTAGCTATTCCACTTCGTTCTGAAAGTTCTTTCTTTTACTTTCTTGCGTGCTCCTTAAAGAAACGAATCTTTAGACTTGATTGGGGCAAGAGATTACAGGCAAGCCCCGGCAGCTCTCGCTTGCGATGTTTCTTCTTAAATCACATATATCACTCTGCTGCGGTGGTCGGGTTAGTTACTAGCCTAGGCACCTACTTGAATTCCAAGTTCGTAGGCGAGGTTGAATAAAAGCATCAAATTTTCCTTCCTGTTCCAGATGATACAATTGTAGCTAAAGAGACTTGACTGTCGCCGCCTGTCCTTTCACTGTCCAACCGGGTATTGCAAGATCGTAGACAATGCATTGGACAGAATTGAGTTATTAGCTGCCTCACAAAGAAAGACGTTAGCCCTGGCCAAAAAAAAAAAAAAAAAAAAAAAAAAAGGCATATAGGTAATTATTGGTTTCAACAAGTTATACCGAACTTAGATCTAGTCTAGCTGATACAAGGTTAAGTTGTTTTTTCTTATCCTGGGGTTCAACATTCCCGCGTGATGCGGATAGTTTGCACGACGTATTATATGCATCGTATTGCGTGATGTGCTCTAGAACTTCACTGCAATAAGAGTTGACACACATTAATTACTATTTATTTCTTTTTTTGGTATCTCCTCGCCCTTCAAGCTTCTAGACTTTTACAACATGTCAGTATTGGCCATGACCCCCCTCCCTCCCTTCCTCCCATGCAGGTAGTGTGCAACATCTCAAGTAATCGCCGACTAGTGGACAATCTGGCCATGGACAGTCTGGCCATCAAGGTCCCGGGGGCCTCCGCGTGAGCATAACTTTGGACTGGCGGATTCTGCAAGTAAGGCGAAGTCATTCCACCATCAAAACAAATGTGTGGACCCTGAATCGCTACCACATCTTTTACCCGCGAGACAATCCCTTTTTTGTCTTCCATCTATGTCTCACTCTATTAAGTCTAAATGATTACAAGTCTTTTCAAAAATCGGGCGTTGCAATGCAAGCGGTGCCCTGTGACGTGCCTCACAACCTCATGTTTCAGAAGACAACACATGATCGATACCAAAGCGGCGCGGAGGAAGAAGGGGGGGGGGGGGACGGGACCAGAATGTCGGACCCGCTGCACACACATCTCCCATCCCCCCCCGATTCCCCCACCCCTTTTTTGCCGCCGCTTGTATAGGGCTAAGAAACTCGGTACAGGAGAGAGACAGAAAGGGCGGATGAAAGTTTGGTACCCGACTTGGCCACTTGGTCTGGCTCAATCGATCCCAACCAAGAATAGTAAAAGACTTACATTACCCTTCCTTTGACACGGCTGATCAACCACGGATTAGGCCCAGACCTGAGTCCAAATGGGGGAGACAAGGGGCGTTCTGGGTGATGGATTTCCGGTTCCGTTATACCTTGAAAAACGGTAGAGAAGACGAATGCGCGCTCAGCCGAACGAAAAAGGCAGTCACATATAGTCATTCGACAAGGTAAACGGGTCAATAAGCGCCGAACCATTCCTCCGGTACTTGGAGACACACTTACACACAAGCGCTCACACGCACACATCGCCTCTCTCCATACCGATCACATTCTCCTCGCAAACTCATTCTCTTGCGCCAGCACTCTTTTTAACGAAACGGAATTGAGAAAACCAAGTCAGCCACATAAATATTTTCTCGTTTTCTCAACCCCCCCCTTTTTCTAACCCTCCTCCCTCCCTCCCTCCCTTCCATCCATCCCAAGACGAATCCCAGAAGAAGTATAATACCCCCAATCAGAGAAAAGGCAAACGATCAAACCCCCAAGGGATAAAATAGGGTTACAACATTAACAAACAACTCAATCAAGAAAATAAAATCCCCGTTGCTTCAATAGTTATCTAAATGGGCATGGTCTCACCTCACCCCACCTCCTTCATCTTACCCATTTTCTTCAACACAGTTTTAAAACTTTCTTGGCAATCCTCTTTTACAAAAAGCAGCAGCAGATCATTTCCCCATTTCATTGGGGCCCTTTCCCATTTTACGGCGCAAACATATTGTGGACAATCACAGGGATGATGCATTGTCGTAAAACAAACCTCACAGCTTTCGTTGATCCAAATACCGAGCTTCCGTCCCCTCCCCCCGTGATGCATGTTCGCTTTTTTAAGCCCCTCCCCCACGCATGCATGCACGCACGTCCGCCCGCCGCAGGGAACATCGGTACTTACATACATACCGTAGTCCGGGCGCTTGAATCCTCCCTCCCTTCTCAGCTTCGCTTTCCCTCCTCCCTTCCCTTATTAGTTGTGTGTAACATGACTTTGAAGAAGCCACCCCCCCCCCCATCCCACCCAAAAAAATCCCTTCAATAGGAAGCCTTGCCGTACCCCTGGCCGTGTTCCTGTGTGAAAATGTTTTAGTTCTCACCAGTCAGTCACCACCTTTCATCACTATCTGATCGCTCAAGGCATAGACGACACATCGCATTTTAAGAAAACAATAATAATAATACTCAATCACTCAGCTATTCGTATTAAACACCACCAAAAAAAAAAAATTTAAAAAGAAAAAAAAAATTCATCACATAAACTTATTCCTTTTTTTTTAAAAAAATTGCAACGAGAAAGAAATCGGCCAGGAACCTTTTATTATTATAATTATTATTTAATATCTTAGTTTTTTTATTTATTTTATTTTTTAGTTTGTTTTTTTTGGTTCTGTTCCCATGATAACCCATGACTTAAATAAACAAACGGAACCAAAAAGTCAAACTAAGTATCTAGTAATAATTTAGAGTAAACCCATCCCATCAATTCTTCACCACCACAACCAACAACAACACTTGTACACTGAATACGTGCATCACTCAACCACCTTTTGGGAATCCGGGGAAAAATAAAATAAAAAAGACGGGGGTAATAAATTATCACTTACTTGTACGTACCTACCGTAGGAGAACCATGGATCATGAAAAAGGCCCTGCATTTGTCTCTGTCTGTCTACATACCTCCATCTGTTTGTCTATCTTGTATGTGTCTGTCTGTAAATGTCCGTCCGCAGCCTCTTTCCAACAACACCCCCCCTTCTTCACCGCTTTCCAACAAACACCGCGAAGGAAGAAAAAAAAAATACATCACATTATTACGCTCTGACTTTGTTGATCGAAATTTTTTATTTATTTCTCTTTTTTTTTTTTTTTAGAAAAAAAAAATAAATAAAAACCCTTGCTTTGCATTTAAGGCATTAAAGAGAGCGAGGCCTTTTTCTTTTCTTTTCTTTTTTTTTTTTTTAAAGGTCAATAACCCTTGCCCCTGCACCTGTCCTGTCCCGCTGTCCTGTTCCTTCTCTCCCTTTTCGCCCCCCTCCCCCTCCCCTTCCCTTCTCCCCCCCGCGCTTTCGCCTCAGCTAATACATGCATTCTATACTTCTCTTGTTCAGCTCAGACTCATCACAAAATCAACCCGGACGCGGGGGTGGCTTTCGTGAACCCTTAGGTAAAAAATAAAATATAAACTTGCTCGCAAAACTTATGTATTGTACTGCTTGTACGTATATAGTCCAGCTTGCTTTAAAATAATGGCTCTCTCTACGCGTCCAAAAAAAAAACTAAAAAAAAAAAAAAAAAAACTCTTAAATTATTTACTTACCTTCTTTATTAGCTCGCTTCCCTTTTCCAAACAATATTTTGTCATGCGGTGTTTAATAAATGGTACCCAAAAAAAAAAAAAAGAAAAAAAAAAAAAGCATCAACCGAATCGGTGCTGGACAAACTTCAATCATGTGCATACACACTTTATGATTATCTACACGATGTCCCGCGTTTGCTTGCCGTCTAACTGTGTAAAATGTATAAGGGAGTTGGTTGCTTGACGTGCGACGCCGCAGCCACATTGCGCCCCAAGATACTACGTCTGTTACCACCCTACTCTACCCTCCCAACTTACCTCACCCCCAGGTTCCCCAACTCCCCGGAATCACTTTCGCCTAACCCGACCCTTTTTCAACCCTGGCCATCTGCCGGATAAAATGACTTAGACCCTGAGTCCAATGACCCCTGACGAGCCCCAGCCCTGTGAGAATGGAAGAAGCTTCTGTCAGTCAGCTGTACCAAATGGCAGCCTGCGAGCCCTAATCTATTTTATCCGGAGCATTTAGCCTGCGCGGCAAGGCCTTGCGAATGAGTGAATCACAGCCTGTAAATAAACTTACTCGGCGCATCCCTGGGTCAGCGAGAGCGGTAAAGGCAAGAAAGTTTATCACGGAAATGGTATAGACAGGCATCTCAAGTCGATATCGTGGTTCAGATGCGAGTTTATACTCCGATCAGGTACAGTATATTGGCCATGCAAGACCGGGGCCTTTGGAAAAACGGAGAGAGATAAAAAAAAAATTAAAAATGGATAAAGTGAAATAAAATAAAATGATAAAAAAAGAGTCAGTACTGTTCACTTACCATGACCCTATCCCAACCTCGAGTCTGCCAGTCTCCGGGGACCAACCTCAACTCCCCTTGAGGATCTTATTCTATGATTCGCCAGAATATTGCTCTCAAGATAATTGGTCCGGATATCTCCCCCTGGACCAACGACGGCGCGGCAAATAACTTGACCGAGGTCTCCCACCTTCTCGCTGAAATGATTCCCGACTTCAGACCTTTGTACGACCCAATTTAATATGTAGGCAGGTGTGCTGCTGACGAGATGATTGCTCTGACCACCCACCAAATGGATACACAGACGCAAACTCGCAAATCACATTCCACTGATTGTAACCACTCATTCACAAAAAAAAAAAAAAAAAAAAAAAAAAGGAACGGTCCGACGCACTAGCAACTCTCTTCCCGGTTACGCCTCTGCTTCCCCGAGTTCGTGGCGATAGGACACCACAGCCGTGAGGTGTATAGTGAGATGTGAGCCATGGAAAAGCTTAGAGCAAAGTGTTTGTGTCATCAGTGAACATTCTTGGTGTTCCAATGACAAGTCATATGGTCCAATATTGTACAAAGTAGGGCTGCTGATCTTGCGGCACAAATAATTGTTTCGGCATCCAAGTGCCTCATGTAGACGAGTGTACAAGTACCGTCTTGCAAGAAAAAAAAGGGGGAGGGGGATGCACAGCAGAGAGCCATCCAAGCTGTCGGGCATGAACCACGATTAAAGTGAAGGAGAACATCACCACTCGCTTCCTGGCTTACACAGCAACCAGAAGATGACTTGGCACTATGTGTGGGTACAATAGGTTTCGTCGTCTTTACACACGTCTCCACGAAGGTAGTAAGTCGCGAAAGCGTGAGCAGGTGGCATCCATTGTGCGGCACAGTTCGGACATTCTCGGTGGCGACATCTTGAATATAGGACCGATAATTATTCGAGATCTTGAAGTTGGAATCGTCGAACCATGCCTTTTATTGGAATCATCGGGGCTGGTTCCAAGGAGGCAATTATACCAAGGTCGTACGATTTGCACAGGGCCGGCGCCGTGTTCCCCCAAGTATACTTTTTTTACGCGTGGGCCTCCACAGTCCAGGTTGTGATACCGAGATCGAGCATATTGTGTAATACCGTGTGGCCCTGGAAGTAATTATTTGTAGCAGGATTATAAAGATCATCTTTCATGGATACCAAGAGGATCGAAGTCAACAAGACTTTGTTTTCGGCAAGTCTAGACGAAGCAGGAACCAGGAACCTAGTATCTTGATTCGGGTCAAACTATGTGGAGGAAAGTTGTTCCCAGACAAAGTTCGAGACAACACGCAGCTCATAGAAGCGTACAAAGATCGTCCACATGACCTTCACGATCGATCAGCGATGGTTATGGTGTCATTCCCACCTCGCATCTGCCCACCGCCCAGGTGGATTTTAACGAGCTGAGATCTCGGCCACTAGCGAGTGATCCGTGATGCCGACATGAAATTGCCCGCGGTGTCGGGTCCAGAGATGGTGGTTTCACCTGCCTTCTCGAACTCGGCTCCCGATGCGAGTTGGAAGTCAGATGGCGAGGCCAGCGTCGTATGAGCTCAGCCCCGAATCTTGGCGATGCAACCAATCTGCCTCTCGAAAGAAGGTATGCGAGTAGGACGTGCAACTGCCGGCTTAGGAAAGAAAGGATGCTCTTGGAAAGTCGGAAGTCAGATGTATGGCCGCTGGTATTCCTGGGACGGAAGTGGCGGCCTTGGTAGTTGGTGGTTCATGATGGGTGGGATTCCATGGAATCGTAGGAGTGGTGTTGTTGCGCCGCACTGGGGACAACAGTTTTGGCTTCGCCATTGGGAAGGATGACAGTCAAACCGGCTCAGTGAGCAATCCTTACGGGCCCGAGATTGAGATGACTTGCAGCTGAATGAGCGTGGCCTATCATGGCCTCAGAACGCCAGCACGATGTCGAGTACAGTCGTAGAACCCCAGCTGATGACGGGTCGATCGGAAATCATCCGCTCGGGATAACGGTTGCGTGGCTTGAGCGTTAAGAAGACAGACAGGCAAACCGGCCACTCGACCCGATCTCTTTTGGAACTCGGGTCCACGGTACTCGTGGAGTTGTCGGTTTTCCTAGGGGCTGACCACACGCGATCCTTATGATTGAGCTGTATGAGGTACACAAGCACTATGGGAGCGGTGAATCATTGTGGGTGTTTCAGGGACGAGGGGATGGCGAAAGATTGTCCGTAGAAGATTTTCCTTGAGAAAAGAAAAGAAAAGGGATAAAATGGACATAAATTCAAATTAGGCAAATAAAATTAAAGTTTCAGTCGCCATGACGTCTTGGAAGATGCTATAAAGTAAAGGATAGAGTATTTCGGTCCGTTTTGGTGTCTCAGGAAAGAGTCTTTCAGAGGCACGCCCGTTTGTGATCTTGGAGTAGCATCCGGTGTGATTTCCGTCATTGAGGCTAGAAACAAGGTATTTTGAGAGAATCAACCGATATCTTCATGGTTCAAAGTGGTGGTTCGCCCTTCGGAGTCGTTCTTTCCATGCTGGGATGAAATGATGTCGGGAGAGCTGTCTTAGCGGCCGAACGCCCCCACTCTTTTCCCGCAACGGGGAAGCTTGCCTTCCCCAGATTCCCAATTTTCAGGCGGGGAAAGCTGCTTGGAGAACTACCTACCTTGGGTAACTTTGTCTGAGAATAAAACTCTATTCCATTAATTATTCCATGCCCCAGAACCTCGTTTTGTCATGACCGCTGCTTCATTGCCTCACGCAACACGATGCCGCCTGCTTGCGCAATACCAATATACAGAAGAAGACACTACTCGGACTCTATTTAGGGGGATGTATATGTACTTTCTGCTTGGGGTACTTTAACAAATGGCATTCGGCCCGTCACGTTGATAGCGACATTAATCTCGCCTCCAAAACAGACATCGAAAATACACCACTCGCAGCGAGGCTTCAATTTACCCATCCTTCACCGACCCGAACCGACCCTAAAGTCCCGTGCTTCCGGTTCAATATTGAAGCCACGTGGAAAATGAAATTCCCTCGCAAAATATCCTCTCCGTTTCGATGTTGCTGCTGCTGCTGCCCATCTAATCCCCTGGGGCTCCCGGGTCCATCGTCAATCTGGTTCCGTCAGCAATTATCAATATCTCACCCGGGGAAGATGGGGAGCTGCCGCCGCCGCTGACGCATGTCCATCTTCGCCATAAGCTCTGCATACACCATAAGCCCATTTGAGAGGGCCTCGCACTCTAGGATTTCGCTTTGTAAGACAGGGCACCTACCTACATCACAGTTCTATCCGGAAAGTCTCCTTGAACATGTTTACCATTACTTTTTCGTCCAACCCAAACATGCAACCAAACGATGTGGTACATACATAAGACAACACGGCCCAAAATCTACACAGTTTTCTCTTCTAATCAAACAGGTTGCTCTCTTTTATCCGCATCGCCGCATCGCGGGCCAGCGCAGGTCAAAGAGTCACTTGACGCCCAGCGCCCAGCCCCCCTCGATACGCATCCGTCCTTGCTTGACTCAATCTTGCCCGTTTGAACAAACACCAGTGAACCAGCAAGCACAGTCTTTCAACCGGAGGATCTCCCGCAACCCGTTGCCGCCCCCAGATTTTTTTTTCTGCAACGCGCATGACCTCTTCTCTGCTTATACTCGGGCGCGGCATCCGGCAATGCGCATTACCATGTTCTGCTTGCACGGTAGTGTAAATAGGGGTCAGGGGTCCACCCGCTTTACCGTCCGTAACCTTGACCCCATGATGCGATGCGCTGCTTGTTGATATGCCAGCTGCCGGGAAATGTGAAAATCTGGGGTAAATAAATTGTAAAATTCTAAAACCGAAGCGGGAGACAGAAATACAAACGAGAGTAACGGTTGCATTACTCGGTGCTGCCTGATAATGTGCCGTGTGGCTGCTGAGAACTGAGTGATCACGACGACAGCGACGATGATCAGTCCGTTTCCCCTTTACAGCGTTGTAGATGCTAAATAAGCTACTTCTTCGACAGATGATCAATTTGACAACTCACCGCTCAAGCACACGACCTTTCTCCCGCGGCACAACCCAGCCCGCCAAATATTTGGGATTGGGGTTTCAGGGTTGGGGGGGTTTTGGGTGTAGAATGTCTCACTTACACACCCTCAACTATATGCCAACTCACCCATACACACCACGGCGCTTTCTTCTAGTCTATCCGGTTCCTTACCTAGCGAGGACCCCGAAATTTATTAGTTTGGGTAAAAGAAAAAAAAGAAGAAAAGAAAAAGCCAGTTTCATAACCAGAAAACAACCCTTAAACCAACATCGTGACCCCTGGCCAATCGCGAACTGAGAAAAAGGAGACAGAGAGTGACCACTCCGGAGTTACGGACAAATGGGCCCACTAAACTGGTGAGACAACGCCACCCACGAATATACTGTGTATAATTAGGAGTCACGATGAATATAAATTGTTCAGTGTGATTGTGATTGTGATTGTGGCAAGCATGAACGAGCGCTCATGAGACACAATATCAACGCTTAAAACCCCAAACAGGGCTGAGAATAGGAGAGGAGTTAAGTAAAAACGCATCACGAACAAACAGTCCCCGTGATGCCTTTTGTTCTCCCATGTTAGTTCAAGAAAACTAGGTCTAAAACAGCTCACTCAATCTGACGGACTCTGACGGACTCGGACAGAGTCAACAAATGCCAAACGGCCGCATGGGGGTTGATGTTCTCCGACGGAGCGGCGTTAACGGACCGTCCATGCGGTTTTGAGATGGGTTCAGTTTTAGTTCAAAAAGAGAGGCAACCGTCAAGGCGACGCCACAGTCCCATCTTTCATCCAGGTTACGCTCCGAGGGTTTTCAAGTCTTGTAAGCCGGCTACCTCATCCATGATTGGCCAATTTATATCTCAGCCCCCCCCCCCCATCTCCCGGTTTTTTACCTATTCTGGGGTATTATGTATCTTACTTTCGTCCCTCGTGATCTGAAAACCCAAAAGCCACACTCACTGTAACCTTTTTTTTTTTTTTTTTTTTTTTTTTTTTAAAAAAAAAAAAATTCGAATTCCCACGTTCCCCGAAATCCCAATGCCCACCACCATAACAGTCGAAAGAGGCGACCTGTTCTTTTTTGTCTCAGTTTTATTTTTGAACGGATGGAGACGAAATGCAACCGTCACACTTGAATACTATCCGAGCAACCAAGGCAGCTAAATACTATGTACAGTACCATACAATGATTACCGAGTACGTACTTGCTACGCCAAGGAACAACACATCTTTTTCTGTCTCTAAGATTCAGGGTCCCCCTCTGTCTCGTGGGTAGATCCGGCGTGGGGTAAGAAAACGAGGAGGAGGCTGAAGATGATCAGCTGAACGGTTTCGACCAAGGGTTCAATCAGGGTTTGGATAGACTTTGCTTGCCGGTTTCTTTGGGTTTCCTTTTGCTCATTTGAGGTGAAAAGAAATAATAAAAAAATTAGGATAAAATACAAAAATTCGAAGAGATTTTATTGTTTACTTTGTTTACTTTGGTTTGCATTTTTTTTTGGGGGGGGGGGGGGTTTGTTTGGGTGTATGGAGTGTAAAAACAAGTATCCACTATCTGAACCCAATTCGCCCCAACTCCATTCAGAGCTCGGAAAAATCTCAGGGTCCATCTCAGTCAGGCACGACATGGTGGAATTGAGAATTGACCGTTGATAGGTAATTGGGGCTCAAAAAGGTGGTGGAGTAAGCGGCTAATATATGTTCCTGGTCTCTTGAACCTGCAAAAAAGGAGAGGGAAACAGACTACGAAAAAAAAAATCTGCTTTCTTTCGGCATTTGATGATGGATGGATTTGCAACAAAGTGTGACAAAACCACTTGATGTATAGATAGAGATTTATTATTTTTCAAAAAAAAAAAAAAAAAAAAAAAAAAAAAACCTACTGACAAAGAACTCAGTCTCTTCATGCCAAAATTACCATTCAATATTACTCAGCAAATTTGATTCAAAACATGTACGGTATAATAAATGCAGTTCACCAACCTCTCATTCTTCTCAACTCACGTGAACATTCATCACAACTAAAACTTTCCGCCGACTCCTCTTCTGCCTCTCTGCCTGAAAGCGGAGAAATCCAAAATGGAGTCTGAGTTTGTGGCGATGATTTTTTTTTCTTTGGGCAAGAAAAAAGGGGTTTTTTTTTTTTTTTTTTTTTTTTTTTAACTGGCCCCCGCGCGCAGGGCAGATTTTTTTTTGTTTTCCCCCTCTTTCAACGGTTAACGCTACGACGACCAGGCTGACCCGGCTTTTGGAAGGTCACGCAGGGAGAGTCTTTGGTTTAGTGGCGGGTCGAAAGGTTGAGTTGGCAAACGGGGTTTGGCAGGCAATGCCTGCCTACCGTCAGCAGTTGTGTCTTCCTAGACTTGAAGCGGCTACATTTGTCTCACAAAGCAGAGTCTCCCTTCTTTTAGGTATGCAATTATAAGGCTAATGTTCTTTTATTTTTTTTTATTTTTTTTTTATCTATCATCATCTTTGATATCACGTAAAAGAAAATAAAGATGGCTTGTAAGAATGAAGGTTTGCTCGTGGGGGAGGGCGGGAGGAAAAGAGCGAGGGAAAAAAAAAAAAACCGTTCAGTTTGACGATTACTCGGTTACCTATTTGGAGCGGGGTAGGTTTACTATTTAGAAGAAAAGAACTGTTGATGTGAGCGTGCAACGCGGGGTTGATCAGCAGCGGGTCACGTCGCTCGGCTTCAGCGAGCCGAGGGAAAGGGGGCAGGCGGTGAACCGCTGCCTGGGGTGGCGACTTCGGCGTTATTTTGTCGTTGCCGGGTGTTCCATCAATTGTAAACAAAATTATGGAAATGACCAGTGCCCCTCCCCCTCCAAGAAAAATAAAGCTTGCTTTTTTTCTTAAATCGGTAATTACAGAGAAATATTAAACAAGATATCCACAAGGCTGATGATAATTTGATGGGGTTTTGAGGAAAAAAAAAAAATTAAACCGAGATGTAAATTTTTTTTTTTTTTATAAAAAAAGTAGGTTTTTTTTACAATCATTTTCCTCATTTCTCCGCAGTTCCTCACAGGTCACACCTTATAGCTCACTCCTCATCAATTACGAGGACGAGGCTTTCATTTCCTCAAAAACAAGCTTTTTCCTCTGATCTCTCGTCTTCACCTGAGTAAAACCTGGAAGTGGAATTCACATGGAGACGACATTATGCATATTAGTAATATATCTGTCGGTGTGATAAAGAAAACCAACAAAAAAACTTAAAACTTAAAACAACTGTTGGATATGCAGCAGGCAGTGGAGTTATTCATCATCTCGTCAACGACCTTGTTTGTTTGAAAGCTATGGAGTACATGATCTTTAGTGTTTTTTTTTTCTCTCTTTGGCAGATCTGCATATGCAGTTCGGAATATGACGGACATAAGACATGTATGTACGTACATAATCCTCACTGGTGACAGCCAAGTTCCTTGTAGCAACAGTGGTATAAAAAACATACGAAACAACAAAGCCGATTTGATTGTGCACCGAAAATAATATTTTTTTTTTTCTCTTTTTTCTTTTCTTTTCTTTCTTTCTTTTTTTTTCGCATTGAAACGTGACATTGTTTAGTATATGTGACTGTGGCGGAATGGAGTCGCTCAACGTGGAGTTTTTGTTGTTGCTCGTGTGAAAAGTAAAAGATTCCATTTGATCAGACGAAACATTTGAACGCCACATGGAAAATCCACCCGAACTGCCGGTTTCCATTGCCAGGTGCATCAGCCACGAGATATCCTTCAAGCTCCCCGTCCCTCAATCAACGCCAAAATGAAAAGAGGATCGTGGGCAGCACGTGGCTTTTTTTTGTCAAAATTATTAATATTTACGGGGAAAGAGTGGATCTTCAAAGAGGCCTCGTTCCGTCCGAGAATTCCATTTTCTTTCATGATGCCTAGGCAAAGGTACTGTACATACATACTACAATGATTCTGCTTCCGGAGTCTCCGGGTTTTCTTTAATTTTTTAATTTTTTTTGGAGAGTTTAATATTTTGCGAAATTCCACAGAGTTTGATATCGACATCGGTTTTTAATACCAAAAAGAGCAAAAAAATGAATAAATAAAATTAAACCTGTGAACTGGAGTACGATTGTTTAATTTTTTTTTTCTCCACCATGTTTCGCCTTGTAGAAAAAGCAAGAAAACGCAAAATAAAATAAGGGCTGACAAAAAGCCTCAATCTTGCTGGTTGGACGACAAGCCTCGCCTTTCCCCTTCTTCTCGAACCAGGAACAAGAAAAATTTCTTGTTAGTTGGTTACGGGGAACACTAGCCAGTCGGGCCGTGGCCAGGGGACCCAGAGAGGTGATGGGCCGAACGTCGCAAAATGACTCCGTAATCAGAGGGGGCTGGCAGGCCAACAACTTGATGAACGAGGATGATGACGATGAGCAAGTGGATGAGAAGGATGGCAACTCCACATTGTTCTTGTTCTGGAAAGATAAGAAAGAAAAGAAAAAAACATGGTTCTCGCCAACCCGCAAAGACGATAAAAAAGCCACGTGCCGGTTAATTGGAGCCGGCCGTTGAATTTGCGGTTTTCGTTTAATAGCTGTTGCGATGCGATGCGAGGCTGCGCTACCATCAAAATAGCCGTCGGCACGGTACTGCGATGCATGCAAAAGCTAACGGCCGGATGAATGTTTAGATTGGTTTTCCAGGTCTGGAGAAAATGTCTTGGGATGGGTGAAAGTAGTTGGGCGATGTGCTTGTTACCTGACCTTTTGGGTTGTCCATGTGTGTTTTATTCACGTATCAAAAAAAAAAAAAAATACCGACTAGATGGATGATTTCCGTCAATGCTTAGGTCCCTTCGCCGAGCTCATTGGCCTCAAGGCTTCACGGCATCACCGAGCACTGATTGATTCCTTGCTCCCCTAATATCGGTGATTAATATTCTTATTATATGTATACAATAAAACGGCGATCAATGGGTGTACGACGTAATCGCACTCGCTTAACGTGGGCGCCGGGACCTTCTCTGTGGGTATCTCTTATTATCTCGGGTCGAAGGACCGAAAAAACCACGTTTTGGACGACCGGTTCTTGGCCCGTTTTGGCGTGCAATTGACACAACCAAAAATGCAACGCCCAGGGACCCCAATTTTTCCGTCCTCATCCTCCTCCCTCGTCGTCGGGTCATTTGACACCGTGATGTTTTGGGAGAAGCCTCTTAGCCCCATCATCGAAAGTAGTAGAGCTTATGCAACGCATTGGCCGTCGTTCTGGACGCTGGTCTAAAAAGAGGCTCTGTGTTGATCAGGCATCGGTTCCTGTGGATCCTTACCGTTTTAGTCTTTCTCCAAGGGGAAATCCTCCAACGACGTTTTTTTTTTTTTTTTTTTTTTTTTTCCCTTGGCCGCAGCATGCACGAATTGCAAATCTATACTATATCGGCTTGCATATTGTCGAAGATCATCAATGTCAGAATGGCCGTTGGCATATGTATGTCTCACAATGTAGATATGCACTTCTGCACTTTTATTCAAAGTCGAGTAAATATATTCCCCACAGGTAACCGTTTTTCCAGTTCCATCCCCAAGCGCAGATAGGTGGAGAAATCTCCAGATCTCGCTAATCTCGATTGGCTGCATCGTCCGAGATAATGTGGAGGGCAGTTCAGAGATGCACTGAACCACGACAGCGACCGGCAGCCACGAACATTTTCAGACCTCCTCCGTCCGAATTATTGGTTTCGGCTCAGATGTCTTAGCTTCCCGTGCGGTGACTACCCATTTGAAGTGTTTTCGTCGATATCGGGCCGGGCTCGATCTCGGCCAGCCATCAGATGTGGCTCCCAGGGACAACGTAAGACCACCACACTGTCATGGTTTCTGGTCCGTCCTTTCGGAAGTTCGGGTCCTTTAAAGATATCGTCGCTAATTTTGGGCGAGGTAAGCCAATCTCCAAAATGCAATGCTCGAGATAAAATCCAGACTCCGGTAATCGCTGTCCGCAATCCGACGCAACTGCATGCAACTCATGCTGGGCATCATTTACCCTACATACATATATATACATACATGAGGTGCATATAACCAATGCCATCGTCGCACCCAACTACCCGGTAACTGGCATATGCAATAGTTGTCAACTTTGCCTCCTACATGCTCCGTCCCAATACAACAACTGGCGGTTGACTGCATGTCTCACCCCCTGTATCTGATGCAGCTTCATTCCCACTCCCTTCTTTCTGCGTGGGGGGGTTTTGGTTTCACGAACGCTCCAACTACACATATGGAGTGCGGCAACAAGGTTTTAGACCATGACCGGGGCCATCAACTCACCCCGCAGGACTTTTGTTTCGGTTCACCAAAAAGTTGTCTTGGGGCCAGCATGAAAATGATTTCTCTTAGACTTTTTACCAAACTTTCCTGTCATCTGGATTTAGAAACGCTGAAACGAAATAAATCTTCAAGCAGTGCATGAACGATCGCTTTTGGTGAGCGCTCAGACACGCTTGATTGATTAAAAAAAAAGAGAAAATGAAAAAAAAAAAAAAAAAAAAAAAAAAAAAAAAAGAGTTGCAGGGGTGTGATGTAACCATTAACAGCCTTCTTTCAGAATATCAATACAATGAAGTCAGCGGCGCTCACAGATCCGTAACATTTAATTTTATTTATTTTTCTGCCAAAAGAAAATATGTACTGTCGGGTACGTAATTACTCAAGCCAAGCGAAAAAGTTCAACAAGCGACGTCCCTGATCTGGTGAGTTAGGTGTACCGACAATTCGGCACAATGCAACCCACAACACTCGTGCATCTCTCAATAATTAAATAGACGAAGGCAACCAAACTGTCGGCAAAGGGCCTTTTTTTTTTTTTTTTTTTTTTTGGACCGTGCTTGTTTGGGGTTTCCTTTTGGGATTCCGTCGGGAAGTAATAAAAATATGAGCTGTCACTTCTCGTCTATCGATCGTTACAGTAGATATCACTTCTCAAAATCGCTGACTTCAGCTGACAGGCCAACCAAAACCGGGGAACAGATCCCCTGGCATTCCGGGTTCCTGAGTCGGGGGTGCAATGCGTGCGGGGGTGGTTTGAATTTTTTTTATGTGTTGCGTGTGTACTTGTATATGAAATGTGTGTGAGACCTGAACGTGATGAGAAGAAGCAAGATGGGCACCGTGCACACCAACAGAGCTTCCAGGGAGGATCCGCAGTCTGACAATTCATCCCTCGCATGAACTGAGAACGAACGGATGGCCCCGATTCCTGCATTGATTGCACATCAGCAAACGGGAAAACAAACTCTTTGCAGATTGCGAATCTGTCCAACGAACGTTTGTAAAAGATGATGAATGATCTGCGAACCAAGTCCCCTGAAACCCCCCAAAGCCCCCCAAAAACCTTGTCTTGGATTTGACGGGGATCTTGTTCACGTGTCAAAACCCAATTCAAAAGCGATCAAGGATGTTGCAAAACTCAATTAAAGATGCAACCACGTGCAGTTTCTCTTGAAACCTGCAAAACCCCTTTTCAATGCAACAAAGCAAAATAAGAACCGCATTATCCAGAGAATATTCGCGTTGGACTAAACCCGCGGAAGAGATGATCTGATATGATCACCACCCGCGCGCGCCCTGTTTAGTGTTTCCCCTTTCAAATGGCAAAGTGCCGTGTGTACGGTTTCACAGCTGTTCTCTAGGGACACAAGAAAAGAAGTTCTCAGGAGCGTGGGGGTTGGCCATGTGCCTGTGAACGTCACAACTGATTGGGTGCTGGCGCGGCTGGAATTGCTTGTGCTGGTCGTCAAGGGGTAAATGCCAGGTGACTTGTTGCTTTTTGCTGAGCCGCAAGCGACCAAAACGCATCCGCAGTCACCCGCTCGATGGGGAGGATGAGATTTGCCACACTTCAAAGAGGGGAAATAATACCCCCATTGGGACTCTAAACTGATATTGTACGCTCTGGCGTTGCCCAGGTCCCATACATTGGATAATTGCAAATTCTGCAACGATAATCGGAGATCTAAATGTAGATGAGTGAATAGTAGTGTGATAAAATAAATGGTGGCAGCAGGATGTGATGAAGAGATTCGTTATTTGGCCGGGACGTGTTGTCAAAAGTCAAAGCCTGGGATTGGCAAACCTGCAAATGATGGGATTGGTCGATATATTGGTTTGCAGCACGGTAGCGTCCCACAGCCCTGGAAAGTGGGGATGCCAGAATGCCCAAACAGCTTCTCTGGTTTCTGGGGTAAAAATCAGATGTGGATTACGCTGGATGCCTCCCCTGATGAGACTTGACAGTTTTGTTGTTGGAACTCTTTGTTTTTTCTTCGAGATGTGCTCTCTAAATTGGCGTTCGGCGTTCGCGGTTGATATCATCTGCACTACTTCTCATCTCTTCCGGCAGCGTCACCCCGGTCTCCGCGGTTCTAGTGTGGTGGTCCGCAATCCGCGCAAGTGATAGAGAATGCAGAAGTGGCACATGAATATCATCTCCAGTTTATGTACATACAGGATGCGCAAATGTCTGATGATGTCCTGGATCACAGTATCAATCGGAGAGCTTATTTTCAAGGACATCGGCTAGATGATCCAAAATGGGAATACCGTCCATCACTCGACCTCGGAATAATGCTCTCAGCCACAGAGGCGTCAACCTTTCCCTCGGCTGGCATTATCCCCACATTCCATTCATTCGATCCTCCGTTTCCCTATTTCTGTAAAGAAAGCCATCCCTGCCCATCTCGACATCTCGTTGCGTTGTTTTACAGGGCCCGCAGAGTCACGAGGCGGCTGGATAGAGGTCCAATTTCCGGAGAACTCCCTGGAGTCTGAGCAGCCCTTGACCTAGCCCTCATCCATCGGTTCCAAGTCCACGGCTTCATGGCGAAAGAGAAACCTGGGGAAAATCGATTTGCATGGTCCCCCCCCCCTCCCCACCCGGTCTGAGAACGAACTGAATTTGGAAAGAGAAAGAAGAACTGGTCGAACCACCGGGACAACAGGGCCGTTTCCGTCGACAGGGACCCCTGGAGAGAAATCCATCCCTTCTGTGTTGTTTTATTATGGTGTTCTCAAAATCCGTTCAGGGAAGGTCAGCAGCAGTGCTTGAACCGCCATCATTCCTGGGCGTGGGGTGCGCATGTTGGCTTATGCGTGAAATCATTGCATGAACTGCCTCGTAAACCTGGAGAAGTTGACAGGAAATTCCATTGCAGTAATAGCATCCCATCGAATGTAATGCGAAAAGAAACAGTCCGCCTAAGGTGCTCATCATCAATCACACGTTGTATCATGGCTGTGAGTGCGAGGCCAGCCTCGAAGGCCAGCACTTGGACCGCTGTTGGTTGCAGAATTCCCCCGAAATCTTTCCATCTTTATTTGCAAGCCGGAGGCTGTGAGGTAGTGAAGTCAGATGATGCCCAGCACCCGCCTTGTGCTTTTCGATCAATGCCTGGCTGAAAAGCGTGTTCGCTGTTAATTCTTGCCATAACGAATGTGCAGTTTGAAGCAATGGGGTTATCAGCACGATGTGATACCAAGCTCCCTCACACGGGCGGTTGGCAAGATGTTGGCCCGCGGCAATCGGAATGGTCCAACCCGATCACGAGGATCACAGACTCCGTACGTATCACCTGCCGACGCTGGCCATTCAGGATGCCCCATCATGGCCATGTCAGCGCAGCACAACTTGTGCAGCCGCCGATTCGACCGTTGACCGGCGAATTGATTTGACCTTTGGTTGACCCTTGAGATGACCTCGGGCTTCCTCTGACTCTTCTAGCTTCCTAAGCCTGACAATGCTCCAAAGTCGGTTGGTCTCGGCTGGCTTGGACCTACTAGGGGCTGTCGTATCCTTTCTAAGGCCAACGGTTGTATGGACGTTCGAGCCTCACAAGCTCTTCGTCATCAGGGCAAATGTGCAATTCATGATTGATTGAGGCGCGCGCGCTCGTGATCACGGGGTGATGGGTTGGATCAGCATCAACCATGGGCCGGATTGACTGGCGGACCAGCGATCCGCTGGGGCCTCTGGAACCTCAGACGGCGGCTTCAGGTGAAGGTCGTCCACGGTGGCGATTTGCGGGGAAATGGCCTAGGCTTTTCTCTGTCATAACCCCCCCCCCCCCCAAGGGAGGGGTACAGCACCTGACTTGATCCTGTCGACTCTGGGGGAGACGGCAAGGCTTCCAGGCTCCCGTGCTTCCAGAGAGGACGCTGCACCTGACTGCCCTGACCTCCATGCCATGATTGTGCGATATTTGTGTCCCTCGGAAGGAGCGCCGTTTTGGGCGACAACGTCTTTTCGAACAAACAGAAAAACGCTGGTTGTCCCGGGACATTTCCCCGGCCCAACTGCTTTGGCTATTTCGGGGCAAAGCTGCTTCTTTTGACGCTTCGCTGCGCGCCAGCGTGACCGTCTTTCCTATTCGGGTACTAGTTGAACTTTTCGGGCAGAACTGCAAAACCCCCCTGGCGAGGAACCACCGTTTGCGAAACGCACATGATCTTTTTCGAACAGGGAAAGCCAATGGGGAGCCCGATCCCACGGAACAGCTGACTGCCTCAACAGGTTAGCAAGATGCTACACGGTTTAACCGCAAATGGCAGACCACTAACCATCCTCTGTCAATCCAGAACCTGGACCAATTCCCACCCCGTTTCATGGCTTTTCGGTCCGTTCGTGCGCGTATTGTTCACTTATCCCTGGGTCCTGACTACCTAATTCCCCGAGCCAAATTCACCCTCAGAGTTTGTACCTTTCGCTCTCTCCCCTCTGCCCGAACGCATTTCCCCGGCATAGGTAACAAGCATTCAAATGGGTCTGACGGTTGCCCAGAGGGTCAGCGGACGTTCCGTTTTCATTGTGTCATCAAAGAAAATACCAGACAGAGCGTGCGCAGAGGTCGTGTGGTCAGCAAACGCCACATCAAAATACGATACGGTACGGGTACGCGGTACTTTTTCTGTGCCCATCCACCCCTGCGACCCGCCACCAGCCCCTCGCGACCTCTCCCCTGGTGCTTGTACATGTACCGGGAACTGAGAGCGACCAGGGTGCCCAAGTCGTGGGTACGTACCTGCCCAAAGGCAATTGATCTCATTCACCGCATCCCACGTTGGCCCTGGCTCGCCCTCCACTGCACACCCATCCACTCAGCGTCCCTACAATTACAGGTATACATGAACAACTGCCTCCCCACCAGACGAACACCCTCCCTTCCTCTTCAACTCTGGTCAACGGTAACCGACACTTCAACCACGACCTCGGATTCGAACACTTAGCTGCCATAGCATTGCGCAGTTGACGAATTCAGACAACATCTTCAGCAACTCAATTAGGAGTTGCTCGCATCGCATCATCGTCACCATTGTCGATTTTCACCGTCGACGACCCACACACAATCGAAGGAACCCACACAGCGAGGGGCTCCAATCGAAGAGACTTCAGCCACGTCCAAAGCATTGCGAAGCCAACCTGCAACCCTCGAGTCCATACGAGTTCGGGACCACCGATCGATTGTGATTCCGCCATTGGTGCAGAGCAGATCCCTTCCAGTCGACGGATCGCACTTTAGTCGGCTTGTCGCCCGCAACCCAAACTTACCAACATCCGAGCAACCAACGATTCTCGAACGAGTCGCGAGCCGAAAGACGCCCAATCTATCCTGACAGCAATCCCAGAACCTGCTCGAACGCCCGAGCAGCATTCCCAGTCATCATGCCGCAGTCTTTAGAGATACCAGTCCTGACGGTGGACACCAATGTTATTCACAAGGTCGACACGGCCAACGCAGAGAATCTCTTTTGCATGTGGACAGGTGAGCCTCACCCCGCCCCGACCCGCTCAGGGTTTAAATTTGCTAACACGACCAATTCAGTCTTTGCAAGGTGTCGTGACTCAGTTGCACACGGTCGAAGACTCGAAAACCTTTCCTGGAGGCTCTGGAACAGGGAAACATTCTGCTGCGAAAATGGCGAATTGATTTGCTCTTCTGCCACCACCAAGCCTCAGAGAATCGGATATTCTCGCACCGTTTCGGACGACATCCCGTCACTATCGGGCAGCGTCGACTCACTAGTAGACGAGGAGGCCGTTGACTTTGGTGCAGACCCAGCCGCTCTCGACATCGTCCGCCCAAGGATACGAAGGGAAGATTCGTGGGGCAGCAATCGAAGTCGCGGCCGAGAGCGACACATCACCTCGGACGAGCTTGAGAAGATGTTCGTTGAGATCATGCAAGCAAAGACGCCCTTGGACGCACCGCTTCCCGAGATACCCCATTCACTGCTGATGCACGAAGAACTACCGAAGCCTACTGAGAGCACACGGACTGGGTCGACTACCGACGAGGAGTCTCGCCAGAATTCTGCTGTCTCATCATTCGAGTCCCTCGCCTCAGAGCCCGAACCTGAAGTCACGATGATCAGGCAGACCATCGTCACCCGTGGCTTCTCGCCCTCTCATCTTCCCGCGTCCCGCATCACTTCTCACTCGTCCGCGACGCAGCACGACATCCCTGAGCCCACCGATGCCCCGGCGCCCAAGTTCATCCAACCGAAAAGCAAGGCAAAGTTTGCCTTTGGCGCTTCCTCTGGCTCGGGTTCCGAACAAGAGTCTTACCGCCACACCAGCGAGATGGAGGCAAGAAAGCCAGCGCTAACGCAGTCAAAGGGCAAGATGTTCACAATTGGCAATTCTTCGGATGAGGATGGCTCCTTGAAGGTCCCCCAGCAGTTCACCAGGAACTCGGTCCCGGCCAGTAGCCAGAAGAAGACAGCTTCGTTCAACAACGTCGTCGTCACTCAGACCTTCGAGTCGTCAGCCATCAGCGATGGTGAAGATTCGGAATCCGAATATCTCGACGAGAGCGCCATCGACGATGACGACGAAGACTGGGAAGAAGAAGAGTCGGCAGAGGAGAGCGGCAGGTCCAGCCTGGAGGAGAAGATCAACTTCAAGCGTGTCGACTCGTCTGCCAATCTCACGTCGAGGCGGTCTCTTATTACTCTTGCGCTAGCGAGCAACAATGCCCAGGCATACAACCCGCGCCTTCAGAAGCTCAACAACACAGCTTCGCAATCTACCTCGGCCCTTCCCCGTACTCGAGCCACTCTCAATGGCCCCTCAATCGTCGCTTCCCCCAACGACTCGGACGAAGCGCCCTTGATGATGAAGAGGGGCAGCAACCGTCCGGCGCCCATGCGCCCTATCAACGAAATTCCTCGGTCTTCCGCCCAGCCCATCAATGTCACTGCCTCTGCAATGCACTACCAAGCAGCCCTCTCCCCACGGACCACACGCAGGAACATGCTGGCGACCGAGTTGACCGAGTCGCTGCGGAGAAGCCTCCTGTGGGAGCGCTCCACAAAGTCCAAGACCGCCAATGCGGTGCTTAAGCGACGTCACACATCCCACGACGTCGCTGGCCTTAAAGAGTACCCTCAAGCTCCCTACATGAAGAAGGACAGTGACGATGTCAATACCTGGGGCGAATATGGCGGTCCCAGCGGCTACCACACTCAAGGCTGGTAAATTAAATCCAGCGAACGATTATAAACCATAACACTCATCACCCTTCCCGACACACAACAATCTACCACATTCGCACATGACCCCGGGAGGCAGCGGCCGTGGCATTTGGCAGACGGTCAATGGCTGCCGTGTACTACAATTTGACTGGAGCATTTGAGCGATTGGGGTTTTTAACGACATATCATGCATGAATTCGGTTTAGGGCTGGCGTTTTCTGTCCGGGTGTACACCACACATTGCATTCATCAACACGGACCCTTAATTATAATGGGAAGGGTACATATATCAGTCGGGGTCGAATGGTCTGATCATGTTGTTCGGCCTGGACATCGGTGGGACCGATGGTTACAATGGGTGGGCATCACTGCCTCGATTTTTCTTTTTTTCTGTCGGGCAGTAGTCTCCCTGTCTCGACTTTTCAAATCATTTGAGCGGAGTTTTGGGTTTTTGGTCCTTTTTCTTTTTTTTTTCTTCTTCATGATACCACGACTTGCATTTTATTTGTTTGATTTTCGACACGAAAAGAAAAACCGGAGCGATAAGTTTCGGACTGGTGGTGTGTATTTTAGGGTTAGGCGCCAGGGGGTGTGCCTGAGTCTTCTCCGTTTTCCTTTTTTCGTGGACAAGACAGGATCAACAGGGGTTGTGATGGGCCAAAGCAGGGGGTTTTGCTTTAGCGGGATATGCAAAGCAAAGTCATCATCACAAGAGAGTAGGAAACAGCGGATGAGGGAAAAAAAAGCCCACACACCACACACCCACACAAAAGGAAAGAGGAAGAAAGTGATTAATTCTGATTGTTATAAATTATTCACATAACAACACTCTTTGGAGGAAAATGGGGGAAGGAAAGAACAAAACAAAAACAAATAAAAAATCGTGTGGTCGAGAATTTAGATACACCCACATAATAAAAACTGGAAAATTTTCTAAAGACTTTGCTTTTCCAACTTGGCTGCTTGATTTTGCGACTTTTGCATCCTATCCGCGATCTTGTGCTAACAGCTATGGTAAAATGGGATGACGTTCAAAGCGCAAAGCTTTCCCCAGATTCTTTTCTCTCTAGGTATGTTGTAGTTTGCCTGTTTTCCCCATTTTCCCCATTCACTCCCGTATAACCCCCGTTCCCCGGATTTCTTTCCTTCCCCAAACTTTGATTTTTATTTAAACCCTAGTCAACCAAATCAATTTGATAAAGCATTCTGCTGAGCAAAAACCGATGGCGCTCGCTCGGCGGATCGTCCGCCGTGTAACGCCGGAATTCCTTAACAAACAACTTTTGCGTATTGTCTTTGTGTGTGTTACTTACCAGAATCAGATCAAGTTTGGTTATGTACATATATATACATAGCCCTTTAATAGATCTACATCTCATAAAACCATTTTGGCTTTTACGCTAAAAAAGGAAGGGGAGGAAAAAAGGCTAAATTGCCATGTGGTTGGTTGGAGAGACGATCAGTTTTATATATATATATATATGCTAGATGTGGTGTTTGCAGGGTCTTAAAGAAAGAAAGCTCATCAGTAGTGAACCAAAGACCACCAATTGTTTTTTTTTTTTTTATTTCTTTATTATGTAAAACATTTATATACATGTGCTTGTGTATCTGGGCGGTCTAGAACAAATGTAACTAAAAGGATTTGAAGGATTTGGTAAAATTGCAACGATATGGCCTGATGTTTTTATTTTTGATGGGTTTTGGACCATGTTATTCGATTTCCTTTTTTTGGTTCTGGAGCACGGGGAAAGGATGGGAATGGGGATTTCCAGGTCACTGTTTATTACGGATGCAGAAAAGTTGATGAATCCATTTTAGCGCTCTGTTGTTGTCGAGGTTGTCCCCTACTTTTTTTCGTTCTAGCTTTTAAGTTTTGCTTTTCAACGGTTTTTTCTTCTCCTTTTTTTTTTCACACTTGTGCCTGAAATGGATGGATGACTTTGATATTTTTTACACTGTGCGTCGGACTCAAAAAACGTCCAAAGATTTAATTCTTGTTTGTTCCGCTTCGTCGACTGAGGAACCCCTTTTCTCTAGCATGTGACATTGATACCCTCTTTTTGGTTCATTTTTTTTTTTTTAAAAAAAAAAAAAAAAAAAAAAAAAAAAAAAGAAGCTCGATCGAAAGAGAGAAGTGGCAAAAGCGCCACCTTACGCTCGCACCTGACAACTGTTTCTTCTTTGTGCACGTATTCCCCACGTGGAATGCAGGAAACGGCGGTTCTAAAAGAGCAGATGGAAGGGGGGTTTTCAGGGCCGCTTGCAACTTGCATTCATTCATTCATTCATTCATTCATTCATTCATGCTT
The DNA here is from genome assembly GCA_033576145.1 of Cladorrhinum samala. Lineage (NCBI taxonomy): Eukaryota > Fungi > Ascomycota > Sordariomycetes > Sordariales > Podosporaceae > Cladorrhinum > Cladorrhinum samala. The sequence continues at coordinate 104,188 of MU864988.1, forward strand.
TAGATCGACGTGCTGGATAATATTAACTGATTCTAGACCGTGGATCATGAAAAGGAAATGGAATGATAGCCAAGACTAAAGACTCGACGTTCCTGGATGGATGCTACAGACACTACACATTCCCCATTCTCTTGTTTGACAGCAAAGTAAATTAGCTTCACACCATCTTTTTTGAGGGGGAGTGAAAATACTCCCCTGTCAAGCGAATAAATATCACACCACTGCAACCACCTTTCTTACGGATCCCGGCACTAATAGTTTGGCGGCTTATTTTTTTTTTATTTTTATGTTTCTCTTGCTATCAAAACTGTCAACCAAGGAAATGCCTGTAAATACCCAACTCATCAGTCTTTCTCTTTTAACCGCATGCCAATTTTGCCGATGCGCACCCCAGAGTGAGGCGGTCGTTCCAGACCCCAATCCCTCTTGGACTTGGTACCCCATCCTCCACAAAACCCAAATGCTTAGACAGTGCGGGCGGGTGGTACCCTACCTCACCTAAAACCCCAGTGCGTGACATCCGGGCGCCCATCCCTGATCCCCCCTCACCCCTCTCACTGCGCCAGGTAGGTATTCCGTTCCGACCGTTCGAGTTGAGGGGAACCCGGCCCGCTGAAGAGAAAATCCAACTGCGACTCCGGGAAGAGGAGCGTAACAAACCAGGTCACGATGTCTTCTTCGTTTATTTGTTATTTTTGCCGAACAGCACATGGCATCTGACACCACAGCGGGGGTGGCAAAACAGCAAGACCATACAGGACCAAATGCTGGCTCCTGCTCAGTTGAGCCGGTTTTTGAGGCCCACGGAGGGAGGGGGGATTTGAGGAGAAAACGATATCCATATTTAATGAGACGGTGAAGCTTGAGACTAACCTGATAGCAGTTGGGCCGAAAGAAGAATAACAGAGGGCGCGACTACATGCAGGAGGTTGCTAGTTTCAATACGGTGTAGCCGTGATCTGAAAGATCTCGACATTGATTTGGTGCCCTGGTGTCGTGGTTTTGCTTGGCGCGGATTGCCTACTGCAAGACATCGCTCTCGCTTGTTCAACACACAACTAACATGCTCCGTAAATGATCCACAATGTTTTCTTTTCCCCCCCTCCCATCTCTGTGGATGCTGAAGATTCAGTGTTTTGAGGACTCTGATTTGTAGTTTGTCGATTACGCCCCAGATCTGATAGGACGGTTGGACTGGGGTCTTTGTTGTCGAACTAATGACATGAACCGTTTCTTTCCTCGAACCACGCTACCAGAGTGCGCTGAAAGAAGGCGGTGGACATTGACAAGAACCGATTGGGTCTAGTTGGTCATGAGTTCCATCTAGTATTTGTAGTGGAGGTGCGGGATGATGTTTTGTTTTGACAGTTGTCTTTGAGATGGCCGGGCGCGGCGTCTCCGCTCGGGGTGGCTTGCGGGAACGAAAAACACCACTGCGTGGCCGTCTTCATCAGGAGAAGCGCCCTTCAAACGAATCGAGGTGATTCGATACTTGTGCCCACGACTCCCCTCAGAGACAGCAGGGTACCTGACGTTCCCTACTTTTGCCAATGCTTACTAATTATTCAGTAGGCGCGCTTGTCAGGAATTAATTAATTTATTGCCAAATTTATCGGTCCTGAATTCGGTGAGGCTGTGACAGGTGTGGAACCAATGGTTGAAGTTATCACCAACGACCCGAGCGTTCTCGTTGCCAATTCGAAGATTGCTATCGTTTATGACGAATCAAACTGCAACGAGGAACAGGAAGACAAATCAACCGTGGTTCTGGATGTCGATCAATGGTGACAATTGAATCCATGTGGCTGGTCGTCAAAGTTCCAGTTCGTTCTCGTCTTTGGATTTTGGCCATGAAATCCGGTTTTGGCGTGCCAATTCAAGTGACGCCATTGAGTTTATGGAGGTGACAGCCCTGAGAACAAGCACCGTGGTGGAAGCTACAGTGCTGAAACCGCTAACTTGGTTGTGACCATACCACGAATAGGTAGTCAGTCGCCCAGGTTACGTTAGGCGCCCTGCTAGCCAAGGAAAGCTTTGGATGTGGGAGACCTGGAGGGTCAGAGTCTGCCTCGCCGGGGCACTGACCCTCCATCTTTGATCCAGCACAATGCATGAATTGTTGGAGAAACTATCGGTGAGAATTTTTTATTCTATGTGGCTGTTGACCTGCCCTTGGAAACTCGAGTCCATGACGGAGGATTCCATATGTTGAGAGACCACCATTGTGGATCTCTGGGTAAAGGGGCCATTTTCGTCGAGTCTTAACTGGAACTGGGGGCGGCCAAGGAGGGAAGAAACATGGCAGAGACACGAAATGTCAGTTTATCCTTGAGACAAAGTGCCGGCCTGTTCTTGTTCAGCCCTGGATTTGGAAACACAAGACTCTAAACACATAGTATGCAAATCTTGACACTTGCGCTCCAATGAAGCCGGCACGCGGCTGCACAGTAACAACGGCACAAGTCTCTTATGCCGTACCCACGACAATACTGGACTTGGACTAATAATAATTACACGCCGGCATTCGTCGGAGACAGGGTGTTGTGTTATTGGGATAAGGTAACGGGAGGTAAAATATTTGGGATAATAGTACGGAGTATCCAGGATGCAATCCGGAAGGCGATGGCAGATGCAAGTGGCTTGCAGGAATCTCAGATGTCTGCAGATGGGTACTCTGGTCCAAACAAACAAATAACCAAAAAAAAAAAAATCTTTATTTTATTTTATCTGGCCATATTTTCCCTGGACAACTCATCAGACATTCAGTGGTGCAATCCGCAACCGAGCACGCCTTCCCGCGGGGCTGGCTGTCGTGCATGGGAGGACTGAGGGGTAGCTTCCCTGTTCACGATGTTTTCCAAGGATCCAGAGCTGAGCTGGCGGAACGGCGGCAGGCGTAAAGGAGGTGTCAAGTTGCATCGTCGAAGGCGATAAAGCTTATCGTGTACAAATCATCGTCTTGCCTACCTCTTCACCGACTTTATGACTTGCTCTTTCCCGAATCATGAAGGGCTAACGACAGCGAAGGACCCGTTTCTTTCCTGTCACTCTTGCCTTTTCGCTAAGCACATGCGCTCAACAGCTTCCGACGAAACGGTTTGAAGAGCGTGGGGGACATTGACACACAATTTGTAATCTGGACGAAAGAATTTGGAGCGTTGCCTGAGGACGCTCTCAAATCACTGCTCTCTCCTTGGAATTGACAAACATGAGTACAACGTGAGCCAATATTCCATCAATCGATGCATCCAATTCGAGCCAGGCCAGGATGTGCCTCCAGCATAAACGATGGGAGCAACATGCAACATGGACCTGTCAACAATCTCTCTGGAGAAGACAATACAGACCCGCAGCACCAACTGTTCGGCTCGACCGTAATGACGGGCAGCACGGGACCTCCGGCTCGCAGACGGTGGACGAGAAAAAAAAAATAAACCTGATTGATGTTTTGTTGACAGCTAGGCACAACCTAAACCCTACATTACATCCCATTGGCTAATCCGCTCAACCCTCACGACAACACCAAGTTTGGCTTCAAAATAGAAGAGTAAACATTACGTTATCAACTATGCTCTTACTCTTTCTTTAACGGAAATAGTCCGATTTTGGCAAGATTTTCCAGTTTTCCAACATTCGGAGCAAGTCGACTAATATATCCTGGCGTCTAGACATCAATAAATGAATAAATTATTTTATCTCATTTTTTTATTTCCTTTTCCAACACACATTTTCACTTTCACCACTGTGAAATTAAGAGAATTGCACACACCGATCGGCCCTTTATCGGCTTTGCTATCGGTGGTTCTACACAATCCTTCCTGACTCCTCGTGGGTATTAGAATGTGGCTTTGAGGTCTCGCCGAGTACTACACCCGTCCCCGGTCCCCGCCTCCTCGTCCCCGCGCTCCGACTTATACTAGACCAAGTCACACACCTCGGCTAAGAGACATCAACCCCCCGGTCCTTGGCCGGAATTTGCCCCCTGTTTTAGGAAACCTTCTAGAAGACTTCGCCGAGAGTGCGGATCTCCACTCACTCCTGACAATCCTCTGACAATACCGATTTGTGACCCTTCCAAGAGAGAGCAAAGCACATGCGTTTTCCCCTTTCGGAGAATTTTTTTTTTCTCTTCTGACAGTTGAGGGGTTGTCGGGAGCCAAGTGGGCGAAGACGGGAATGTCACCGAGGTCCTCGGGGCGTCATGATTCCGTGTTTTTTTTTTTGAATTGATTGCCTTTGCCTTCATGCCACGTCAATGAGTCTTCACTCAAACACCCGTCTGTCGCCGGTTATCATTGAGAAGAACGACTGGGAAGTGGTGGGGTTGAGATGCCACTGACTCAATCCTGCTACACACTGCGCGGAAGGAGGCAAAGTGGGCGAACTGACGGCTGGGCGTCTTGTGTAATGTGAAAAGGGAAGTACAGATACAAGAGGCAAGCACGGCAACAAAAATGGAGTTGGGCACGTGGATTTCTATGATGGGGAAGATGCTTGCTAAGCTGTCACGGGTAAGGTTGGGACCATTTTCGTCGGCTATTTTGCGTCCTAGATGCCGATCAAGGTCATGGAGGTGTCGACATGATGGAAGGAAAGCCAAGGTAGGTGGGTGTGATGCAGAAAGTTGTTCGGACTATCACATGGTAAAGTTTGATCATGATCCCCCATTTCTCCAGACTTCAGGGCATGTCAACATCATTGATTCTCTAGATGGATGGTATACTGCAGGACATTTTTGGCATGTCAAATGCACTCGTCGGCGTCATGAGTGGTCAGCGATCATGGGAGGTGTAAGAATGGGGCCGAAGGGAACGGACCCTGAGCGAGCTCCTGTCTGTGAGCCTGACTGCTGACCGGCACATACTGCGTACATACGTAAACGGGTATCGACACCGTCCGTTCGAGAAGGGATGCGGGTCGCCACGTGTGAGGCTGTATGCGCAGGCCCGATGTTTGAAGATGACGACGATTCGGTTCAAAAAGCTTAATTCGGGAGTTTCCGGGGAACATTGACGAAAGGCCGAACAGGTTGTGCTTTTTGGTCGTGGCCTCCAGGCGGACCGGTAAAAGATTACCAAGACAGCGCAGGCAATCTGGCGTTGGTCCCGTATATGCGCTTGAAGACTCTTGATGCCAGGAATTTATTCTTTGAAGTTGGCCAAACTGAACCTCGTCAACGATACAGATAGCGGATACCACTCTAGGCCTTTGCGTGGTTCAAGATACGTTTCTCGAGCTTGATCGACGGTGCAGCTGATCAACCGTAAAATGACCATCTCTGGTTCAAATATTTTTTTCCTTGTTACCGATTCGAAAGATTTCGACGTTTCGTTCGTAACATGACAGTGAAAAAATCAAAGTAAACGAAGCTGGGTCGATGACATCAGGATTAGTACAGAAAGAAAAGAAACATAACAACGATAAAACCTTTTTTAAAAAAAAAGAAATAAAAAGAAATAAAAAGAAATAAAAAGAAATAAAATAAAAAAAACTAAATTTATTATTAAATATAATATTTATCGAATTTATCAATTCTGCTGCATGGTCCATGATTCCGAGTTTAAAAACGGAAAATCTGGGGCATATGCATACATGATATCCAGGGAGAAATCTCAGGGACCGTTTTAATGTGTGAGGGGGAAAGACTAAAAAGCTCATATTTTCTTGACACACATAAGTTTGAAGGAGCGCAGCAGATATTTTTGGATTTTTTTCCCCCCCTCCGGCATGTGATGACTTTGCCGAGAAGACACATGTGTGTTGAAGAAAATGATTATGATAGTGTCCCGATGCTTTGGGGTTGGATGGTGAGCTGATTTTTTTTTTTTTTTCATTTTTTTTTCACGTGTAACAAAGTTGAGGGTAGACGATGGTGGTTTTTGCTTGTATGAGCTCATGGATGCCTGGAAAGGTGATACAGCGATAATACCTATAGGTAGCTTACCTGTGGGACCCCTTTTGGCTACCTTCCTTATATGTATATTCATGTTAGTCTATTGTGTATTCACGGGGGAAGGTTCGCCAAGCAACCATTGGTTTCATTAGCAAGCATCAACAAAGTCGATGTAGAGTTCTTGACATCGTTTCCTCAAACTATCTCCATGACCAAAAATCGTACAGTATCGAAAGCAATTGGTATAGCAAAAGAGAGTATCAACTAGCAACAAATCCACCTTCGGTCAGTCTTTTCAATCTACATGTGACAATACCGTACGAAGCCACTTCTAGGCGTGCCAAAAGTAGCAAATAAAACTCACCATTTTCACTCCCGGCATACAACATCCCTTACAGCCTTGACGTCGTCCCAATTTGCCTCCTCAACCGACAATATATCCACCAGCCAACCAAAATCATTTTTCTTCTCTCGTTTGAAGCGGCAAATACACCTGCAAATTTTTGCCTCTCCGCGATTGGTTTGAGCCTGAAGAAACGATGCACTATGCTTCTCCAGCAGACTACCAGTCTTCCAGCCGTTGAGGATGCCCGCAAGGTGAGGGGGCTGGTCCTTAAACAAATCAACGAATCGAAAGTGTTGAACTCGTCGGCTATCCTCGCGAGAGGAGAGTGTCACCCGTGCGTAAATCTCAAATATGCTATCCTGTTTTTGTTGGTAGCAGCGAGTTGCCTCGTTGATGAAGTGACCTATCCGAAAGCAAGTGCGGAAGACTGTGGTGTTGGACAAACCCGTTACGGGAGACTTGTCTCGAATTGGAGTGGGAAACGGCGGCCGAGTAAAGGAGTTAGGGAGATTGGGCAGGACCATGTGTCCTGACTCAACTCTGCTCCTTATTGTTTTCGTAGGCACCTTCGGTGGAATAGAGGCATCCGGTGAAAGCGGCTGAGAGCTTATAGGTACGGCTTGCGTTGGCAAACGAGAAGAAAGAACGGAGTTGTTCGTCGTCAATGGCAGCTGGAGCATGATTGAGTCCCAGTCAACATCGGAGTCGAGCAGGTCCTCGCTCGCGTCCAACTGATTCCGCTTGGCTAGAGATGGACTACTCGACGGGACAGGAGGAGACCGTTGGAGGGTTGGGTCAAATACCTCAATCGTTGACGAGGTATCCAGATCTCTAAGAACACTCGTGGGTGGAGTTTGCTTCAGCGTTGAGCAAACTGTGTCAGCCAGGTTGGCTAGTTCCTCTTCATCTGAGAGGTCGATCGAGTATGTTTCTTCCTTTATCACCTCCTCAAAGGGCAGATTTAGCCAATCTTCATCATTCAGGGTTTCGTCGTCATCAAAGTAGTCTGTTTTGCCAACCTGCTGGTTCCATAAGGGAAAAGCCGGGCCTGGAAGGTGTTCATTTCCTCCGAGATCCTCTTGTTTGATGTGTACTTGGTCAGCCAGAGTGTTGCTTGTTCCGACTGTTTCTTGTGTGTGTGCTTGTAATTTGGATGATTGCTCAGTTGTAGATTCAGTAATTGGATGCTGAAGTTTCGAATCATTTGTATGCTTACTGAGTTTGGAAGAGGTTTCGTTTTGTTGCAGACTTGTGTTTGGCGTGAAGTTGGCCACCGAATTCAACGTTGGCCTGGTCGATGTTGTTGGGGTAAGTGCAGAACTATAATGGCTTCCCCCCGAGCTATTCTCGGCACTGGTAGTATTTTCAAGAAGTGTGGTTTTTTGTACGGCCAAAGGGGCCAAGAACGGCGCCAAACACTTTGTGACATTCAACAGCGGCAAGTTTGGCTGAGAGTGGCCATCTGGTTGAGGGCTCCGGCGCTGCCGTTTAGGAGTCTGTTCTAGTCGGTCTGGCTTCCTCTTCTTTGCAGTGGAAGAAATTTGCGGCTGACTGAAGGGCAAGTCATCAGAAAACGGCAGTTTGCTTCTAACAACATGGCTCCGTTAGGAAGAAGAACAAGGACTGACATGCGACTGGCAGCAATGCGTCGGCCGCACATCCAAAGGACTCACTTGTCGACCACAATGTCCAAATCGTGATCACCTCTCTGTGATCCTTCAGCATCCATCTTTATTTCCTTCGGCACTTCACTCGGCAAGCGCTCTTGCCGTCACTGGAAATGTTTGGTTGAAAATTGGAGGACTGGATGCTTCTTAGCCACCAGGGTCGGGAGAGCTTCTCCCTCGTGCTCGGATGACTCCGAAGATCGATAACTACAGAAAATCCATTCAAGATGGCAGAGCTTGATTGGGATAATTGCTCAAGTTTGTGGCATTCCAATTTGTGCCCTCGCTCTCCTCCGTGTAAGTCATTCCTTCCTCTTTCTACCCCTGAACGGATCTGTGGCCACAGGCTCCAGCTGGCAGCGGGCATTTGACTGTCCGGCAGGGTGCCGAGGCGAAGTTCTTGGCAGGCACAAGTGATCATCAGCGGGGCAGATGCTGCCGAGTTCCAAGGATATGAGACACTTTCAGGAATTGACCACCTTTTCGCTTGTAAATAGCTTCGTGTACCTGATGCATCAGGCTTTCCGAGCTTTGCATCATCGGCGCATCCAGTGTTTGTGATACTCGGGTTCATTTTTCGGAGCTACCCCGCCATCCCCCGCCAAGTGTTATCTTATCGCTCAACGACACCTTAGCCAAGGCAGCTACCGCTTGAAGGTTGCGCATGATCACTGGGCATTGCTGCTCAACAGAATTGAAAAGTCGAGGTCATTGCGATGATGAACCGTCGGGAGGTCAGCGAACCAACGCACTAGCACTTCAGCTTACAGTACTCTGAACTGACCAAATGCTTGATGTATTTTATTTGCGGGTAGCGTCTCTAAAGTCTCGATTTCTCACACCGTTTCATCGCCCTTTGGAATCCTGCGAGAGTCACCATGTTCTCTCAGGCAAGTATTTATCCCAAATCCAGGACGGCATCGGAGCACGCAGCTAATAGACCAGCAGAAGAAGCCTTACACGGCAGTCACCGTTACTATCGAGCGGCTGACGAGTGAGAGTGTTCCCGAGAACGACCTCAGTGGCATCCCTGACCTTGTTGAGGTCATCAACCTCCAAGATTCAGGCCCTAACGAAGCCTCCCGCGCCATCAGAAAGAAACTCAAATACGGAAACCTTCACAGACAACTCCGCGCTTTGACCCTGTTGGACGGCCTCATCCAGAATGCGGGCCCTCGGTTTCAGCGCTCCTTCGCGGATGAGGCATTACTTGAGCGTTTAAGGTTCTGCGGTACCGCCCAGCTATCGGACCCCGAGGTGAGGAAGAAGTGTACGGAACTCTTCCGCAGTTGGGCAGTCCAGTACAAGGGCGTTCGCGGGCTGGAGCAAGTTGCAAGCCTTTACAAGGTGACTATAGCTATTTTGAAGCCCTCCGGTCAGCCTCGTATTCACAAATCTTCCAGGAACTTCCTCGACGAAAGCATGTGGTCACACAAGAAAAGTCCAAGGTCCTTCAGGAGACCTCGAACCCCTTTGGTGAGGAAGAAGACGAAAGGGACAATGGCAGCCAAGCGGGTCCCTCGCAGCAATCCTCTTCCCATCGCAAGACAGCCTCGCTATCCGAGCCACGGGTAACAGGGACCATCCAGTCGTTTACTCACAACGAGAAAGACAAGAAGAAGAAGGATAAGAAGAGCAAGAAGCAACCAAAAGCTTTTAATCTCGAGGCCGAGAAGGAGCAGATGAAGTCACACATTGCCGAAGCCTCAATTGCCGCAACGAACCTCATCAACACTTTGCAAACTATTAATCGAGAGAAGGAGCGCATCTCTGAGAACCCAACCGCTATTGAACGTTTTGAAGCTTGCAAGCTACTTCGCCGGAAGATTCTTCGCTACGTGAGTCGACCGTTCTTCGTCTTCTGGGTTTCAGCTTACTCACGCGCACATAGATCCACTTTGTTGAATCGGAGCAATGGCTTGGCGGTCTCCTGCACGCCAACGACGAGCTCGTCACAGCCCTCATGACATTTGAGCAGCTGGATCGCTCTATCGACGCCGACAGTGATTCCGACGATGACCTTGCGGAGCAAGCGCACCTATACAGAAGTATGTGTTACTTGCCTAATTCCGGTACCGGAACTATTTACTGACATTGTTCCCTGTTGAAGTGGCAACGGAGAGGGCCAAGGGGAAGGAACCCGCTTCCCCGACTTCGCCTGTGCAATCGATGGCAGGCTTGAGCCTTAATTCGCCGCAGTCACCCCGAACAGCGCCGCCGCGCCCTTCTGCTTCTACCAAGCCGTCCATGCTGGCGTCTCCGCGCCGGGCACCACCATCTGATGAAGAGAGCGAGGATGAGGAAGATGATGATAATCCATTTGCGGACAGGAATGAGGCTTGAGTAGAGTGAGGGTTGCACCATTTGCTATCTTTTATGAGCTCCAGTGAGTGCCAGGGTTGGTGTTTGTATCAGGAATTCCTGAATATCTATTTTACGAGATGGAAAACCCACCATGTTGATGTATCTTTCCCTCTTTTTGGTTTTGTATCTGTTTACCGAGGAGCATTTTACTGAATAGACTGCACCGTTTTCACGATTCTTTCCTATTCATCACCATGTGCAGTTTTTTTTTTTTTGTTTTTTTTTTTTGTTTTTTTTTGTAGTTTTTTTTTGTAGTTTTTTTTTAAAGAAAATAATAATAAATAAAGCGCATAATAAAAAGGAGGAAAATAAAATAAAGATGGATTATTTCAAATTGGACCAAATCATATTGCCTTCTTTGTTCACTATGGGGAGTTCATATAGCACACTAAATTTAATTGACTCATCTATTTTCCTTTGCGGTTTTGATCCGCCAAATTAATTAGATTTGAGAAAGGGGGAACTTTTAGTGTTACTGTTGGACAAAAATGTCAAGATTTCGGATATCGTGATGCCTGAGTTGTATCCGTGACGAGTATTGGTGATGTTGCTCATTGCCAGCTCAAGACTTTGTTATATGTAGAACCATGGGTTTAAAGCTGTGTACGTATTGTCAAAGCGTGGGGGTTTTATTTGGGTAACGTGATATTTGCACCGTTGGTAACGTGGAAGATGGGATGAAGAAACAATGTGGGAGAAAGGGTTACTTACCGGTTCGGTTACTTATGGGCAGTGAATATATATATATATATATATTTTCAAAGAAATTAGAGAATTGTGTAGCTGTAACAAGGGTTCTTTTCTTCCGAGCTGTGTTTTGTGTAATGTTCCCCAGTGTGTCTGGAAGAAAGAAAAAAAAGTGATACCCGGTTACCGGCGAGTAAGAAGCTGGTGAAAAGGGAGACTTGGAACCTGTTGGAGTCAAGACTCGAAAGCTGTAGATAGGTGTTTATGATAGGAGGAAAATAAGTTGTATGTGTAGCATAGGTACCGGTTGTTTTCATTGTGTGGAGGTACTCCGTATGTATGTCTGTAAGTCATGTGGGGAGCCAGAAGGTCGATCGTTTGATCTTCGATGTGCGTGCAGGAATGCTGCATAGATGCAGAACAGGCGAAAATAGCCGTTTTGGGTAGTCTTTTTGCCTGCTGACTTGCCTACCTAATAATACTTGCAGAATTGCAAAACTGGCCAGCCAGACTGTGAATCCGGTGTCAAGCGCCCGAGGAGGGAGCATCATCATCGTGATAAGGGTTCACCGGGCCCCACAATGGCTTACAGTCTTGAGATGAAGCCAATGTCACGGGTGAAGGCAGTCCCCAAAATTTGTGAGACATCAGGGTCCGAGGCTTAGGGAGTGGTGGTGACGACCCTTCATTGTCTTTCTGTCAAGATGCGGAAGCAAACAAGGCGATGATGGGTAGAGGTTGATGATTCAAGGTGTCTGCTGATGAAATCGGAAACGCCACAGAGATATGGGTGTGTAAGTGCCCTGTACCTTGGCTGTAACCGAGGCTGAAGTAGCTGCCGTTGGAGAAAAAAAAGAAAAAAGAAAATTCGATAAATTCGACTGGCAATTTTCCAGCAAATGTTATTCAGTTTTTACAGGTTTTCCGTGCACAAAACGGTACCGCTGGGTGTGGTCGGTCGGGCCGTAATACCCCGCCCAAAACGGAAGCTGTGATCATGTAACCCCCCCAAGCCACTCAGCCCTTGTGAGGGTGAGGCGATGCAAGCCGTTGTGCACTTATATTCCCAGCCATATTTAGATCAATAATTATCCTTACCTTGAATATTGGTCTCAAGACAACTGGCATGGGATAACTGAGGTGACTAGAATAAACCTCAACGGTCCCCCGGGGGGGCGCGGGGGGGGGGGTGGAGGGTAGTTGTTGAGGTTTGATCCCTTCGTTGGCGATCGCAACTGACCAATTTTTTAATGATACCTTGAACCTACGACACAATATATATATATATATGAGTAACTTTTTTGGAATCTGTTATTTTCAGCTGGGAGTTTCAAACTTCTTCAATTTTACACTGGCCAGTGCTGATCATATAGGCGCCAAAATGCAGCTACTTGTTGGCGCCTTCCATCTACCAGACAAATATGACGTAGCTGTCCGTGGTCTATGGAAATCTTTTCGGATCTTCAAGAATGCCAGGCTCAGCGTCAAATTCAGGATGGTTATTTCATTATCTCAAATTTTATATCTTAAAAGGTCTCACATGAGCCTTTTGCTTCCCCGTCCCGTTTCTTCCCCCCTTTTGTTCTTTTCTGAACCTCCGTCCCGTCCCCTACCACCCTCCTTGCCATCCACCTCCGAGGTCCCCCCTCTTCCGCCCCCCCTTCCCCCACTTGCCGCCGCGCACCGATAAAAGTTAACCCTGCTCATTTGGGTTGCCTCCACCATCCACCACAACGTTGGTGGTGTGTGGGCGGCCCTTCAGGCTGGACCGTCAACTCAAATGGATTGATGGTCATGGGCTCCTTTAGCCCCGCTGGACATACTGCCAACTCATCAACTCCCTCAGGTGAGCGTGAAAATATTGGCATATGCCAACCACCAAGCATTTCAATTCCTTACCTTTGCCCCGGGCATACCATCATTTCTACCCACCCGGTAACCAATTCCCTTTCGCCGATAGATACCAGTCGTCAAGATTGTTCCCCAAGTTCCCTGGAAGGCCCAACCGAGATGCAAGCGGCCTTGGAACATTATCATGACGCACCGCATGGCACAGCGCAAGAGTCGACTCCTCCAGCCTCACCTTCACCAGACAGACACCTATTGCGTTCTCTCCCTCATCTGCCGAATATCATCCCAGCAATCTCAGAGTTGAGATCTGACAAAACATTTCCGCACATACGAGAAATCTGCATCCAATTCATACCATTGGATACCAACGTGCCGCGCGCTTTTGTGGTTGGGCGCCAACATGTCCACGCAAGATAGTTATGTCAGTCATGTTTGCAATGGTAACACATATATTTGCCGGCCGGACAGATTGGGCGGACTGCGAACCGTGGTCATGATTTCTTCTTTCTTATGATGTTTGACGTGGCAGACACATGCCATTTCTGTTGGTCATCATGAACTACATTTTGAAGCTCTCTGTCGGCTGCTGCACGCACACCCCTTTCCTGCAACGGATCCCATCCCAGAAGGTGCGTCATGCACGATATTGTGTGGTCAGCATTGCATATTTCCTACCTTTTGTTTTCCAAGATCGTGATCCTCCCAATTTGTTTAGACGGTTATTGGGCTGCAGGATCCTGCATACACGCGTTGCCTTGCGTTGCATAGTATGCACCTCAGACGACAAAAGCCTTGCATTTGACTGTTTAGCTGTACAACGGTTTGGATTAGGGATGGTCATCCTCTGTGTTTCTTTTGCTCGCATATCCGGCACTTCGGGCTAAATGATGATGTCTCTGGTGATTTACATGAGGCTCGCAAGGCCCCAGCATGATCTAGACTCTGTCAAGTTGCCTTACGTTACACGACACAAGGCGAACCTGAGTTTTCGTTCTTCCGCATACATTTTTATCTGGTTTTGTTTGACTGCACTGACTGGTGTTATGTCCACCTGAGCAAAGATGTGGGTAAGGTTGACGGAGAAGGTTACTGGTTTGGGAAGTTAGTGTAGGAGTTGGGCCTCGGTGAAAGCTTCATGCTCTTACCTCAAAGGCCGAGGAGTGCTGAGTGTACACATCAGAGTTGATGTACCGATACTTTGGATATCCTAGGTCGACTTTTGGCAAGCAGTTATGAGTGCACTCGTTTCATCTGCCCTGCATCCATGGCTTCCAAAACCGTCATTGGGCTTTCGCGAGCGCAAACCCAGAAGGAAATTTATCAAAAATCCATGTTGTTAGCTAACCTCGCTCATTAGTATCTTTCAGAGCTGTCACATGCTTACGGCGCCCGCCAATTTGTGTCCGTGGAGGATTTGTGTCAGGTTAGTTGCCTATTCCCATATCTTTGGTTACCTGGACAACCAATACCTATAGGGGCTCACTAAACATTGCCCTTAGACGACAGGATACGGTCATCGCGAGCCCACATACGCAGCCTCTCGCGCTTCCTCTTCTATCAATAAAAGATACCTGCAGCATACAGAAGATAACTCGAGCCGCGACTGGTGGAAATACTAGACTTTTGGGGCCTTTCTGTGTAAGGATCAGAAATAAACACACTACTGGACTCTGACCGAGTAATATATAGTCTGGCCGATTCCTCGAACATATATAGTACCTTTCCGTCCTACGCTCCATGTCCTCCCCCTCCCCCACGTGGGATTTTTTAAGGTCATTCCAGAAGACAGCTAGAGCAGCAGTTTATCCGGTCTATATATCCAGGCCGTTCTGTTCGCTTTGCTCCGATGGAGCTGTCTTTTGTAAACTTGGTCAGGAGCCGGGAATCTTGAGTTTAGTCATCGCTTTTTCTATCCGAATTGTCTTTTAGTTATATCTTGGCTTACTTTTTGGTTCGGAACGTTGAGCCGGGAAGCCGGCCTGGCTGCTTGGAAGCTACGCAGTTGGGGTGGCCCAGCGGTGCGATTTTTGGCTGATACCCCACAAACAGCAGAGGATGGGGTGGATCTTGTGCTGTGGGATGTATCCAGTACATGATATATATTGATGATGGTCTTAGCATGTGGACGTGTACAAGATGGTGTTGAAGAAAACGGAAGTTGGTAAATATAGTGGAGGGGGTACTAGGTAAGCAAGGAAAAAGGGGTTGCGAAGGGAGCGGTTTGAGGAGAAACGGTAAAGATCAGAGAAATTAAATCAAGTCTCAACAGGTAATACGTGGTGTAGATACCATACTGACACACGCTCTAAGTCTCGGTTTATTGACTTGATGAGGTTTATGTTGAAACTACGTGACATTGCCATCCGCACTGTTTCTCACCTTGTCTTACCTTCTCTCACCTCGATGCTGCACTCCGATTGGCTCATGGTCCACAGCACACCTTCCCCACACTTGACCACGCTTCGACCTGATTCTAGCTGAGTCACTATGGCTCATCCTGCATTTGTTGCACCGCTCGGCGTGTGACTGCATTTGTTTACCAATGCAGCCGGATTTGCCACTTGATATTCCATTTTTTTAAAGGCAATAATTACTTCAACAACGGAGAGTTCACCACATTGCAGTCAGATCTCGTTTGGTTTTCCTTTTGTTCCAATTCACTTTGCTGAAGCAGCCCTTGAATCATCGCCACCAAATTCAATTAGGTCATTTCCATTCTTATTTTAATCTTTTAACATCAACATGATTCCAATCCGGTCCAAAGGTGAACCATCGTCAAAACCCAGTGGACAAGTCGTAAATGCGGCTCCACAATCTCGGGTGGTACCGAAGCCAATCCCTGAACAACAAAAGCAGGATGCCCGGGGGTATCAACTTGGTCAGATAAGACGCCGCTACTCGCCAAAAGAGAGCGAAGTCAATAATGGAGAGACTTCTCTTGCATTCAACCTCGTCCCATCGGACCCGGATTTTGCATTCGATCTTGATTATCTGGAATGCGACCTCCGCGTCCCTGCGAAATATCCGAAACAGCCACCCCGGCTCTTGGTCAAGAACAGCAACATTCCCCGGGGCTTCGCCATCAACATTGAGCGAGGATGGGACCGACTTGTCGAGGAGAAAAAAGGTGCAACCTTGCTCTCCCTGACCAATGCACTGGATAAGAGGCTCGAGTCATTGTTATCCGAGGAAAAGACGGAGACGGTCAAGTTCACCATCTTCAAAGACGCCCGACATGTTGCGGCGGAACCTGAAAAGCCTGGAACCGGGAATCAGCCAGTCAAGGCTGCCACCAAACCTCCTCCCACACAGGCAAAGAGGCCTTACATCCCAGAGGAATCCTACACCAAGGAACAGATTACTGAAGCCAAGGCAAGGAGGGCCCAGGAGGTTCGACAACTTGAAGCTCGCATGGGCCGTTTACAGCTTTTTCAGAAATCAAGCGACGGAATTATCTACACACTGCCCTTAGAGCCTAGACGCAGGGCGAATCTGCCCTCGGGACTTCAGCAAGTGAAATCTGTTCAGCTCGTCATACCTCTTCTTTACCCTCTTCAGCCGCTGAGAATACTTCTCAACGATGTCGAGCCCGAGGATGCCGCCGGCGCCGAGGCGTTGGAAGAGCTGTTTACGCAGAAGGCGTCGGAACAGAAGCATATGTCTCTGATGAGCCATCTCAACTACCTTGCCCAGAATATGTACCTCATGGCGAAGCAGGCACAGGCAGCCCCTGCCGAGCCGCAAACTCCGCAACTCGCTGAGAGCTTGGACACTGAAGCGAAGGAGGCTGAACACTCCTCCAAGTTGGAAACAGGGAGAGGACACGTACACGTTATTCCCCGGCCACCAGAATGGGGTAACTCGGACGGTTCAGATGATTCCGATTCTTCAGATTACGACGACGAAGACGACGAAGAGGAAGGCGGTGCCGATCTCGGCTCAGAGCCGCAAGAGGAACCATCCCCGCTGCCGACACAAACAGCCGAAAAGGGAACAGCGTTGTCTTTCCCATCCATCGAGCTACACGGCATCGAACTCCTCCAAGTCTCCATCCTAGCCCTGAGCGTCAAATGTGACCGCTGCAAGACACTGAATGATGTGACAGGGCTGAAGAATAACCTTGAAAAATCAGGCAGCTGCAAGAAGTGCGCCACGGCGTTCACCGTCAGGTTTCGTCAGGAGCTGGTGCATATGAACTCTACCAGGGCAGGATTCATTGACGTAGCTGGTTGCACCGTGGCCGACATGCTTCCGAGCACGTTCGTCCCAACCTGTGATAAATGCTCCCACCCAGCCATCGGTGTCATTTCCGTCAGAGGAGAAACCATCACCAACGTCTGTCGGGAATGCCACGCCCGGTTCTCCTTCAAGATCCCCGAAGTCAAGTTCTTGAATTACGCCCCCGGGGATCATTCCCGGTTGCCGCCTACCAGCGGGGCCCGCCGCAAGACAGAGAAATTGGGCTTGCATGCTGGTGATCCCCTGCCGGATAGGGGAGCGTGTGCGCATTACAAGAAGAGCTATCGGTGGTTTAGGTTTTCGTGCTGTTCCAAGGTTTATCCGTGCGATAAGTGTCACGATGCCGCCGAGGAACACGTCAATGAGTGGGCGAACAGGATGGTGTGCGGGTGGTGCTCGAGGGAGCAGAATTACAGTGTTGAGAGTTGTGGGTTTTGCGGGCGGAGCGTGATTGGCAGGCGGGGGAAGGGGTATTGGGAGGGTGGCAAGGGAACGAGGGATAGGAGGTTGATGAGACGGGGAGATAAGAGGAAGTTTAGGAGATTAGGGGGAAGCGAGAAGAAGGATTAGCGGAAGACTTGAAGGAAAAGAAAAGAGGAGGGGCGGGTTAGGTAGAAGCCCTGGTTGTGTATGATATGGAGAAGTTCAAGTCCGAAACCTCTCCCAAATCATAAACTACTGTACATACCTGTGGAATCCTCAACGGTCTTGCGTTCTCGTCTTGACCTTGCGAATCGGAGTACTCCAGGGTTCTTATCACAGACAATACACCCCGTTTCACCTGCTGATAACAAATCTCTTCTTGCCCTAGACCACCCAGTTATACAATGTTTGACCATGGGATTCTTCGGAGATGCTCTAAATAGCTATCGAGGGTCTAAAAAGATTCCTGTACTAGACACAAAGTTACAACAAAATCGTCTCGACATCGAAGAACAAAACCATGTAGATGGTGAAACTACTTCCCCGTCATTTATTGTTTCGAAAACAGGGTATTTGGATTTAGAGGAATAAATTATACATTAAATCCTCGTCGACTGGAATAAAAAGGAAAGACTCCTGCTCATTCAAAGGGCCATCCCGGCCTCCTGAAAAAAAATTAAAAAAATTCCATTGGTGAGAGAAAGTGATGACCTGAATGAACCGCCGAAAGGATGAATAAACCTTCTCATGATTCTCCCCTTGTGGGGGTCGAAGGTGATGATGCACATACCATACATACATACGTATGCACTTGGCTAAGATTCGGCCGAGGCGAACGCACATAATATATAGCGCCAGGGGAAAAAAAAAAGCCTACCTTTCTGGGAACATTAAACAATGCTTATCAAGGAAAACCGTTTTTTTTTCTTTTTCTCCCTCCGTTTTTCTTGTTACTGGGTATAATTTTGAAAAAGTGATAAAATGAAATAAAATAAAATAAAGAATAAAAAGTCGTTGGAAAAGAAAAAGGGGGGGGAAAAAAATAACCTTTCCTTGTTTTGTTGCTTCTGTTCAAATCAATTGTCAAGTGATCACGTTTCTGAGACAATACAAAGAGAACTAGTCCAGGGCGGGGGTTTGTCTTTTTATTTAGTGTAGTGTAAAAAGAACGTTTTGAGTGAACGCTCACTCCGCTCGGACCTCGCCTGTTTTGCTTTGGTTATCTTTTTTTTTTTTTTTTTTTTTTTTTTTTTTTTTTTTTTTTTTTTTTTTTTTTTTTTTTTTAGCCTTCTTTTTTTCACCTTTTTGAGACAAAATTTCCTTTTTTTCCATGGGGGTTGCCGGTTTTGTTCCCTTCTAGAAGGGTTCTTTCCCACCTCACGTGTGGTGCGTGATACTTTTATGACGAAGGGATTAAAAGAGAAAAAAAAAATAAAAAAAAAAAAAAAAAAAAAAAAGGAAAATAAAAAGTTTATACTTGATAAAATTGCCTAACCATCCATCTTCTCCTTATTTGAGGATGGCTTTTTTATCTTTTTTTATATCAAGAATAAAAAAGGGTTTGGTTGTTTTTATTATATCCTATTGGTGGAATTGATGGAATCAATTGGCTGCCAAAAACAAAAAAACCTTCCTGAACCTTTCTGGAAAAAAGCTTTAACAGTAAGGGGCCGGTAAAAAAAAAAGTGGAGGTGCTGTGTGCGTTCCTGGGTTAGCGTGTTGAAGTTGTGGGGAAGCGGTCTGTTCCTTGACTGAAATCCTCGTAGATCAAACGGTGAAGAAAAAATTTTATTGATGAAATATTATTTATTATTTATTTACTTCATTTTTATTTCATTTCTATTTCTTCTCAGTCATCATGGATGATTTACGTGAGCGATGTTTCCCCAGGTGTGTGTGTGTGTGTGGATGCAATGAGTGGCCGAGTGTTTTTTTAGGGGGATTTTGGTAAGGGGATCCACCACATGCTCCCCAGTATGACCTCACTGTTCCCCGCAAAAAGGACTTGTAATGTACGGTACCTATACAACGACTTCGTATCGATCATCTGTGATGAAAAATGCTTGTTTTGTGAATTGAGAATTTTTCTCTTGTTAAAAATAAAGAAAAATAATTAAAATAAAATAAATAAGATAAAATAAAAATCAATATTTTCTCTTTCCTCGAATTCATTTCAGTTGGAACCACCTGCATGTCGTTGCATGTACTAGTAAATCCGCATCCCCACTTCAATCCCATCCCACTAAGCACAACATCCTGCACCCCAACTTCTGTGCCTGCGGCTTACTGTGTAAAATATCACTGCAAACGACTTTCTCCTTTTATACTATCAAAATTAAAAATGCCATTTTTCATAAGCTCTCGAATATTTGCATGAATATACCGTCGGCGGCCCACTCTCATAACACCCTCCTGCATTTTCTTTACTTGATTACTTTATTTTTATTTTTTATTTCTTGGAACTCAGCTCTTTCTCCATAGCAAAAAGTATACGTTTTCCACGCAACGGGATGTAACACTTCTTCCCACGAATCAGAGTCATCAAAGCATTATTCGTCGAGGTAGAGCATTGCATCACCGACCTCGTGGATCTAGTAATTGAGGTAATTGTTCATTTTACCACTTCGGGATGATTTCACATGTCTCACCCGTGCCGTGTCATTCGATCACCTCATTGGCCAATGACGGAGGGGTGAAGGGTGAGATGGTGGGAGGCTCTTAGCAACTCTGTGTGCCAAATCTCGATCTCGGTGCATCCTCGAGCTTGAAAAAACGACAATCCCTTTGCAAATCATCGAAATCTCCCGAAGCCCAATTCGGCTGCTTAAACTGTTGTCACCTGTGATCTCGACAAGACACGCGACACCACCGCTCTGACGTCGACACAACACCCAAATGGAAAATCTGCATCCAGTTCGAGGCGGCGATCTCTCTCATTTCATCATCCGAAACATAGTACCGAGCCATTGGGACAAACCACTTTGTCCCTGTCAACCTGTCGCTCCAAGTTGGTTGATCTGTGGGGAAATTTCGAGAGGTACTTTGGAGATCTACTAACACGACGTTCTGTGTACGGGAAACCTTTTTCCCATTATTTCTGGGCCCAAGTCACGGTACCTTCACCTCCCCCGCCCCCCTCCCACCACCCCTTTTTTTTTTGGGCTCTTTTTCCCGCTAATCCAAGCCATCGTGCCTTTCCATCTATTATCCACGCTTTTCCATGAATCACTATCGACCCAAACCCATTACTTCACACCATCAAGCCGTGAATCCACTTTACATAAACGAAACGTAGATCAAGTAGCATATACATTAAAAACGGTTTCCCCGAAATGGACGCCATACACAATCCCTAGATAATAAAAAAGAAACTCGGTAAGAAAAAGCTGTCATCATGATTGACAGCCGTTTGCCTCGGCATTAGCTTGAGCTACGTCTCTGTGCCTGCTGGGGTAGATCGACGCTCGGCTTTATTGAGGTTGAAGAAGAGCCCCTGAAGCAACTATCACCAAATGAGGTCAGATGTGTGGAGGGCTTCGGGGAATCCTTTTCGGCGAGAACGTTGGATTCCGTCATGGCTGCCGCGATGGAAGGATCGCCGGCAACAGGAGGGTACTTGCAAAGATTGCACAAAGTTCCGGCGACCCCGGACAAGGCGCAGCACAGCATCCAAAGGATCCTCAACGTCTGGATGATGGCATCCATACTATTTGGGTCTGATTTGACTTCCTTGAGCATCTGCAACATCGATTCGGCATTCATCTTCTGCCCAGCTTCCACCCCGTTGAAATGTGCAGTCATTTGCATGGTAAAGACGGCCGTGCCGAGGGCGACGCCCAGGCACATGCCGGCTGACTTGAAGAGGTAGGCCATCGCCGTGGCGTGACCGTTGATCTTTTTCTCGGTAGCAGCGAGAATGGTCAAGTGGAGAGCCGGCGATACCATGCCCGCTCCAAAGCCGACTCCTATGTTGATGACGATCAAACCCCACAAGGGTGTCTTGTCGTCCAAGAACCAAAGTAGACCAAGGGACAGAGTACTCAATGGCCAGCCGAATCGCATAGCCCAGTGGATCTGGTTCGACAGTCGCATGTACGCCCCGCAGAGGATCGCGGCAATGGGGATTGTGAGGGTTTCGGGCAGCAGGGCGACACCAGTGAGAATCTCGTTGAGGCCCTTGACGCCGGACCAGAACACAACAAGATAGTAGAATATCATGTTGACGCAGAGGCCAAAGACTGTCAAGCCGAACAGCGCGCACACGACAGCAGGCTCCTCAAACACCACAGCCCGAAACATGGGATGACGAGCCCAGAATCGTTGATGAGCGGCGAGCACTACCAACCCGAGGAGGCCCGTTAACAGCGGCACCAGAGCTTTGCAAGATTTCCACTCGTAGAGGACGCCTGCCATGGTGAGAGGAGAAAGAAATGCCACCGCCGAGGGAATGAAGATTGTGATGCCCAGCCAATCAGCCTTCAGCAGGTTTTCGGCCATTGTTCCCTGGGGTCTGTCGAACCCCAGGAAATACCACAAACCCGTGCCGGATATTGCAATCGCAGGCAGGTTAACGTAGAACAGCCACCTCTAATGCTCCAGGTCATCGTCAGCCCTCCATCACTTTCTTGCGACCAAAAAAAGAAATCAGGGATCGAGGTAGCCACTAACCCATCCTGCAGCCTGGAGCAGTCCAGCACTTATCAAGGGGCCCAACACAAGACCCAGTGCCTGCGTGGCATTCTGATACGCAATCCAGGTTGCCCTGTCCTTTACAGCAATAAGGTCCGACAATACAATGGCGGCGAGCACAGAGCCGCCAGAGGCAAAACCTTGCATACCGCGGCCCAGCAGGAGCACCGCCATGTTGTTCGCAGTGCCAGCGACGATGGATCCGAGCGCGAACACAGCCAGGACCAAAAGGAAGGCGGGCTTTCTGCCCAACACGTGGGACAGCTCCGCGATTGGTTGTTGAAAGATGGTCGCGCTGAGCGAGAACACGGTGCCCATACTGAAGACGGCCGTCCTACTCGCTTTCAACTCCTGTGATATTCTCTGTTTTGGCAGTCCTCCATCAGCAAATTGGGCCAAGTTTTTTGTATCGGGCCGCTTCATATCATTAGAAAACGTACAGGAAGGGCAACGGCAATGGAAGTCATATCTACCGAGAGCATGAACTGCACCAGCAACATAAAGCCGTAGATGGTCTTGGCTCGCCTCAGCGGCACTGGCGGACGCCAGGGCTCCCCCGGTGTCCGCATCGGGGGAGACGGCGATGATGACGACGACGGGCTCATGGCTAGAAATGTGTCTGACAGAACATCAGCTGCGGAGAAACTAGTACCTAGGCGGTCACAGGACTTGTTAGTAATCTTGGGGAGAGGATGGTTCAAATCACCGGGGGCCGGGGGTTCCGCAGCGCCATCTACCAGAGTATAAAATTGTTGGTTGGGAGACGCAGTCTTATTATTGATTGTTGCCTACTGTCGTTGCGCCCCTGCTAATAAGTCTGAAAGCATGGGAAAGGAGTCCAACATCATACGTGGGTGTAGGTTATCTTGTATCCAGCATGGTGCCCGCTCTCGATGGACAATTGGATCGGTCCAGGCAATGGCGGAACCATAAATCTTCATATCGGTGTTGTGGTGTTTGATCTTGGCTTGTCATGTCAGGTCCAAGGGGATGAACTCATCCACTTAGCCATGGCTTCGACGCCGGCGATGGAAGCGTGTGGGGATCCGGACGCCGTCGTCCCCGGCGTTACTTACCAGCCATCAACGCCACATCATAGACTTAGCTGTCATGTCAGAATTCTAACCCATCCAATCTGTCATTGTTCTTGATGTCGTGGTCATCGCGCCCCGGTGGTAGATTTCGCATATTGTTATGTGATGCGTGATTGACGGGAATGGTCATGACCCAATTGGGGAGTCTGTTTACCGAGCCCCTTTTTGAGGCTATCCCCCCCCCCTTTTTTTTTCTCTCTCGATGAACAGGGTCCTACCTTCCTCACGGCCTGGTGACGTGATAGGTCATGACCCGCTACAGCGTATCCTTGCGGTTACTTCTTTCTTATCAAGGGAGTAACGACCTCCATAGTTGTTCCCATGGACAGGAAGATGCGTGGACAGTGGTGATTAAAGACTATCTAAACTGGAACTTTCCCCCAACAAAGTCCACACCCAAACTTCATTTCTCCCCACACGGCACACCGAGTGATCGTCTTCAGTAGTTCACCCCCCTTCCCCCATTCCCCTCCCCCTCCCCCTCCCCCACACACGCACTATCTTCTCTCAACGCTGATCCAGACATCACCGTCTGTCTGCTCTTCCAGATCCCAATCGTTCGATTCATTTTACATCTGCTTTTTTCCGACTTGCAGCGTTTCTCAGACCACTGCAAGAATGGAATCACAAAACGCCACATGCAATAGCGTGAAACCCCAAGTCCCTTACATCCCATTCCTTCTCGGCTTGACCAGCTGGGCTGTGCTGAGGCTCGCTCTCGAGGGCTTTGTTCGCAACTTTTTTCCCAGCTTCTACGCCGATCTGAAACTCGACATTCGTCGCAAGTACAACTTCTACTTTGGCAACTGGATAGGGCTCGTCTTCAAGTTTCTCTCCCTTGCCAGCTGCGGTGCCGCTCTCCTTACAACCTCGGCCGAGAACGACATCGGTGGCCTCATCAGGCCCCTCAACGCCGCAGAGCAGGTGTGCTGGGGCTGCCGCGCAGTCATCTACATCCAAGAGCTACCCGACGTCGCCGCTTTCCCTGAGCTCGTCATTCACCATGTGCTGAGCATTGCCGCCATGGTGGGCATTCTGACCTACAACTTGCCCCGCCGCCAGCTTTATCTGCTCTGGGGCACCCTTCACAGCGAAATCGTCAACAATGCTCGCCGGATCCTCAAGATACACGATCGTCTAGGCCCCCGCCTGGCTTGGTGGATAGCCCTGGCTAATTCATCGCTCATCTGGAGTCTTCGCATCTTGGGCGCCTTGGTGGCTTTGTTCTGGACGCTTCGGGGCGGCATCAGAGGCATTGGTCTCTTCGTCTACGTTGCAGCAATTTTGGTGTACATTTTTTACATGCTGCAGCTAACATCCTTTGAGCTTTCCCGCTACAAGATTTTGAACATCGACGCCGGGGAGCCTTCCTACCTCGTCATCGCCGAGAAGTGGAGGATCAACCTTTTGGGCATGTTTATGGGACTCGGTCTGGCCTGCACCGAGCTCTCGGCTTTGTTCATTTACGAGAGAGGTGACGATCGAGTTAGCTCCGAGGACGAGCTGCATAGCCTCAGCTTTGTGACTCTTCAAGCGGCCATTATCGGTCTGGTCGGGTCCTGTCTCTTGTCCCGCTTGGCTGACGGTAGCGGGAAAAGATATACAAAGCTGTCGCTTCACGCGGGCTTTCTTTTCGCTGGCACCACGATTCTTCTTAGCCCAACCCTGGCTGATACTGTGGACCGGATGGCTTTTGCGTCTTGCCTGATGATGAGCTTTGCTCTGATGAAAAGCATTACACGATACGGGTACTCCATTTCCTCCCCAGCGAGAACTATCGCTCAGCCTGCAGCTGACATGGGCAACACCCTTCACTTCATTGATGACAAGAAGTGTGTTAATGTTCAGCCTACTGCTGTCTCGGCAGCCACATGTACCGCCATCGCGACTGAACCACATCCGGGGTTGCAGAGCATCGCAAGTTACATTAACGCCACCATCTACTTCTTCGTTCTCGCAGCATACCTTATTGTTGGTATCTCTCACTACCAAGCTGCTGGGATGTCTCTGGCTTTACAGGCCGCTGTCGATGTCAGCATCCAGATTCCTCGCGACAACTATCCTGTCAAGAACATCTTCTGGCACAAGGCCAGGATGTGGGGTACCATGTTTCACAGGAGCCAAGCTGATATATGCATGGCTTGCGTTACCTACTACTCATACCTCGAGAGCGAACATGGCCGTTTATTATCCTGGGAACTTTCGAGCGCTTGGTGGTTCAGGAACCACGTTCTCTTCGTTTTGGCTCTCTTGGCTGTCGATATTACCATGGATGCGGAATACCTCCGGATACGTCACACTAAGAAGACTCGGGTTGAGTGTGCCTCCCCATCGGGGGAGAATGGTATGGTGTTGAAAGGTCCCGACGGTAACGCTTTAGTTTACCAGTCTCGGGAACGATCGTCACTCTCTGGGCTCAGGGGCGTCAGCATCTTGTGCGGTTTCGTGCTTTGCTCGTTGGTCGCTAGTGGCGCTTATTTCGACATGTTGCCTACTCAAACCACCAATATCAAGCAAGCGCAAATGCAGATTTATGGCAGCCTCATCCCCGAAACTGCTCTCTGGGGTGCTGCCTCTTCGTGGCAGTTTGTCATCTCAATGGTTGGCGTCATTTTTATACCCATTTTGTTGGTTCAGTTCAGGGCTTGAACCGATTGTTCAATTTCATTAACTAACAACACGGAACTGAGGGATCTCACGGAAGACGAAGAATATGGAGGCAAAAATTTTGGCAGACCACGAAAAATACATCACGGCAGCCTGGAATGCGCACGGAAATCCGCTCACTTTTGAATTTGGCGGGAGGGCTTTATTATTATTCGATAGTGGGCCGCCGGTCTTGGTTCTGGTTTTTGGGAATGGCCAAGGTTCTGATTTGCCTTCATCTCTTGCTGGACTGACGGATTTATTGCATATTTTTATTCCTTGTAGGAATTGGGCTAGTGATCTAACGGACGTACGGCAACTGTTTAAGGGTCAAGGGAACTTCGATGTATATTATAGCTTTATATTTCTCGGTAGTTTCTCATTCTTTTTATATTTTCTTTTTCCTTTTAATATTTGCTGTTAAACGCTTGCCATCCTTTCACTTCTTGAACACCTTAAAGATAAGATATGTTGTAAGCGGTTAGACAGTGGCTTGGTAGAAAAGTAAATGTTTACAGAGTTGATACAACCAGAGCAGAGTAGATGTGTATATAAGGTAATGAACAATGGTGATCTTCTCTTCAATTTGTGATTGAGACGAGATGAGAATGTGACATGGCCGGAATCGAAAGGAAGAGATTATGCTAGGTGAGAGGAAAAAGGGGCCTATAAACAACACGATGGTAGTTGTTGTGTCTCTTTAAGAAGGCTCCAATTTAATATCCAGCATCAATGGCCTTTCTTACATGGTATTTTTTTGTTTTCCTTTGTCCTACTAATAGGTAAGTTAGGTAGGGCTTTCTAACTCTTGATGATAGAAATCTGGACTACCTAGATTCTTGTTTATTAGGCATGAGCTCAAGGGATTTTTTCCAAGCACAAGAACTTTGTATTTGAACGTGTAGCACCTTTGAGTAGACAGCTATTAACCAGGCAGTCAAACCCATCCAAGCAAATCCACCACCTACACCTACCACCCGACCTTCCTACACATCCAGAAATGCACCATGACACAAAGACTTTGAAATATAATGCAAAATAAACCCAAGAGATGCATAATTCAGCGGAATCTAAGAACCTAGGTATCTGAATGGCCAGACCCAAATCAACTGACCAACAAGAATACCAGTAAATACCAAAAACCGCATACCTATGTATCTCTTAACAACCTAAAACCATAAACTCTCTGAAACTGAAACAACACCCCCCCCCCCCAATAAAAAAAACCAAAAAAAACTAACGGAGGTAGGTAGCCGGATGCGCCGCGTGGGCCTTGATACCTAACCTCGCCTGCAAGAAGCCACGATCGCCCTGATTCTTCCACTCCTTCTTCTTTCCCTTCTCCACCACAGCACTGACCTGTTTGCTATTCTCGACAGCAGTAATACCCATGCCCCTCATATCTCTAGTCACCAACGCCCTGCCTCTGGCGTGAGGATCTCTGCCCCTCCTCGACAGCATTTTCCTGCTGTTGCCGGTCTCCTCATCCGTGCTGTCAACATCCATGCCGTTCTCCGCATCAGCAGCCTCAATAGCCAGCCGCTCCGCACGCTCCTCTGGGGTAGGGTAGTTGTACAGGTTCTGTCGGTAATACTTGTTGAGAGAGCGATGACCGACGGACTTGCCTGACGGCAGATGCAGCTCGTACTCGTCATAAAAGACTGCATGATTCCGCTTATGACTATGAGCGTGCCACCCGTCAGCTTGATGATGCGTGCGTGGAGTGTCACGCGAGTGATGAGGGTGTTTAGAGAGGCGATCATACTGGTGATAGTGATTCTCAGCAGGGACAGCGTGAAGGTCGTTTGAGTCAAGAGACGAGGCTTCGCTGTCGGTTTCCCAGCTCTCGTCCTCTTCCATTACTTCATCGCCGTCCTCGTTCGTGAGCTTGCTAGAGCGCTGGGCGCCCAACTTGGCACCACCGCCGTTGACGTCCTCCCCTTCTTCCTCATCCTCCCAGTCGCCCTCGTCGTCAGAGTAGGTGCTGCGGAAGTCGTAGAACTCGCCAATCTCGAGCTGCTCCTCCTCGGTCGTGTAAGGAATTTGGCAATGAGACTTGTCGCGCATGTGCGTTTGAACAGCATAGCTGTTGGCTTTGACCTTGTAACAAGTGAGACACTCGTTCAAGTCAAACACGCGCTCCTGGAGGTGGTTGAGCAGGCCGTCGAGGTTGACGAGATACTGCTTTTCTGGAATGAACATGCCGTGAATTTTTTCCATATGGTTAACGTTGAGAGCGGCCGTTGGCGACTCGTAGTTGCAGAACAGGCAGGTCTGAAGAGAACGAGCGGGCCCGGCGGTCGTGGACTGTGTTGCGGTCGCGACCGGAGTAGCTGTGGAAGGGCTGGTGGCGGCCTCACCCTCTTCCGCCTCACTAACGGGGTGTTCCGTTTGACGCTGGGCAGCGGCAGATAAGGTAGGATTCGATGGGCGCTTGACAGGTGAGCCGCCCTCCTGAATATCAGTATTCTTGATACCCTCAACAATCTCATTGAACTCCTCTTCGGCGTCGGAATCAACCACAGAGTCGGTGGGGGCAGGCTCGCCGAGAGAAAACGTCATGGAGCTGGCATCGTCAGGAACCGTCGAGGCCTTGGATGCCAAGTAGGCAGCCTTTGTCTTGTGCTTGGAGCTGCTGAGATGGTTCCTGAAGGAGTTCTCGCTGTAGAAGTTCTTGTTGCAGGTCTCGCAAGCTCTCTCGAAACCGGCCTTCTCGGCTTGTTCGGTGGTGGCAGCCCGAGCCTGGAGAACCTTCTCGGTAAAGATTTCGGAAGAGATCGGGGGAAGCGAAGCAACGCGGCGCTTGAGGTTATACCGACTGGTGATCAGAGGTTAGTAAATGAACCATCATCAAGGAATAGGGAGCAGGACTGGGGAGAAAGCATACTGCCAGTCACTTCGCATGTGGCCCCTCTGCAGATCGCTGTTGCGGAAGGCGACCTGACAAGTGTTGCAGGTGTATGGATGCGATGACCCAAGGTCAGCCCCTGGGGCACTCCGACTGCCAGCGACGGTAGCCATGATGTTTATCGAGTCTGTCTTGTGTGTATACAGTCGAATTGAGAATCGAGACGGGGAGGAGATGTTTTGGGCGGTGGTGATGATATCTGCGGCAAAGCTCGAACAGTTGGCGGGGTTCCGAAACTGATTGCGCCACTGGATCGATCAAAGATTTTTTTTTTTTTTTGGAAATGGTTCCTTACCTATGTTCAAGCTAAAGAAGGACGAGAAGGGAAAGTATGCGCTAATATACCATTCCTTCGGAGGTGCCTTTTTTTTTTTTTCGCACCAAAGTCAAAAGATGCTTCCAACAGTGATTACAGATCGGGGACCTGTGACTGCCTCCGGCGCAATTTTTAAGACTTCTCAGTGGCGGTTCAAGTTCTTACGTTGGTGGGGGTGGGTTTTGGAACACTGTGGACGTCACATTTCTTGGCATGCAGAAGCCCAGCCCTGGTCCCTCCCATCTAGCCCCGTTTCTGTCGGTTTTATGGGATTTTGGAGGGGCTCATCGCCTAGGAAGGGCATTTTTTTGGTAATCAATCAATGTATTCGAATGCTATTTATTATGTACTTGCCACGTGAACTACTGAGTCAAACCTGACCTGTGACTTGAAGAAAAGACGACGTTAAGTGACATGGCTGCCTACTTGATAACCAACTCCAGAATTCTCTTGGTCTCTTGAAACCCCGCCATAATCTCAGTCACCATTACCAAACGTTCCTGTCAGTTAAAACAACTTTTATTAGAGATCCGAGTACCTAATGTGTGTACGGATACTTTTGGATCTCTCTAACGGTGTGGAGTGACTGATGTTTATTTATGACCGAGGGATGTTCGCATTGCTAGGGTCCGGGCAACTCGTTCCGCAAGCAACCTCCTCTCAACCTAGCAGATATGCAACCAGAACCGTGGGACATCTTCGCCATGATATTTGATCTGGCCACAGGCTTGCCAAGGTGAATGAATGGATTCTGATGACAAATTGATGGGACTGCCCGCATTCACCAGAATCAGCTATTGAGGTATGATAAAATTGTGGCAACAGCTGGGCAACGGCTGAGAATTCCGCTGAGTCATCCATGTACCACACACCATTGGGCACTGGAGAAAAGGGCCATGGCAGTTCAATGATCAGACGGGAGTTGAGAAAATCCTTGAGCCCTTCTCAAAGGCCTCCATGACTGTTGACATATGGGATGTAATTACACAACAGAGTTTGGGATACATGATGGTAGCCAAGATGGACGATAGCGTATGTACCTCTAGCTGTGCCTCGACTGCTTTCACACTGTACGGGACACAGGCCTCACCTGTGATCTGCCCGCTAAGTGGCCCGCTGAGTGGGGCAACGCCGGCCAAGCAATAGAAGACCCTGGCACCGCGACGAGCTTGAGATGTGAGATGGGCCCTGCGCCGCAGTGCAACTTGACGACAACCTCTATCAACCGCTACACACTGCCAAACCAATATACCCCTTATCTAATCCTGCGTTCCTGTGTACTCCCTCCGATACCGAACCTGATCGCGAATCTCAGAGAGCGAAAACATCATCCCCCGTGCATTTTAATTTCGTCTTCCCGCCCATCCGTAACAAGGCATTCTTGCTGTCAGCAAACTCGACCTGCTTCCCCCCCCTGCTCTCTCTGAATTCCCAGCGACCGGTCACTTTACTCGACCAGCGACAGCGACTGTAATTTTCGGCCTACGCAATCATACACAACAAACCTCATGTCATGACTCGGGACGCTCTTCGGCCAGTTGCAGCGAGCAGCCATGGCTTCCACAATGCCGACGACCTCGATACTTTGGGCTGGCTCTGGGAGGAAGCGCCCTTCGCAAGGCTGCCCCGGGATGCGCCAAGCGAGCTGAGGGACTTGGTGGAAGACATCGAGAACCCAAAGCGCGTTTATGCCATCCATAAAGCTAGCCGGAGACATAATTTCCAGCAGCTGGTTCAGAAGTAGGATTTGATTTATTGTCTCTCCCTCGTGTCTTTGTAGCACTGTTGACGCTGTGTTTCCCTCCTCTCCAGGTATATTGTCCAACTTCGTGAAGGCTGCGGCGCCGATCAATGCGCTACCCCGACCTGCTTCACCTGCCGAAGAAGAATTGTCGGCCAAGCACCACTCCGAAGATACAACACGACCAGCGCGAGAATTCTGGCTACGCATCTTGCTAGTCAAGATAACCCCGAGAATGGCCTGTGCCCGAACTTGAGAGCTCCCAAGGGACCACCGGCCGCCGTCAACTCTCTGGTATTTGTACCAACCCACAAGACACAGAGACAGATAGAACGTACTGCTCCCGCATCTCCTAAATCTGCCCCGCCCAGCGGCCGCCCAGCGTCGCCAAAGTCGAGCGGAACGACACAGTCGACCGTCGTGCGACCCCGCACTTCGTCTGTGGGAAGTGACACAAAAGAGAAGGGAAGGCCAACAACCCCTTCAAAGGGCCGCAATAATCAGAAACCATCTCCACCCTCGACTGGGCCCAGCTTTGAGGTTTATGAGGAACCAGTCAGCAAGGATCACCGATCATTTGCTGCTAATGTTTTTGGGACTGTAGCTTTCAAGATGCTGGAGTGGCTAACCCCGGCCGCTCTTGAAGACATGTCCGAAAAGACCAAAGGTTTCCGGGCCGAGTCTGATTCCCAAAGGCCACAGGACGAGTTGGCGCAAGGAGAAGTTAAGCAACCCGATGCCGGGAAATTGCAAGGGGCAGAATTTGCTGGACAATACCCGGCCCGGCATCCACAAAATGAAAACGAGAAGCGAGACCAAAAGGAAGACCAAGTACCACGTGAGACACCTCTACCTCCACGGTCGACCGGCCAACGCCGAAATTCAAATGCCAAGGTGCGAACCTCGAATGGACCAAAGCCGAAACGCCAACTCTCCATCGACACATACGCCCAGGAGGGTTTGAGCGACGACCCTTATTCGGGGCTCCTCAAGTCCCCGCGCGGGAATGGCGGGCCGACCGACAAAGGCCCTAGGTCTTTGAAAGCTACGAGCTCAACTCTAACCAGACCGATATCACAGCTGACTTCGGTCGGCTATTTCGACGACGTTCCATTAGAGAAGATGCCACCACCCAAGGCGTTAGAACTCAAAAGCAGGGCTAGTCGGGGCCAGGTGGATGGCACAAGGAGTGCCGAATCCGGCAGCCCCAACGGTAGCGGTAACATTTCGGGCGTGTCATCCGACAGGTCTTTCAGTAATGGCTCAACTGCGGATGCGGACCTGGATGAGGACGCAGAGTATGAGGGCATGCTTCCACAAGCCATTTCGAGGCTTAAACCAGAAGTCGTGGATCTCTTCTGCGATGTTCTGCAAGAGGATGAGACCGCTGAGAAGCACCTGCTCGAGCCACCTACCATCGCCAGGTTTCATATCAGGAATTCTGCCCAAGGCAAATCGCATAGACGTAAGAGGCGTTTGACCCAAGACTCGTCACCTAACCTGAGACTTGAATGGAAGCTGTTTGTCGAGCAAACCTTGTTTTATGTTCTGAGCGATCCCGAACTCGCGGTTCGTTCTTTCAGCAAAAAGGGGCATCTGTATGACTCCCAGACGCTTTGGTACTGCATGCTTAGGATGACCAGAGTTGCGCCCAGCCTGGTCTTTCATAGTCTTTGGATGGCTGCCGGTAGCCTTTTTGCTCCCCCAAAATCACTCCTGGCTCCACAATCCCCAACGGCCAAGTTGTTCAGGAACGGGGAGTCTTTGTCCAACGTGGAAGCAGGCTGTCTCATGTCAATTTGTCTCCACGCACTGATCGCTGCAGCTCCCTTGGTAACGGATCCGAGGCAGCTTTACGATATGTCGAGAATCAGATCTCACGGGCTGAGCCTTGCCGGAAGCGGTTCCGTAGCTCAGCAACCAGTCGATCTTTGTCTTCAGTACGAAGATGCCTTCACCGACCCTTTTGCTCTTCGATTGGCAAGGCGGTTGTTCACTGCCTTAACGACGCGCCGCTACTTTGATAAGCTCAATCAAGCTAACAACCCGGATGCTGAACATGAGCCCGACGTCCTCATGCCGCTGTTCTCCCAGCTTGATTTCCTAAATATGGATGCCGTTTACGTTCTGGACTTTTCATTTCCAGATCGTGCTCTGCACGAAACCCGGGTCCCGATTCTCTTACTGGACTGGGCGAGGGCCGTCATGCTTACCAGCTGGGATGGCTGCCCTGACGTGCCCGGAGATGGCCCGTTCGGTGGAGCTCTCGCCCTGATTGAGGCTATGTGTAAGTCATATTGTTTTCCGCCAATTTGTAAATTCAAGCAGCTGATAGCCGTCACAGACAACAAACGTCATGATCTCCTTCTAGGCGACGCCCAATTTCGTGCCGAATACTTTGCCGAGAGAATGGACACCGTCCAGATGCCCATTTCATGGCTCTCACATACCTCCACGAGGCAAAGAGTCCATCTCCTCGACTATCCTTACATCTTTAATCCGTCTACTCTTGTTTCGTATTTCCGATCCATCAACTTTTCAAGGATGAGCCGGGCGTATGAGGAATCAACTTCGCTACAAGACAGGATTGACGTGATCGCCGCCCGCTCGACCTTGACAACACACCATAAGGAACTTTTAAACGAGCGCCTAAGAGCAGCCGCTACCAAGTACCTCATTCTTGACATTCGGAGAGAACATGTTCTCGAAGATGCTTTCGACCAGTTATGGCGGAGGGAAGAGCGGGAGCTGATCCGGCCACTCAAGGTTCATCTTGGAGAATCGGACGGCGAGGAAGGTTTCGATTCAGGAGGTGTCCAGCAAGAGTTCTTCCGCATGGCAATCGCCGAGGCTCTAAACCCAGATTACGGCGCTTTCACGGTCGATGAACGCACTCGGATGGCCTGGTTCCTGCCTGGCTCATTGGAGGCAGAGTGGAAATTTGAGCTCATCGGTCTCTTGGTCTCGCTCGCAGTCTACAATGGCCTCACCCTGCCTATCACATTTCCCAAAGCCTTGTATCGGAAACTCCTCGGCGAACCAGTCACAGAACTCCATCACATTGCAGATGGATGGCCAGACCTCGCCAGTGGTCTGACCAAACTTCTCGAATGGGATGAGAAAGATGGCCCCGTGGAGGATGTTTTTGCTCGCACCTACGAGTTCTCAGTCTCCGCGCTCGGTACCCACATCACGAGGGAAATGAAGCCGCCGTCCTCCTCTGACCATAAATACGGAGAAGAGGAACAAGAAGAATGGCCTCAATTCACCAAAACAGCCGCGCATGCTTTCTTTTCTCCTGCTCCACAGGAGTTTAATACCCCCGAGGACGAGGCTCCTTTGGTTACCAGCGAGAACAGAAACGCTTATGTCTCGGATTATATCAGATATCTCACAGACGTCTCTGTCCGACCGCAGTACGAGGCTTTTGCGAAAGGGTTCCGAACCTGTCTCCAACCCAAATCCTTGAACCTCCTAACTTCAAACCTCTTACAATCCCTGGTAGAAGGAGTCCAAGAGATTGATATATCCGAACTCAAACGTTATGCTCGATACGTGGGTTGGGACGCTTCGCATCGGACCGTGAAGGACTTTTGGAGCATTGTCAAGAAGTACGATGACGATATGAAGAGAAAATTGCTCGAGTTTGTTACGGCGAGCGATCGAGTTCCTGTGGGCGGGGTGAAGAATATGATGTTCATTATCCAGAGGAACGGTGAGGAGGAAGATGAGAAGGGCAGGCTGCCGACCAGCTATACTTGCTACGGGACGTTGCTGTTGCCCGAGTATAGGGATAAAGAGGTTCTGAGGGAACGTTTAGGGATGGCGCTGGAGAATGCGAGAGGGTTTGGTTTTGCTTAAAGGGGAGAGAGGAATGGCAATGGAGGTGCATTACTCTTTTATCACGGTCAATTTTAATGATGGCATCCGAAGCGTAGGGAGTTTCTTATTTTGGCAATTTTTTTTTTTTTAATTTTTTTTAAATTTCTTAGCGGAGGTCGGGAAAACATTATGCAGATATTACTTTTGCAGCTTAGAAAGGGAAGGCTTTCATGAGCGACGTGGATCAATTCAAATAGGGCGAGAGGATGGATGAAATTTAACCTCTTTAGTTTCTTTTGGCGGGAATAGCAATAAAAGCGTGCTTTTTGTTTTATTTTTATTTTTTTTATTTTTTTTAAAAAAAAACTACACCGGCCTGGTTTTCTCATGTCTAATGATATATACATGCTGAGTGAGTGAAAGCGTTTTGCGCATACAAACACACTCCATCGTATTCAATTTACGATGCAGTCTAGAATAGTTGCACAGTCAAAGAAAAAACAAAGGGGGGGGAGAGGGGGGAGACAAGATGATTGTTCCCCTTCTGATCAGACCAGTTGGTTGAGTTTTAAATCTCGAAGGATATACGAATACAATGATGGGTATCATTGTTTGTTTGTTTGTTTTAATTAGTAGTGTTTGGTTTTTTTTCCTTTTTTTCCTTATTTATACTTACTTTTTTTTTTTTTGGCGAAGGATTCCATGCCCCGCTTCCCTCCTTTCCTCCCCTTTTGTTTTGACTTGATTCTTTATGTACTTAATTCATGCATTTTTATTTGATTGAGATTGGACTAACCACTAATCAAACAAGGTATCTTTTTTCTTATCCCATTGTGATTTTTTCATACATTCATTTCTAAGTAAAACCCCCTTTTTTAAACCTCCCATGTTTAGAAATCCTCCTCCCCGGACCCAGAAACAATAACATTGTTGACCTTCAATACCATCCTGCAAAGTTGGGTGGCCAACATTAACTGCTGCTTCTTTCCAATCAATGGGTCAATGACGAATGCCTCCTTCATGTTGTTTGATCCTTTGCCCATGCAGTCGACACCCAGGCGGCCGCGGCCGGCTGGGTCCTTGACTTGCTGGGACTTGACCTCTGCCAAGGTGGCGATGGGGTTGAGACCGGAGTTCTCGGCGAGAGCCATCGGGATAGCGTCGAGAGCCTCGGCGAAGGCGCGCATGGCGTACTGCTCGAGACCGGGGGTCTTGACTGCTGCGTCCTCGACGGCGAGCGAGCAAGCGATTTCTGCAGAACCACCGCCGTAGACCACACGGTTATCTCTGACTAGGTTGCGAACGACGCACAAGGCGTCGTGGAGGGAGCGTTTGGCTTCGTCAATGATCTGGGGGGAAAGTGGGGGAGGTGGGTTAGTAGGGTTCACTAAAAAAACAAAGTGAACAAGTTGAAGCGACATACCATCTTGTTGCTGCCTCTGACAAAGACGGTTACGGCCCGGGTGTTGGCGCACTCCTCGATGACAAGCATCTTCTCTCTGGTTGTACCGAAGCTCATCTCCCTGACAATGCCAGCCGTTCCAAGCTTCTCAGGCTTGAGGTCTTCGAATCGGGGAACAATACGGCCATTGGTCGCAATAGCAATCAGCTCAATCTCAGGACCGCCAACCCATCTTACGGCGGGGAGCTCGTTCTGAAGAAGCAAATGATTGGCCTCATCATCGAAACCCCACTGGCAGATGGCCAGATTGGCGCCGGCATCCTTTATTTGCTGAATCATTTCGATAAACTTCTCTCGCTCGTACGTCTGAAGCTTCTTGAACTCCTCCACGCTGCTGATCTCGAGCTTGTGCTTGGTCTTGGGCTTGGGTGGCTCGAACGCGCAAGTAAGGATGGCGATCTTGGCGTCACGGATTTCAGAAGGCATCTGGGGATGTGAGAAGTCCTTGTCGACGATGACGCCTTTTACGAGGATGGTGTCCTCGAGGGAGCCTCCAACCTTGCCGTCCATCTTGATGAGCTCAAAATCGACATCCTTGCGCTCGAGATCGGCTACTGAAAGAACTGCGTCGACGGCGATTTTGGCGAACTGATCGTGTGCTTTGGAAACGATCTTGCTGCCCAAGCTCGTTCTCGCCACCTTGTTCAGGTTTTCTGTATCCTCCTTGCTAAACTCGATCACATCCGAGATCTTCTCGAGCTCAGCCACGGCGATGTCACAGGCCTGGTCATAGCCGTCGGCGATGCGGATGGGGTGAATGCCCTTGTCGATGAGCTCGGCGGCCTGCTCGAGGAGGGCGCCGGCGAGGACGACGACACCAGTGGTACCGTCGCCAATCTCATCGTCTTGAGACTTGGAGAGCTCGACCAACAACTTGGCAATATGATTTGTAATTTCCATCTGTTGCAGAATGGTTGCGCCATCGTTCGTTACCGTGATATCGCCGTCAGGAGAGATGAGGATCTTGTCCAGACCGCGGGGTCCTAATGAGGTCTTGACGATGTTTGCGACGGTGCGGGCGGCGAGGATATGGGATTTGACGGCTTCGTTGCCATACTGGCGCTTTTTCTTGCCCTGGCTGAAAAGGGGGAAGAGTGGAGGGGTCAGCGGGGAGGGGCTCGTGGGGTGCGACGACGGCAACGAGGATTGTGGAATACTAACTCTCTAACGACAATGAACGGGCGGCCCTGTTCATCCTTGGTCACCACCGCTGCAAGATGTATCAGTCAGCTAAAAAGGAGCTCGGAGGGCGCATGTCTCGTCGAGTGTGTTTTGGGTCGTCGCATACCGTTGGACAAATCCAGATCTACATGCACACACCGTCCGTTAGCTTCTGCCCCTGTATGCACACAATTCTATTTGCTTGCCCCGGGATAGCACATACTCATGGCCATATTGGCAGCTGCTGGGAGAGGTGATTTAGAGGATGTGTACAGCCGATGAGTGGTTGGAAGGTTGATGCAGCTTCGGTTTTCAAAAAGGCGGTTGCTGAGTCTAGGTAACGGGGGGCTCCAGGCTTGCTCCTCCACAGTCTCTCTCTCGCTAGGCACCTTTCGCTATCGCCAGAGCTCAGATGCAATCACAAAAAAAAATGAGACCCCAGCTGGCGGCGAGACAGCGGGCAAACGGCAGAATCTAAGTCCGACTCTGCATTGTGATTGGTTATGAAGTGGAGAGCCCCGCGCTTTAGGCATTCACCGCCTTCCAGGGTTGCCAGATGGAGTCAAAACAGGACCAACAATTTTGGACACGATGGTGGGGTGAACCTGACCCCACCAACGACATCACTGGCGGACAACCTTAGCATACCTACCACCTAGGTACCTACCTACCTACCTTGGTCGAATATCAAGCTTCAACTGCGCGCCGCGAGCTCTGTGGACTTATAGTGCGAGACTCGACCATCAAAACGGCGACCTGGAGAATCTTGGACTTCTGAATATACTCAAAAAGCAACATCTAACAGTGACGTCGCGGCCCCGCAACTCAAACTGCATCGCTTTTGCCAACAACTTCAACTTACACACTGAGAAGCCACGAACCCAAAAGCGAAGTCGAATATACCTTTGAACATTTTGGTCTGGACTATAACAATCTCGCCGCCCTCATTGTCTTCTCCCTGTTCCCGAGCACACATCTCACCAAACATCTCTTCCCTGACACTACCAACAAAAGCAAAACAATATCACACCACATCTCGTCATATCACCAAGACCGCCACCATGTCGCGTCACAGACTCGTCCGTAACATGGACTACGAGGCTGAGCTCTCCGACTACGCATACTCAGATGAGGGAGAGGATGAGCTCAGCCCAGAGGACAGAGCCCTCATGACGCAAGGAACTGCAGATGTCATAGCCGCTCTCGGTTCCGAGGCGTCCAAAGTCTCAAAAGATCAGATCGAAGAGGCCCTGTGGCACTACTACTACGACGTCGACAAATCGGTTACGTATCTTGTTTCAAAGTTCATTAGCCCACCAGCGCCGAAGCCACCAAAAGCTAAGCCGGCAGCTCAGAAACCAAAGAGTAAGTCCACCGGCCCCTGTTGTTGTTCCGCGACGGCCTTGGAAGGAATACCATGCTGGGCCGAGGAAGGTTTGGACAAGAGGGCAAGAAAACTGGAATATGCGCCAACAACCATAGGGCCCATTCGTTCCATCCACAGCAGCACTTCAGGTTCGAGAGAGTCCCTATCGCACTACTTTGACGATATGCCGTGGGGAAATATTCCAAAACACCGAGAGACTGTTTTCATTCCGCCTCCTGCACTTAAAGGAGGGTTACTCGGTGGATCGGGTGCGCCTCCCAAGATGTCAAAACTCCAAGCGCTAGCAGCAGCAAGGAAGAAAAAGTCCGAAAACAAAAGCTCGTCCGAAGAGCAAGTTGAGCACACTCGATCGCAAATGAAGGAATTGTCAGTCTCGGGTGACGCCCCAGGGGGCAAAGAGAATATCCAGCTGGGAGGGCCTTTCGGCAAGCGACTCAAAACATCGTCGTCCACCGCTCAAGGCCTTCAACCTGTCCTCCCAACAGAGCCAAGATCCGAACCACTCCCTCAGCACATTCACAAAGGAGAGGCTTCAGAAAACTACAAACCATCAAGAATCGACCATGCTCAGCCATCTGCCTTCGCCCAGACCCTATTTGGGGCTTCTTCCAACATCCACAATTCCGGCCAGAAGAACCTGGTCACCTTGTCCCTTGCTCCAGCCGTCCTCGAGGCCTTCTCCAAACCCAGCCCAGATGACATTGTCCTCGCGGCTCAAGCGAAAGGTTCGCTCACGGGGAAGAAGAATGCATGCTAACGTCGATGCTGATAGTTGAGACAGCTGGAAAGAAGGCGCCAGCGGACAAGAAGTCCAGCTCATCCGTCTCGAATGACCTAACCGGCGATCTAAAACAGCTCAAAGTTGACGACACCCCCTTGCCCAAAAGTCAAGGTCTCGACGTGCTCTCCGAGTTCGAAAAGTCTAAAGCCAAGAGGAATGCCAGCTTCGTTGTTGTTGGTCATGTCGACGCAGGGAAGAGCACGATGATGGGCCGCCTGCTTCTCGAGCTCAACGTTGTCGACCAGCGCACCGTCGAAAAACTTCGAAAAGAAGCCCACTCAATCGGCAAGTCGTCATTCGCGCTTGCCTGGGTCCTTGATCAGCGGTCCGAGGAGCGCAGCAGAGGCGTCACCATCGACATTGCAACAAACAGATTCGAGACAGACAAGACAGCGTTTACCATTCTAGATGCCCCAGGTCACAGAGACTTCATTCCAAACATGATCGCAGGTGCCAGTCAGGCCGACTTTGCCATACTTGTCATTGATGCAAGCACCGGTGCATTTGAGTCCGGGCTCAAAGGCCAGACACGAGAGCATTCACTTCTCATCCGGAGCATGGGTGTGTCTCGAATCATCGTCGCTGTCAACAAACTCGACACTGTGGGCTGGTCGAAGGAACGGTTTGACGAGATCAAGGATCAAGTAATGGGCTTCTTATCGACGACAGGATTCCAAGCCAAAAACATCGACTTTGTCCCCGTGTCTGGTCTGAACGGCGATAACCTCGTCAAGAAGTCTCAAGACCCCGCAGCATCGTGGTACCAGGGACCAACATTGATTGAGGAGCTGGAGAATTCAGAACCCAACGCGAGGGCATTGGCCAAGCCATTAAGGATAACCATCTCGGAACTTTTCCGCACCCAGCAAAGTCAAGTCACCATTTCCGGTCGTGTCGATGCCGGCTCCCTGCAAACGGGTGATGCACTCATCGTTCAGCCAAGCTCGGAAAAGGCGTTCGTCAAGTCACTCACGGTAGACGACGCGCCAGCCGACTGGGCCGTGGCTGGACAAAACGTAGTGGTCCACCTCAGCCACATCGACCCAATACATGTTAGGGTCGGCGACATCATCTGCCACCCAGCCGATCCGATCCCCAAGGACAACAAGTTTACGATGAAGGCACTGGCATTCGACTTTTTGATGCCGATGCAGGTCGATGTGCACAGAGGAAGGTTACACGCTGCTGGAAGGGTCACGGCGATGCCGGCGTTGTTGGATAAGGTAACTGGGTCAGTAACGAAGAAGAACCCAAAGCTCATCAAGCCCGGGACGGTGGCACGGATCAAGGTCGAGCTCGATTCTGTCGTACCACTGGAGGCCGGACAGAGGGTTGTTCTGAGGAGCGGAGGAGAGACAATTGCTGCCGGGTTATTAGAATGAGGTAGCGACGTAAAGCATATAAAGACGGGATCTCACGGTCAGGGAAAGACGCGTGGGTGGGCATAAATTTATTTGTCTAAGTCGAGGGAATTACGACCAATATCTATCTAGAGATGTAGACGTGGGAATAATATGGAAATGGTTTTCAAAAACCTAACGTTGATGTCCTATCATGTAAGTAAATAGCTACTTCCAGCCAAGTACACACCTTACACATATTTATCGAACCGCTCACAATGTAGGCTCTAAACACCAGGACACATACATAGCAACTGCAACCCCCCTTCATGACTTTCTGAGCGGAATGACAAGACCTGAGACAGTTCAACTACATCGTCAATGCCATCTGTCATCTCAAAATGAACACAGATACAACTTGGAAAGTTGAGGCTGCAGTGTACACGTTGAAATAAGCATGGCGTTGGATCGGTTACAAATTGCAGATTAATAAATGAACCACTGAACTGGGGGAGAGGTTACGAGACCGGCTACAAAATGCAAGGTGGCATTGCTGTTTGGGGTAAGGTGGGAGAGACACAAGACGAGGGGAAAGGGTATCTCTCTGCCGTGCCGCCGCCGCCGCCGCCGCCGCGGCGATCCACATGGTTTTAAACCGAAAACGGTTGGCGGATAGCCGTCAGCCGAAAGGCCACTCTGGCAGTTTTTGGATTTTGGCGGGGGGGTTTTCCAGCGTACATATGGATGTGGACTGTGCGCTTCCGGAAAATTGGTGAATGCTCGATTGTTCTGTGGGGCTGCTTGATGCCTTTGGAGGCGGAACCTGTCCATGCGGAGGTAACATTTTTTGGGGGAATGGCTTCTTTTCTCTGGGCATTGTTTATGCTGTTCTGGATAGCTAATTAGAACTTGGTAGAAGGTTCGAACGACTTTGGGTATCTTGGTGTACAATTACTACTGCCTTCACTTGCTGGCGAGTAA
Source organism: Cladorrhinum samala (assembly GCA_033576145.1). NCBI lineage: Eukaryota > Fungi > Ascomycota > Sordariomycetes > Sordariales > Podosporaceae > Cladorrhinum > Cladorrhinum samala. Next base: position 145,986 of record MU864988.1, read on the forward strand.
ACCGCTGCAACATCAGAGAGAAAAGCACAGAGGTAGATGCTGTCCAGTGTCCATCTCAATGTGAAATGCATGGGATGGCAAAAAAAAAAAAAAAGGGAAGAGAAGAAAAGAAAAGTAGAATGACTTCAGAAGTGGGGTTAATTGGCTGCATTTCTTCCAAGGCTGAAGGTCACGGGTACCTCTGCAAACCCCCCCTTGCTCGGGCTCGGAAAGGTGGGGCAAACCAGACCAACCAGTCAACCAGCCTGGCAGCAGAAAGACAGTAAAAAAAGTCTGGGCCAGTGCAGCAGGTGCTAAAGTGTGAGGTGGCTAGAGTGTGCCAGAATAAGGACAGATTTCCCATTGACGACCAGCAGAACCACCAAAAATTTAAGGTCAGCTTCAAAAGGACTTCCACTCGTCTCTTTTCTTTCCTTCAACTGGTTCCCCAACCATTTCCCCACGACAGAGTCCAGGAATTCCCTTTTCCTCGGGACACCCAAGACGACAGAGAAGCCAAAGCAAGCTTTCTCTTTTTCTCAACCTTTTTTTATAAGGGCTCTTGGAGACTATCTTGCAAGCAAGAAGCAGTCGAGAGTTTGCGTTCCCTTTTTTCTTTTCTCTTTTTACACAGACAGAGCCTTCGACATGGAGCGTCGATCGCGGAACTGGACCCTCGGGTTCAGTCTCATTGCCTTCTTTGGCTTACTATTCTCTATCGGCTTCGTCTCGCCAGTAAAGGCGGACGATGTTCAAGACTATGGCACTGTTATCGGTATTGTATGTTGTTTCCCATCCCCATTCCACCGCCGTTGCGCCCCTCTCCAAACCGAGCGTTGACTAACCAGCTTTTGCCTATCAGGACTTGGGAACCACCTACTCGTAAGTTTAATCACGATTCTTCAAGCGCTCGACCGTTGTTTTGCGACTTTTTGGGACAACCCCGCGCTCTGTGTCCAAGCCTCCAATTCGGAGGACGGAGGACGCGGTGCCCAAAGGCGTAGCTTCGGAACTCCAACCGATCAAGGGTTTGGGAACAATTGCTAACTAGAATCCAGCTGTGTCGGTGTGATGCAAAAGGGCAAGGTCGAGATTCTCGTCAACGACCAAGGAAACCGTATTACACCCTCTTATGTCGCCTTCACCGATGACGAGAGATTGGTCGGAGATGCCGCCAAGAACCAGGCCGCGGCCAACCCCTTCAACACCATCTATGATATCAAGCGTCTCGTCGGCCGCAAGATGTCCGAGAAGGAGGTTCAGACTGATGTCAAGCACTTCCCATTCAAGTACGTACAAACCGGCCGGAGAACTTCGTAAAACTTTTGCTAACAGAAAACGCAGGGTTGTCTCCAAGGATGACAAGCCTAATGTCGAGGTTACCGTCAACGGCGCGAAGAAGACCTTCTCTCCCGAGGAGGTCTCCGCTATGGTTCTTGGCAAGATGAAGGAGACCGCTGAGGCCTACCTTGGAAAGAAGGTCACTCACGCCGTCGTCACCGTTCCTGCCTACTTCAACGACAACCAGCGCCAGGCCACCAAGGATGCCGGCATGATTGCTGGTCTCAACGTCCTCCGTATCGTTAACGAGCCCACCGCCGCAGCTATCGCTTACGGCCTTGACAAGACTGATGGTGAGCGTCAAATCATTGTTTACGATCTCGGTGGTGGTACCTTCGATGTCTCCCTCCTGTCTATCGACCAGGGCGTTTTCGAGGTTTTGGCTACTGCCGGTGATACCCACCTTGGTGGTGAGGATTTCGACCAGCGTGTCATCAACCACTTCGCCAAGTCCTTCAACAAGAAGCACAGTGTCGACGTCACCAAGGACGCTAAGGCCATGGGCAAGCTCAAGCGTGAAGCCGAGAAGGCCAAGCGTACCCTCTCCAGCCAGATGTCCACCCGTATTGAGATTGAGGCCTTCTTCGACGGCAAGGACTTCTCCGAGACCCTTACCCGCGCCAAGTTCGAGGAGCTCAACATGGACCTCTTCCGCAAGACCCTCGACCCTGTCAAGCAGGTTCTCAAGGACGCCAAGGTTGCCAAGACCGATGTCGATGACATCGTTCTCGTCGGCGGTTCTACCCGTATTCCCAAGGTCCAGGCCCTCATTGAGGAGTTCTTTGGTGGCAAGAAGGCCAGCAAGGGTATCAACCCTGACGAGGCTGTCGCTTTCGGTGCTGCCGTCCAGGCTGGTGTGTTGAGCGGTGAGGAGGGTACCGAGGACATCGTTCTCATGGATGTCAACCCCCTTACTCTCGGTATTGAGACCACCGGCGGTGTCATGACCAAGCTCATCACCCGTAACACCCCTATCCCCACCCGCAAGAGCCAGATCTTCTCTACCGCCGCCGATAACCAGCCCGTCGTCCTCATTCAGGTCTACGAGGGTGAGCGTTCTCTTACCAAGGACAACAACCTCCTTGGCAAGTTCGAGCTTACCGGTATCCCCCCCGCACCCCGTGGCGTTCCCCAGATCGAGGTCTCTTTCGAGCTCGATGCCAACGGAATTCTCAAGGTGTCTGCCCATGACAAGGGCACTGGCAAGGGCGAGTCTATCACCATTACCAACGACAAGGGCCGCCTTACCCAGGAGGAGATTGACCGCATGGTCGCCGAGGCTGAGAAGTACGCCGAGGAGGACAAGGCTACCCGTGAGCGCATTGAGGCTCGCAACGGGCTGGAGAACTACGCCTTCAGCCTGAAGAACCAGGTCAACGACCAGGAGGGTATGGGCAAGAAGATCTCTGAGGAGGACAAGGAGACTATTCTCGACGCTGTCAAGGAGACCCAGGACTGGCTCGAGGAGAATGGTGAGTTCAGAACGATAAATCCCACGAATAACATAGGACCATTTGCTAACAGTTTTCTGCAGCCGCTACCGCCTCCACTGAGGACTTTGAGGAGCAGAAGGAGAAGCTGTCCAACGTGGCTTACCCCATCACTAGCAAGCTCTACTCTGGAGCTGGCGGTGCTGGTGAGGAGGATGAGCCATCCGCTCACGATGAGCTCTAAATAATTACCACAGGTGTAAAATGGTGATATTCATAGATTCCCCCAGGCAGCATTTGTATTTTATGTTGTCTATATATGGCATTATCAACAAAAAAAAACAAGGAAAGTTGAAATATTTTGATGACTTCTTATGCTGGTTTGCGGGAATGTGTATGTTTGTTCAGCGTGTTGGTGCTTAGAACCTGGGTTCGGATAACTTGTTTCAGCGATGGATTGGAAAACTCATATGATATGGTCGTGGTGGACTATGTGATTGCTCAGTATTACAGTTTTGGAGTTGGGAAAATTGGACGTCGACTGTGAATGTATTTGATGTATACCTTTTCGATCTTGGTCTCTTTGTGCTTTGAATCCATATGGCTGGCAGGGCGACCGCAGCGGGATATAGGGGTGCGGTAAAAGTTACGAGACTGTTTGGTTTTGGACTAGACTAGTAGCACTTGTGCGATGGATTAGAGCCAGGGGAAAATCCACAATTCGTGAATATATCATTCCGCATTTGTCCCAAAATTAAAATAAACCTTCTAGATAGGGTATATCTAGTTTTTTTTATCCTGAACAGCTGAAAATATATTAATCTTATCCCGAGTTTATTGGGATTCCTCTCCCATCTCCCCGGCCCCCCTCCCCCCCACAAAGAAAAATAAGAAATGTAAAAGCAAAGAAAAGTACATCATACTTGACTTTCATAAAATCGAGACTATAGTGTCAAGTAAACAATGCACGCACCAAACCTGCACGTCGTTTATATCTTCACGCACTCATATCTGCCCTATCCTGTGGCTATCAGCCAATAACACCCCCCCCCCCCCCACCCCTTCTTTTACACACATACACACAGTAACGAAAGAAGTGTCTTACACACACACACAAACACCCAACAATATAGTTCCCATCGAATGGAATAAGACAAAGAATCTAGCATATATCCATATGTGTATATAACGAGGGAAAAAAAGACATTAATCTTCATCAGAATCCCATATGACCTCGGGCGGTCTCCTGACCTCCCCATCATCAACCAGCAAACTGTCCATCATGAAGGCCGGCTGCGACGAGGATCCGATCGTTGCGCCTGCTCTGCGATCTCCACCGGACCTAGCAGCAGCAGTCGCAGCAACAGCAACAGCAGCAGCAGCAGCAGTCACGCCTGTCAATAACAAGCTATCGCTTTCTTCTTCCCTTGTCAGCGATAAATCCGGCAAGGACGGTTCTTCGTCCCTGCTGCTGGTGGTGGTGGTGGTGGTGGTACGAGGTCTAGCGATTGTCGGGGAGGGAGTGGCTTCTCTGCTAGAAGGTACCGAGGAGACGTCGCTTGCCGTTGTTGCTTGCGATGGACGGATGATATTGCTTGGTCCTTTGGGCTGTGATCGCGTGGATTGTATTCGTTTCCTGGTTTGAGTCCTTGGCTGTGTTTGGGTTTGGGTCTGAGTCTGAGTCTGAGTCTGAGTCCGTGTTTGTGACCGCGTCTGTGACCGCTGACTCCCGGACCCGCTCCCTTTACTCTTCCTTGCAGCTGGTGGAGGCATCGCAATCGGACTATCAGGGATCATTTCCTCCTCCCCTACACTCTCTACCTCTACTCTCCCAACCTCACTCCTCAGCTGTTCCTCCAACTCCTGCGAAATAGTCACCCCTCCGTCCCCTTCCTTTTCACCAACCTCCTTTTCGTCATCCCTCAACAAATCATCCTGTCCCCCGCCTTCGTAGCCATCCAAAAACAACTCGCACCTCAAATTCCCCAACAGCCCTCCCACAACCGCGGGACCAACCCATCTCCACATCTCCCCCTCGGGTCCGCCCTGGCCCCTCAGGCCGTTCCTCAACATCTCTTCCCTCTGTATCGTATCATTCAACCTGTAAACCTGCACAAGCTCGTGCGCGTACCCGTACCCAGACGTTCCCGCGTTGAACTCGGCGTTGCCCAATCCGCTTCGGACGTCTTTTATGTCACCAGGTTCCAAGCGGGGTCCCACGGTGGCCATGTACTTCACTTCTCCCTTTTCTGGGCCAAAACAGGTATAAATCCAGGCTCGCGAGACGGTGCCAGGCAGAGGCTGGCCGGTCCGGAATAAATGGTTTTGCCAGCCTTGGGTGATGGCTTCGACCGTTTCGGCGGGCAGGGAAATCAGTGCGTCCGATCGATCAGTCTGCGGACCCAGGAATTGGATTATCTCCAGTGGGAGTCGTTGGGATTCTAGTCCCTGGGAATAGAACTGTGAGCGTGCTTGGGTTTGGCGTTGTTGGGTTTGTCGGTAGACTGGGGAGGACTTTTTGTGGGAGTGAGGGGGAGGGAGTCCAGGGGTTAGACGGGACTTTTGAGGAGTTTCGTGGTAGATTTCTTCTTCTTCTTCTTCTTCGGCTCCGTCAACGTCCGGGACGGTGGGTTGGGGAAGTTCGATTTGGACTTTGCGGGTTATGGGAGTTGGGGTGGGGACATCTTGGTTGGTTGAGGTTTCTGATGTGGGAATCTGAGGAGTTGCGTGCCTCCTTTTGTTGATTGAGAGGATCGGACTTGAGGCTCGTGTGGCTTTGGCCATGTTGAAACTGGAGCTGGGGATGCTTGGGGTCTCGCTGAGGACGGAGACGGACGCCTCAGAAGCTGACGAAGAGATGACTATTACCTTGCTTCGTCTTTTTGCAGCAGTTGAGGGCTTTTGCGACCTTGCCTTTGGAAGGGTTGGAGTAGGGGCCTCATCTTCGCTGGCAGTCAACTCCTCAGCCTCTTCGGGTTCTGATGGCTTGTTGGCTAGCTTCTGCAATGGCGACTTCTGTGGAGATGCCTCTTTTGCGGGCACCTTTTGGGCAGAAAGTCTCGCAGAAACCCTCCTCTGTGCTGACGTCTTCTCTGATGATGTCGTACCCATCCTCTTTGACTTCAAAGCCGGCGTTGGGGTCCCCGGCTCCTCTTTTCTCACAGGTTTCCTAGCTGCAGGTGTCCGGTTCTCTTTGTTCGAGGTGCCCGTACTAGGAGCAACACTCTCATCCCTGACGTTTCTGTATGCAATCGGGGTAGCTCCGAGATCCTCGCTTTCAAGAAGATTCGCCGGTTCCCTAGCTTCTTGTGCCTGAGACCCCGAACCGGGGGGCTCAACCCAAGTCTTCCCGGCCTTCCCTCGAGGAGTCTTGAATGGCGTGGACTGTACACTCAATTCGTCATCCGAGTCCGGAATTTCGCCCCTTCTCCGTCTTGTTGGTGTTTCGCCAATAGCGATTTCATCCTTCAAGTCCAAGCTCGCAACTAGAATCTCGGCAAGTGGCTCTCTCTTTCGCTTTTGAGAGGAGCGCTCCTTGCTCGGGGTCTCCTCTTCAGGAGCGCCCAATGATGATGAGGGGAGCCCGGGTCCTTCACTGTAACTATCTTGAATGACCAAGGTTCGGGGGAGTTTCGAAACAGTCTCGATGGTGGGCGGAGGAGCGTTGACGTTGGTAGATTTGCCCTTCAGCGGGGAACGCGCGGGGCTATAACGAGCGATCATTGGAGTGAAGGGTGTTGGTTGGGAGGATGGGACCTCGTCGAGATTGACCTTGATACGCTTGGTCGCCGGTGTTTCTGGGCCGTGCTGGGTTTTTCGGGGAGTGTTTCCCGTAGGCAGTGTAGGCTCCTCCCAATCCTCCTCATCTTCGTCTTCCGAATCCCTAATCCGGAGTTCGTTGTCGCTGTCCCCGCCGGTCTTGCCCGTTCCCGGCAAAAGTTGGGTCAAGGTCTGGGTATGAAAACTTGAGTTCGGCGCGTCGCCCATGGTCTTCCTCCTCTTGTTGGTTGGTTCCTTCGTTCCCTTTGCTTTTCCCTTTGCCTTGGATCTAGGTTTTGGCTCCGACTTTGGTGCTGTCAGTTCCACCTCCTCAACCAGTGTTTCATCCTTATCCTCGTCATCTCCCAACTCCAACTCCGCCGGGGGGTTCCGGCCGACATAACCAATCTGCGTCAACGTCTGCTGCCTCATAAGCACGCGTGACACGCCGGTTGTCGTTCCAGTCTTTTTACGACCATATGTTCGCACGATGCGGGTTCGGCCGGGGAACCGGACTTGTTGGAGGGGAGTTGATGATTCATATACGCGGTCGGCTGGCGGCTGCCCTGCGCGGGCTCGGGTCTGTGGTGGCATCTTTATTCGGTTTGTTCTGGTTTGCGTTGTGTTGTCTCAAGGTCGTGCGGTAATGGCGGGAATGGTGTAGGGGGTAGTTAGTTAATTAGGGTATTCAGAGGGGTTTGGACCACTGCCCGCAATCGCCGCGCTCGAAGACTTTGGGGGAGTAGTTATTGGGCGACTAGTTGGGTGCTAAACTGGGTCTGATTGCTAATGGAGTTTAGGCATAGAAACCAGTGATGCAAGCAGTCAGTCCCTCGAGACATGTGTGTGTGTGGTCGAGTCGCGTCTCGAACACGCGTTGCCTTAATTAAAGGTGGGGCGACAGACGACAGACTGCTCATTAGACCGAGACGCGCGACACGCAGCGATATCTGCACCCACAAAGGCTTGGCATCCGTCATCCCCAGGATTTTGTTCCCCCTGAAGTAAGAAAACAACAGGAGATCAATGCAACAGCCAAAAGAGAAATAAATGTATTCATAGGCAAAAAAAAAAAAAAAAAAAAAGATGATGAATATATATATACTCCCTGCAACTCGGTCAAACGGCTCCCATTTCTTCCCATGCATTACTTGCTCAACAATGATTCCCAACTCCCTGCTCTTCACCTCTCTCGTACCGACTACCTCCCTCCCAAATGTCCCAACGCAAAAGCCCCCTTCACCTCAGCCCTCGGCCACTCAAACAACACATCCCCTCCATAAACATCCGTGGTAACCTTGCCGATCCGCATCTCCACTTCTCCATAAAACTTCTCGCACTCTCTCAGAACCTTGACCACAAGTCCCATGTTTGCTCCCCCACCGCTCTTGACTGACCCGCTGAGGTGTCCGCTCAGGTGCCCGCTCACCCCCGAACTGACACTCAAACTCGAACTGCCCGGCATCGCTGGGATGAAGTCCTTGCCATCATCATCACCAAAGTGCTTCTCAACACGCTTCTTCAAGCTCTCAATGCCCTTCCGGACTTCCTTGGCATCATACCCGCCCAAGATCTTGTTAAAGGTCTGCTTTGAGTTGGACGGCTGTGCAGCGATGCCCGCGGGGCTTTTGCCTCCTGCAAGCTGAGCTTCGATATTCTCGAGGTACTCGAGCAGCTTGCCGAGCGGCCGGCGCATCACGGTGTTCAGGTACAAGCCAATGTGCTCAGAAAGTTCTCGTTGGGCGGCCTCCCTCCACTCATCCAGTACCTCGAGACCGCGCTGGTTCTCAACCTCTTCAAGATAATGATTCATGTTCTCAATCAGCAAGATGTGGAAGTTGAGTGCCTCCTTGTCCTCGGGATCCGCAGAGTTGACGCCCGCAGCGCCCACGGCGCCCACGCCGGGGTTCTCCCGCGCAATAACCTTCAAAGAGTCAAACATGGACCTGAGGATGCGGTCATACTCGTGGTCGACCATGCGCCTGACCCCGAGGTTGTAGTCGACGGCAGAAAGCATGTTCTCCACGGCAGCAGAAAACTGCGGGAAGATGCGCATAAAATGAATGACGCCCTTGCGCTTCTTGATCTTGACTTTTGTTTCTTCAATGGCGCGGATCTGGTCGTCAACAAACTTCTTGAACTTGACTTCAAGGTTGCCGTGAAGTTTCTGTAAAACGTTATTCAAGAAATCTTGGTTAGACTGGCTTATGTCCGCCATCTTGCGTTCAATAGTCGCAAGAATGCCGACTCCTTGTCTAAAAAAGGGGGTTAGCAAGTGTTAACAACCAGGGGGGGGAAACGCAAAACAGGGGAACCTACAAGGGGTCCATCGTCAGCGCCCAGTCCATCAGCTGCTGCAAACTATTCTCCAAGAATACAAATATTGACTCCATGGCCTTGGTGACCCTGCGCGCCAGTTCGCGGTCGGGCTCCATGATCCTGTGTCGCTTCAAATCTCCACCACGACGATTCACAGGCCGCGACGCAACGACAAGATCCGGGAAGTCGGCCTGCTCGAGTGTTGTCGCGTGGAAGAAGTCAACGATGAAGTTTTGCTCCATCTCGACCAGCGGCAGCAAATCGTCAATTACGCCACTGAACACCTCATAAGGCAAAGCCCTGCCGTCAGGAGTCTTCTCGGCAACAGATTTGCTTCCTTCACCGAGTGGCGAGCGTAAACTCCTGGCCAGGGTCTGACTGCGTTTGACGGTGAGTTTCCTCGCCGTCGTAGCGAGGCCATCTTCCTTCTTATCTTGCTGCGATGTAAACAGCAACTCGCTCTCTTCACCCGTCACCCTCCTGGCATTCTTCTTCCACGCCTCTGTTGCGTCCTTGAACTCGGTCTTGTAGATTGGGTGACACTTGTCTTGGTAGATTTGCAGAATGAGGTTCCAGTTGTCCAAGTCGACGTCGCGGGCGTAGAGAATCAGAGGCCCGTACATCCACAAAATATCCCTGCCTACTTCGTGATTGTGGGGATCAACCTTCTTTGACAGCGCCCCGTCTAGGGCACCCTTGATCTCACGGAAAGCTTCACTGAATTGTCTTTCCATGAAAGCAACCAGGCGACGCATGAAGAGTGCGCTCTCGGCGAGGTACATCTCTTTCTTCTCCTGAACGATACGCATCTGACCGTAGTTTTCGTTTAGTCCCAAGCCGCGATCCCCGCTGTCGTCCTCGCTAGTGCGCAAATCGCCGTTGCCCATGGCCGGATCAATCTTGAGCATTGCCTTGAACAAGGTGACGAGAGCGGTCTCAATCTCCTCGACTCCAGCTGCATTGTCCAGCGGAGCAACTCTCAGCGCTTCAAGATCTGCCTCGCTGATGGCACAAGTTTCAAGAAGCGACTCGAGTTCCTTCCTGAGTAACTTTTGGTTTGCAGCTTGCACCTGCAGACCTTGTCCTTGTGCTTCAATGTAGGCGATGTCTTCGGACAGTGTCTGTTTTGAATGAAACGACGTATGAGTAAGATGAACCCAACCCTAAAGCAATAAATTGAACGACAAGGATGGGAAACACTTACCGATAGCTCAACGCTGTACAAAGTCAAGAGATTATCAAGTTCGTCGCATTCACCGATAGCTAGGTCGATTCCCTTCTTTATGGCATCGACCCTTTCGTCCTCCTCCTGGAAGCGAGCAAGCCATCCACCAGCCTGAGCCTTACTCATTTCTCGGTCAAGATCTGCGCGCATCTCCTCGAAATTCCGTGCCCGCATCTGCTCGCCTGGTACCCATCCGAAATAATCTAGCCATTTGGTAAACTCGGTAGTGCGGTTGTCTAGAATCGATGGATCTATTCCCAGCGTAGTCAGGTACTTATTATCGTTGCCAACCACGACGGACCGCGGGATTTCCTCGGGAGGTTCCTCGATCTTGTTTTCCTTTGCCGCTTGAACACTTTCCGTCCTCCCACTTGATCCTGTAACCTTGACCTCGGGAATTCCCGGGCTCGAGGCCCTGTCGGCCGCCTTGGCTGGTGGTTCCAGCGCGGCGGCCGGTTCTGGGGCCTTTGGTGCTGGCTTGGGAGGCGCAGGCACGACGCTCGTGATCCCGTCGGGCCCCTCGCTGCTCTTATTCTGATTTTGACGCAGGCGCTCTGCCGCGCCTCCCGGTCTTGGCCTGAACGCGCCCATAGCCGCCGCTGCTTTCAAGATGGCCCCTGCAAACTCTGCTTTCGATTTCTTAGGCTTGATCATTGGTACAAGGCCAGGTCTGCTCTCCTCAAGCTCTGACGGCGGAGCAGGTGAGTCCGTGGGCGTGCTCAAGGCTGGAGACTGGGCAATAGCTGGGCTGGCAGACCGTGGTGTTGCCGCTGCCGTGGCAGGGCTAGGCACAGCCGGCACGGGCGTATCAGGCTTGGTTCCTTCTTTCGGCGTAACCGGCCGCGAGTCTGACCGCGGTGGCGGTTCACGGCGAGAGGAGACAGAATTCTTGCGGGGTGACATTCGCTCCATGCTCCGGGGAGGGATAGCCATTGGATCTCGGCGCATGGCGGGACTCATCAGCGGCGCGGGCACCAGGTCTCTGTCACCCTGTGATGGCCGTAATGGATCCATTGGAGGCCGCTTCCGCTCAGGGGGCTTTTCCTCGAGCTGCGATGCCGGAGGCGGCAGAGGTGGCTCAGGAGCAACGAGGCTTGACGTGCTCGCGGGGCCATTTCGCGATCCCGGACGAAAGCTGCTTCCGCCGTCACTTCGTGCAGTCGTCGAGGCGGCAAACGAGTCCTGGCTCTTGTTGTTGGCGGCTAGACGTCGCAGGGAAGGCTGCTCTTGGGATGGCCGCCCTAATGATTCGACACTCTGCACCGGGGACGCTCTACCGCCGTTTTGAACAAGCGGGTTTCTCGACGGCACTCGTTCGGGAAAGCCAGGCGCTTGGGTGCCTTGGGCGCTGAGCAATCCGTTGTAGCCAGATGAAATGGAGGCATTTGCGCTGCTCGGGGCGGTATCGAGCGGGGAGGGTCTCGGGGGCGGTCGTTCCTGAGGTCGATCCTGTCTTCTCTGGGCTTGAGCGCCACCCAACACTTGATCAAGTTCGCGCTGGTCGAAGCCTGTCAGGTTCGGGGTCCGGCCGCCAGTGTATTTTCCGTATATCTTGATCAGGCTGGCGATGAAAAACTTTTTCTCCTTGTCCGTCTGTGCCTGCCAGTAATACGGTTTGCCAAGAGTCACGATGAAGCCAACATCCCCTGCCCAGTCCTGGTGGTTGGGATTTGCTGTGGGGCTCGTAAAGGACTCGATGGCGCTGAGGTCGTCGAGGAACCACGTCTTTCCGATGGAGAAGGTGCCGTTGGGATTCTCCTTGGACTTGTGCACGCGCACACGGCCGGACTTGCGCACGGCGACGATGATGACGCGCGGCTTCTCGGTCTGGGGGTTTCTCGCCGCAGGCGGCGGAGGGGAAGTTGGGTATGTCTGGAATTCGGTGATTCTGATGTGTGTGATGTATGTTTCGAGCATTGAGCCATCGTCGTCGCGCTTGTTGAAGCAGCTCTCAATTATCCTCTTCTTCTCATCCTCAAAAATCTCGGCCCTATTCATGTTCGCGGGCATGGCGATGGCGTCGGCGGGGAAGCGCCCCCGTCAAGCGAACCTGGAACACCAAGAAGGGGGGGGAGGGTTCGGTTCATGAACGTGTGGGCAGCGCGGGTGTTTGGCGGGGGCACGGCAACATCTTTGGCGACCAGTTCTGTTTCGGAAGGGGGGGGTTGCGTAGCCGGGTCAATCAGTGGATGCAAGTGATAACGTAGACGACTTAGGCACCGAGATTGTCGATGTTCGGATTCTGGAGCTGAAGTTGCGGAACAAGGTACAGGCAGCTTGGTAGGGGTGGGGACGGGCGGGTTGGGGCCCCTGTGTGATGGAGTCGAGAAGGTTGATACCAGAGTCCAGCGAGGTTGCAGATTGAGGGGTCTGTGCGCGGGTTTCAAGCTCATGCGCTCGGCATGTGCCGTTTCCACCACCACCACACTACCATCACCACCAACTCCAAGGTTAATTACACAGGCACGTATTACGAGTGTAAATTATTCTCAATCTTACGCAACCACAACCACATTCTGACCATCACTCACCACTTCTCATTTTTCCTGTCTCACAGCAAAATTATAGATTTCATTACGATACCGCTACTCTTCAGAAATAGCTAAGCGTCTTTGCCGAGTTCTGGTCACACTCTAAAACCCTCATTACCGTTGAAATTATCTAAGAAACAAGTAAAATAGTTGACCACCGGTTCCCAGTTTTTTTTTTTTTTTTTTTTTTTTTTTTTTTTTTTTTTGGAGAAAGACAAAACCAAACTTCTGCCGTATTTTGAGGTTCTTACATGAGTAATGGCGCATTAATCGCACGAATTTCTACCCCGCCTATACCTAAGTAGATATGCATGCTTCATGGTGTTGGCTATCTACCTTACCTATCTCGTCCAAGCGTCTGAAGCTGCAACATAACTACTCAATGGTGTAATAGCATATCCGAATATAGCGATTGCGAACTGGCATTTGCGGTGCCATTACCTGCGTTGTGTGGGCGTCGTGGTCGATATGAGCAGCTTGCGCGGGGTTTGTGGTCGGATAGATGCTCTGCGTGGCAATAATGCCAGCGGACTGGTTGATAGCCGCGGGCTGGCTGGTAGCTCGTGGCAGACGCGGGGGCTTTGCCCTGAGCTGGCGGTGTAGATTGTGTCATTATCGAGATGGAAGTTGTCCGTCCAAACCATAGTAGAGTTGATAAAGGTTACGAAAATGAAATACTTTTGAGGATCGTATTTCAAACACGCAAAGAACGGCTTTTAGGCTTCGGCACTAGGTAGTAAAAGCTGATTAGAAAAGAGTTTCCGTATTACTCCCCAGGACAATAAGCAGAGCCCAATAGGTTATTAGCTTAAAGTCTACGTGAGTTTTGTTCATCTTGTCATCTCTCACTGTGTGATGCTCAGTGTGCTTGCTGTATGCATTTTTAAAGGTGCCTTATCGAATATGTCAAATGGCTAAAGATTAGGAAACAAAGATAAAACGTCTTGTTATCCCCCGACAAACTGTGATTGGATTATTTTCAATGACAAGGAGTGCAAAGTTGATTCGTCCAATATAGGAGCAAAAAAACATACCATTTGACATCCGTCGTCCAATTATTCCTATTGTACGTATAGAGAATAGCCCTGAGTCCCCTCTGATCATTATCTGTTTTCAAGTAATAATCCATGCATCCCTAAACCCCAATACGGATAATCTGATCAATGTTTGGTTTCTTCAGGTCGAATAATCAAACCGCAATCGAGTTGAAAACAAGAAACCCTCGTCCGACCATGGAAATATATCTAGACGGTTTAGGAAGATGAAACCACCGACAAAAACAAGAGTATAGGTACTTTGCTTGCAATCCTCCTAAAAAGATCTCAAGAACTCTTTCTTGTCCTCCTCTAATTCAGTATTGTGACCGTTCAGAATCTAAATTCAAATTCAAATTAAAATAAGAAGTTGTAGGAAAAATCTTTTAGTCGCAAGAGTTAACTTGTCTTTTCTACGGCCGGGCTTTCCCTCAAGTTCGACATGTCATAAGAGCTCCTTATATCATCCAATTCATTTGTAGCAGCTGACTAGACCAAGGTGTCACCGTAATGTTTCCTTTCCATCTATGGGACCTACTAATGTCTGCTACTATCGCCAAACAATAGTAGAAGATAAACAACAGGTAGGCTCAACATCTATATACCCCCCCCCCCCTTGGACAAGTCAATTAATGCTCCAACGAATCTTCAAACAGCCGTCTCAACTGATCCCGCTCCTGCTCAAGCTCTTTAGCCAGCCCAGGAGCCAAATCAAGCACGCGGGCTTGCGGTATGGTCCCTTCAACCAATTCGTCAATATGCTCCCGCCCAAACCCGAGAGCCTTCAACCCAGCAGGTTGGTCACCCAGGTCAGCAAGGAACTTGGTAAGTGCCTCTCCCAGGACCTCGCCGGCGCTCTCTCTCTTGACGTTCGAAATATCAACGCCAAACGCCTCGGCAGCAGCAAGATGTCGCTCAGGATTCGATGGACCGGTGAACCTAAAAACCGCAGGCGCAGTAACAGCGACCGAGACGCCGTGGGGAATAATAGGTGCGTCAACCTCGTACCCGGAATGCTGATATCCGGGATTTTGGCCTGAAATAGGGTACGACATGCCTGTTTTTGAACATAGTCACTCATTAGTTACACAAATTTGTGACATGATTTTTCAAACTGCAAAGCTTACCGTGGCACAAATGAACACCGGCATTGCCAAACCCTACACCAGCAAGCGTGGAAGCAAGCAGCATCTCAGTCTGCGCCTCCACGTCCTCCGGATCCTTAACCGTCCTAGGCAAATACTTGACTGTAGCCTTCAGGGCGGTCAAAGAAAAGACATCGCTGATAGGATTAGCGCCTTGGTATGCCGGCCTCAGGATCGGATTTGTTGGCCTCGGAGTTCTTTGATTGAAGGGAATAGCAGTCCAGGATTCCAGGGAATGACACAAAACATCGAGCCCCGAGCTTGCTTTGACTGCTGAAGGCATAGTCTGAGTATTCAAGGGATCGCATATCCCCAAAGTAGGCTTCAAGTTCCTGTGCGCGATGCCAGTCTTCGCTCTTCGGCTTGCCAAGTCAAAGATGGCAGTTCCGGTGGTCTCGCTGCCGGTTCCTGCTGTGGTGGGTACGGCAATCAACGGCAGGAGTTTGCGATCGATCGGTCGCCCTTTTCCCAGAGGGGCATTGACAAAGTCCATGAAGTCCGCTTCGGGGTAGCAGGAGTAGAGGTTCATGAGCTTCGCCGTGTCGATGACCGATCCTCCTCCGACGGCAAGGAATGCGTCAGGCTTGTAGGGCTTGACCCATTCTATTGCTGCTTTGATACTGTTTTCCGCGTCAGCGCACGGCTCATGGAAATCAATCAAGGTGTGTGGGGCGGAACAGACGAGTAATCCTTCGGCTCGACCCTGACCCCGTTAAACACCTCATATTCCATCCCTCCAGCGCTAACCTCGGCGTCCAGCGCCTCCCGCACCTGTCTCATGGCCTCCAACTTATCGACCGTCCCGTCAGTCACGACACACACCCTCTTGGCGCCCATGTTTCGCAAGTCCATGCCCACTTCCCTCGTCACGCCTGGACCGAAACGGATGGAAGAAGCAGCCATCTCAAAGGCATACTCTTTGAGTTGAGAGGTATCGCGGGGAGTTGCGTAACCTCTTTTTGTTGCATTGTTTTGAGAGCGCTCAGCAAATCGGGAGACAAGGGAAGAGGGGGAGTGCTGGGCATGGTGGTGATGGGATGGGTTGCCATGGCAGGGACAGGATGGAGGGTGAGTGTACTGAATCGTCCGAAGAAGATTGAGGGCGCGTGCTGCCCGCTGAAAGACAAGTTGTGAGTATGAAGGAGGGGTGTTGATGAGATGGTAATTAGTGGGGGGCTTACATTGGGCAAGACTCGGATTGCTCCTGACATGGTTCAAGTCAAATCTTTTAGCCGAGGAAGAGCAGGACGAAAAGTAAAGTAGGTAAAGAAATGGGTTGCGATTGCTGCTCCTTTTCAAAGTCTCAGGTCAAAGACAAGGAGCCGAACAAGAACAGAACAGGATGGACAATAGATGATGCAAAAAGCAGCGTGGAAGTTGTTCCTGCAGAACAAAGTTTTAGGTCCATCCCACCCCCATCCGAGGTCGTTCCCCCTCGATTACCCCAGCTTTCCCCACAAACCGGGTTAGGATCTCCCGGAAGAAGCAATGCGCTGTGATTGGCTCCGAACTTGGGGAAGAGGACAGCCCGGTTCTCCACATCAAATCCCCGCACAGCTCAGTTGCAAACGGGGAAAGGGACCCATGACACGACATGATAGAAATCTTGGATCAAAGTTCAGGGACTAGAAAACGCCCAAGTATTTACTCTATATATATACAGAAGCAGCTATTTTTTTAACTGGACCAAAATACACTCAACGAAACACTCTCCCTTTTAGTACACCTCCAAGACATATCTGCCATCCTCCTTCAACCTCTCAATCTCCTTCCTGGGATCGACCTTACGTCCACTTGCCTTCGCTTCGGTTGCGATGGCCTCCTCCAGCACGGCAGTGACATCCGGAACGGGCCAGGTGGGGCCGCAGAGATAGAAGGAGCCTTCTTCCTTGATATACGCTTTGACGATATCGCTCATGGTCTGGCGCATGCGGTCCTGGATGTAAATCTTCTGGGGCTGGTCGCGCGAGAACGCGGCGCCAAGGAGGGTGAGTACTCCGGCGTCCATGTAAGCCTCCCACTCCTCGCCGTAGAGATACTCCTCCCTCTTGTGGCGAGAGCCAAGGTACAGGAGGATCGAACCAATCTCCTTGCCCTGAGCCTTCTGCATAGCGCGATACTGGATGAAAGCGCGGAAGGGAGCAAGGCCAGTACCGAGACCAGCCATGATCAACGGAGCCGTGTCCTTGGGAGGCAGCTTCATGACCGAAGGTTTTACTGAGACGACAACTGCCGCGCCAGGCTGAAGGCCCGAGAGGTATCTGGTAGCCTGGCCAGTGCGCGTGCGGCCCTGGGAGTCCACCCAGTCGACCACGACAATCATGAGTGCGACCGTGGTGGGAGTAACAGCCTGAGCAGAAGCAATAGAGTACTCTCTTCGCTTGAGGGGAGCAACGATGCGAACGAGGTCCCGGAACTCGGGGTGAGCCGACTTGTACGTCTGGAACACGTCGGCGTACGTGACCGTGTCGACTTCGGAGAGCTTCTTGAACTCTTCAGCACCTTCCTTTGAGCCAAGGAACTCGAGCTTCTTCTTCTCAGCCTCGTCAGTGGCAAACTCCGCGAGCGCCTCGAAGAAGCGCTTGGGCGGCTTGCCAAGGATGTCCACATTCTGGAGGAGAGACTGGTAGATGGTCCGAGTCTCCGAGAGGTTGGCATCCTCGCGGGAAGGAACCTGAACGAGATCGTTGGCATTGAGTCCGTACCAGTCAATGAAGTCCTGGACCTGCTGGGGGTCGTTGTCGGCGTGGATACCGAGAGCTTCGCCAATGTTGTAGGTGAGACCAGAGTCGCCCAAGTCGAACTCGATGTGGAAGATGTTACGATCGTAGGTGAGAGGGGTGAGTCTGCGGTTCTCCTTGACGTGAACGGTGTGCGTCTTGACGGTGAGATCGGGGCGCAGCTCGGTCTTGGTGCCATAGGCCTCCTTGAAAGCAAGCGCCTTGGCTACTTCCTCCCAGCTGTTGGTCTTGATTGACGGTTCTTCCTCCTCCTTCTGGAATGCGACGAAGCTGGTGGGCTTCAGCGTTTGAACAAAAGCAGGCGAGGCCTCGGCGGGCTCCTCTGCCCAAGAGGCAGGAACCTCAACGCTGTGGAGGGCCTGCGGAAGGGCATCTGAGACCTCAGCCAAGATCACTTCATCCTCAGAAAGTTCACCGAGCTGGATGAACTGCTCACGAGTAATCTCAGGACGAGCAACGTGGAGGAACGCAAGCTGAACCAGGAGCTGAGCATTCTTTTCGAGAGCAGGCGAGAAGGACGAATCCAAAGCGAAGAGCTGGATGCCCTTAGCCTGGATCTCCTTTCTAACCGAAGCCGGAACACGCTTCTCGATATCCTCTGCCTTGAAATTAGGCAACCGGACAATTAGCTTCGCACCAGTTTTTACGCCAGAAACGATAGCGACATCCTTGAGAAGCTTCTCCTCGCCAACGAAGACGAGATCGGCCTCCTCAACGGCAAATGGAGCCTCTACAGATTTCTCGGAGCTGCGGATATCCGTGCGCACAACGCCGCCCTGGATGAGGCTGTTGTATACCTCGTGAATAGAGACGTTGTTGGAAGACTCCCGAGTAAGGACCTTGCCCACAGCTGAAGGAGACGAAACGGCAGCCGAGTTGTCAACATCCCAGAAAGTGTACTGCTTGGCTTCTTCCAGGGCAACCAGGCGCAAGGTAACCTCACTCTGGCTATCCTTACCGGTAATTTTCTCAAAAATCGAGGCAACCGAGCTTGGGGTGTGAACGGTCGATGCGGCGTACTTGAAGTCGACGACTGAAGGCTCTTGAGACCACCTATCGGCAAAGGAGACGGCGGTGAGAACGTCAGAATACAAAGCGGACTGGATCGAGGCGTCTTCGACGGGAACAGAGTCCCCGATCTGGCCTAGAACAACGATCTGGCGGACCGACTCGGGTAGAGCCTCGAGGAAAGCCTCCTCAATGAAGGGTCTGTAAATGCGCACATTGACCGCACCGACGCGCTTGCCCTCGGCGGCCAAGGTATTGGCGACCTGCTTGGCAAGCTGCGCCTCAACGCTGCCAAAGACGACAAGGACCGTCTCAGCAGCCTCGTGACCGTGGTACTCGAAAGGAGCGTACGATGTGCCAATTTCGTTGTTGAAAAGATTGAGGAGCTCAACGACCTTGCCGGCGGTGTCCAATCTCTTGTTCAGGCTGGGCACCTCCTGAGAAACCTTCTTGTAGATCTCGGCAATGCTGTTCTCGCTCAGCGCATCCACAACTCTCAATGTCTCCCTCGCGGTACGGAGACCGTCGTAAACGTGGAGAGTGGGCAAGAGGGCGGCGAGGAGGGTCGCGAAGAGGGACATGTGCTGGACCTCATAGGCTGACGAGGTGCAAACAAGGCCTAGACCAAGATCCTCGACAAGCTGGAGGGCGGTCTCGTACTCGGTGACAAGGCCATCGTTGGCGGAGTAGTCAGCGGCAGCGATGTGGGCAACAAAGGGGCTGGCGACGCCATAGAGCAGCGAGAGCTGGTCCAGGGCGGAGCGCAAGTGCTTGAGACTCAGCGAAGGCGCAAGGAGGGTCTGAGGAATGTGGCGCTTGCTTAGGTCGAAGTCCTTGGAGAAAATATAGCCGAGCGCAAAGGTTCCGGCACCGGATCTGGTTTGAAGAGGGACAACAGTGGTCGTCTCGCCATGAATGTTCTTCTCCTCGGCGCGAGACCAGTCCTGGACAGCAACGTCGAGATCAAATGTCTCGGGGGAGAAGGAGAAGATCTTGTCGGAGAGCTTGTAGGCAGTCTGCTGGACGAGCAACTGGCTCGTGGCATATGTCGGACCGGAGATGGAGCTGAGAGCAACGCTCTTGCTCGCAACAGGCACGGGGGCAGGGCTGCCCGTGGCCTCCTCGTGCTTCAATTGCATGGTGGCTACTATGTCGTCTCTTCCTGGGCTGGGCGACTTTGCCGGAGGAAGAGGAGGGAGACTTTTGAAGGCGTCTTGAAAGGGCCGATACTCGGGCGCGCCGGCAAAGAGTCGAGACAAGAAGGAAGAGAAGGGCCCGGAGACTGCCTCTTACCGCTCACGCACTGAGAAAACCTGGGACCAAGGAAAGAGAAAGACAGCGCCAGCGAGAAGGAGAACGGGCGCCGGGCGGATTTAAAGCAACCAGACGAGGGGTTGGCTACGAGGAAATCCTACTATGGAGAAAACTCCGTCCTACCTGGATTTTTATTTTTTCTCTTTCGCCTGACCGGAGATGCACATGGTGCTCCATAATGCCGCAACCGCTCTCCGAAAAAAAAACTTTTGAAAGCCGTCTGGGAGGCGTTGGACCCTTGCTTTGCCATTCATTCTGGTTGATGAAGTCGATTGCGTGATTAGAAGCTAACCAAATCGGGTCGAAAATGTGGGGGGAATCCCGCATTTGTGTTTTCTGGTTTGTAAGTCAGTCACGTCTCTATACACGTGTGGGAAGAAACAGCTCTGCTTTTTTGTCTTTTTTGGTGCTGATTGTTCATCAAGATGACTTTTGGAGGGGGATCGGATATGATTCGGCTTTTTTTTTTTTTTTTTTTTTTTTTTTTTTTTTTTTTTTTTTGGGTGGTTTTTTTTTTTTTTTGGTTTGGTGGAACCGGGTGTAAGGTTTTGGGGAACAA